>OZ004325.1:2522496-3122496 GCA_963924455.1 Pelagia noctiluca | reverse complement strand
CACAGTGCTCTGTACTGCTAACCCAATAGTCCGTGCTAAAAATTTAGGTTGCACCCATTCACACTGAAACTGAGAGACAATACACTGAAAGATATTAGAGCTGAGTTGTGCAGGAAAAACCATCAAAAAGCGCAAATTTTCCAGGTTCTCTAATTTACGTTGCTCTAACAATGGAGAAAAATAACACGATGAAGATTACAGAAGTGTCTAGTTCTTTCCAAACGTTTAGTTCGATATCCCCAAAGCCCCCTCATGAAATACTGTATCGACTTAATACAAGGTTACCTTCCTATGTTTCTTGATAACTAATTTCAGTGTGCACTGCTAACCAATTTGTGCAATGATGAACTGAAAACGTGCAGTGACAAGTCTTGAGAAGTCGAGTGATAAATACGTTGATTTGCAAAAATAACCCATATCAATATGAAAGGATCCTGAGCCATTTTCAGGTCTTTGAAACGGCAAAATCTCAAGAGCTTTGGGGGGCTCAGCTCCATGGGCTGCTGTTAGGGCTCTGCTCTGGATCCGCTGAGGGACCTACAGTGCCTTCCTAACCCCAGCTGTTTTCGCCAACAGCACACAAATTACTTCTTCTTTCTTTCGTTCCCTTTTGGTTTTTGTAAGATTTGCAGCGATCAAATTTTCTTCAAATAAGGTATGCACGACAATGAAGTAAAACATGAAGAAGAGGGAAACTCGCCTCTTTGCACTTGGTGCATTTAAGATCTTGTAGCGTGTACGCCATCGATCTTCTGCACAGCATGCTGATCAACTCTTCCTCGATAAATTCCATCGAGTATTTATTCCTGCAATCTGGGCACTCGATGCTTGCTCTGCAATAAACACAAATTGAAATCAGCTTGTGGCTATGGGCAATGATGAAGAAAAAAAAATTGACCTGAATTCAATTCAAAGAATCAAGATAAAATAAGAGAACAAGAATGTAAGTAACAGTAAAAACATTTGCCATTTTATAGCACTGAAGATGGACATACTCCGAAAAGCTTTTGCATATCATAATTTTTATCAATGAATATATGTTTTTAATTCTTAAGAATGTAAGCAAAAACCCGTATACAAACAATGATTTTATTAAACTGCAGCCTGTCAGTTAAATACAATTTCCTCCTTTAAAATCATTTTTGCTATTATCAATATTATTGGACAGTAAAGGGAGAATCTCTCTCAAGTATTACTTATATGCCTTTTATCATTAGAGACCGTCCGCATGGATCTCTAACTTTTTTAAGCGATTTTGTTTCTATTTACTGAAAATATAAATCACTTTAAAACTTGCAAACATTGAACAATCTTTGATAAGTAGAAAACTTAAATATAGCCAGGAAGAACCTATTTTCTGATTGGCCTATTTCGATCCACATCTGGATATAATAATAATTCGTTAGGTTTTGTTTCGTTCTCTTTGTCACGTATTACTCTGTTGAGTGTCAGAAGAGAAGTTTAGGTAATTAATGTTTTTACTATGCTTTCCAATGACAAGCATTCCATTATTCATGGTCTGTCTTGCTCAAAATAAGTGATTAATAATAAGCGATCTTTGCCAGCTACTTGGACGGTCCCTGACTCATACAATAGAATAATCGCTTGCTTTCTCATTTAACTTACCCACTATTTCCCTTCGGCTCAATTATAAACGGATCCCTACACAGATCTAAATCACGGCAACTGTTACAATATTCGCAGATAACCTGAAACACAAAACAGCAGGTTAAAGATCGACTGTCAGAATTGTTTTATTATGCACATCTCTAAAGGGGAGAAAGCTGCATTTTTATCAATTAATGTTTGTTCAACCGCTGTACGAACATATATTAGTATAGCCAGAAATATCGGAAACATCGCGAAACGAACACATAGATTACTTAAGCTTTACATAAAAACCAGGGATCCCCTATGGTGTAGACAGAAGGAGTTCGTTTTCCCCTCAGGACTCTTGAAGTTATCTTATTGGTCAGCTCACTGTATCGTGGGTGTTGATTGGTTTTCCTACACCATACAAATCATTCACCTCTTTTCTGATTGGCCTATTTCGATCCACATCTGGGTATATAAATCAATTAGGTTTCTGTTTCGTCCTCTTTCTGACGTATTACTCTGTTGAGTGTCAGACGAAAAGCTTAAGTAATATATGTGTTCGTTTCGCTATTTTTCCGATATTTCTGGCTGTACTGAAGTTCTGTACCATCCAAAGACTGAATAAATCATTTTACCCCCTTTTCGCTCATTTTCCATTCCAAAAGCACCCACTGCAATTTTCTACAGGTAACAGGGCCCAATAAGGTAAAGTTGGTGATTAGTCAATATATACTGTTAGCATAATAATAAGATTCCAGCCCCCCCTCTCGCCAATAAACCTCACTCTTCAGTGTGAATCTTTAAACACGAGTCCTCTCGCAAATAAGCCCTCCCCTTTACCTCAGTTTGGTCAAAAAGTCGATGTATTACGATTATATTCATAACAAAGACGTTTTAATAGAGGATATATGTTAGGAGGATAAAGGTTTAGGCTACAGGTTTAGGAGCACAGAACTTAAGAAGTCGAGGAAGTCTTCCCATACATTTAACCCCTTTTAAGCTATTAAAAACGAGTTTTAGTTGCCAACTTGTAAGATTTTCAAATATCACCCCTTCCGAATTAGCCCTCCTTCTTGCATCTAGTTTTGAATAAGCTCAGCCGATATAATTATTAACAACGTATTAATGTTTTTAGCATATTTCAGGCTTTACGGTGACTTTCTTAAGTTTTCTTGATCATTCTAGGAATTCTACATCATAATCATGCGCATAACCGTAGGTTACAGTTTTAAAGTCGTTGTTTTGAGTTTCTTAGCTCATGTTTTAAATCTCTTTGGAATTACTCCCTTCCTTACTATTGATAGCACTTTCGATTCCTTTTACCATTGCATCAACATCATAATTATATGAAAAGAGAATCGATATTGTTTATTGTCAGCCCAAATAGAAAGAGTTTTAAGACGTATTTAGGAATGAAAAACAGAGAAAACTCGGTATGATAGCTCAGCTGCCCTAAGTTTTTCTCCAAGTTTCCTGAATTTACATAATTATTTCTTCTTATAAATTAAATTGTAGCAAAAAGTTTGAATTTATAGTATAACTAAGTGAAACTATACCTAGTATAAGAAGAATTAGGAAAAAAGAAAGACTATTTTTCCTTCTTTTTAGCCCTTATGCTAACAGCTCCGCAAGTTGAGCACTATGAAAGGCGTAATAGGCAATTCCATAATCTTGACGATTATGAAACTACACGCTTTCTTTTTATAAAGAACCTAGCTCAGGGCCTAGTTCTTTAAGTTCATTATTTTGAGAATCTTTTGACCACTTTGTACTTCTAAAACTTCCTTAGTAGTTCCTGAATTTGTAGTGTTTACTTAGTAGATAGGAATAAGTATGGACGCTGCGAGAAAAGCATTGAAATTCAACATTTTGAAATAAACTCGTGATAAGGAAATATAAAACATATCATAACACAAAGAACCTTAGGCTAGGCCTATAAAACGTAAAAAATAGGTACATAGTCATTAGAGAAGTTGCATATCTACACCAAATGAATATATGCCAAATTATGAAGTTCATTAGTGATTTGACCTTCAGTACTAAAAGTTGCAGGTTAAGTTTTTCGACCTTCGACATGTAGGTTCCTTATAAAAGGTTCTTTATAAAAAAAAGCGTGTATCCCTAAATGTAATCTAGATTTTAGCACACGGGATTTAATAAAGACAGGCCACAAAAGCCAGTGCCTGCAATTTTGAAATTGAAATAAAACTCCTACCTCTGGAACTATAAACGAGAGACAAGGGTCTTTAAACAAAGCGTCTTCTGAGAATTCTCCAACACTGATGAGCTTGAGAAGATCTCTCCTGCGAAATGGAAGACGTTATGACTAAAAGAGGGTCCTTCGGAATGACTAAAACAGGGTTCTGAGAGGGGCAAAGATCCCAACTCCCAGCACTGAAATAATCGATTCCGATCTCAATGAGGAAAATAGAGAAATTCCTAAAATTGACGTATTTAAGAATCCCGAACGCGATTAACTTCTTCATTCCCAAGACCTAGTCCGGAAAAGTTCAATCCCATTTTCCCTGTTGATGAAAAGGCCAATCCACCTCTTAATCAACCCCTTTCTGGCCCTGAATCACAATGAACATGATGACCATATTTTCTATATCCTGATTAGGGAAACGGATAGCACGCTGGCCTATGGTGGGTAGGGTCCAAGCATATTTCAATTTTAGTAGTAGCTAGTTTAGTAAGTTCAGCAGCCCAACCCAACATGATGAAATATATCTAGAAAACGGAAATTTAGAAAATTCTAGCCAAACCGGGCTAATGAGGAGTAATTTTTGATTACTGAAAAAGGCATATATTCATTTCATCATTGATCTATTTCTCTCTCAGAGTTTATGTTATTCAAGAAATATAGTCTTATTCTTCATGTTGAAGTAAGCGTCTGCAGTCAAAGTTTTCTAATGTTTTTATGGTTATCAAATCTGTTTTGGCATCAACAATAATTGAATAAGCGTCCGCTGAGTGCGTCAAGATTAACATTTGCAGTCAACGGGTACTTGAAAACTTGACCGTGATCGCATGAGCTATCTTCGCTTTGTTATTAGTGCTACCAACGTAAAGTATGGTTTAAATTTCTTATTTTCGTTCAACGTTGATGTTACTTAGATTATTTCTGTTTATTTGTTTTACACGACGCTCCATAATATCAATGTGCATCGAAAAAGATGTTGAAGAAACTTATTGTTGTTCGCCTTTGTTTCTCAGGTAATGTTGAGCAGTACTTCACCGTGCTAAAATAATGGCAAAACAAAAGACAGTGCGCATTCAATTTTAGAGAAGTTGCACAAAAAGATACAACAATATGCTTCCAGTCCATCTTCTTCGATTAACTTTGATAATATTGTGCAGCATACCTGAACAACAAATATGGAAAGATAAGATTAGTTCCTTTTGTACTCATAATGGCATCAGTGGTGATATCGTGGTCAGATAGAGGTACTTGGTGGGTGTTGTGCCACTAAGACCCGAGGGTATAACTCATGGAAATCATTTACCTCAATCATCATCCCTCCTTATGCTGCCTTCGAAGAGGCAACAGGTAAGGATCACACCTATTGATGTAACTGTAATTAAAATCCCGGAAAAGAAAGGGGTCGAACTATAACCGGTCTTACTTGTGGGTGAGGTTTCTGCGCGTGCGTCATACTCCAAGGAGGATTATTAACATGAGTAATTGGTAAAAGAAGAATATCATAACGAAGATCTTGGATGGTCATCGTGTTTTGCTATTTTATGATGTGTGCGCATGATATCTTTATTCGTTTTATTCCTAAAGCAAAACAATACAGTAAGTTACCTCAATTTGGTGACTTGGGTTTCGATGTTCATATCGAGGGAAAGAACCTGAATGAAATTATCAAAATTGACTTTATTCAGTTTTTACAAACACAAGAAGAAAATTATGATTGAAAATTAAAATTAAAAAATGAAAGTAGACTAGCTTCACCTTGCAGACATATTTGACAAATTCCAGAGCCGGATTTTTCAACACCAGATACGAACCAGCCAAAGTTGGGAAATCCGAACTCGGATCTTTTCCACTTTCACCGGAAAGTGTTCGTTGGATCTTCTGTGTTATGCTGAAACAGAAAAATGGAGATTAAAAATAATTCTGACTGTACTTGATTTACAGCACACTGATCTAACAAGGCTACTCCCCCACAATACTGAAAAGCCTCCAATGTACGGATGATATCACACTTACAATACTGAAAATATTCCACATAACTGCACGGACGTTCTACAAGGCGATTGTTTTCCATGTAAATACTGCAAGTGCTCAAAGCTGATTGATACTTGCACCGGCTTACAATTAGCCCCAGTACCGAACTATCGTATAAAGGCCCATAATAATAATAAACATGAATTATTTAATGTCAATATTTAGCGTGTGCATATTTGTATCTTGATTAATCATTCCTTGACCTAATTCCCCCTTTAAGATGATTTTCACGATATACTTTTCTGATATCATGGAAATTCAAAGTTCTCGAAGCATCGATCCACCCAAAGCTAAACGATCAGTGACTTACCTAAATAGCTGTTCAGTCAGTTCGTCTTTGATTCTAGATTGTGCGAACTCTACACTTCTAGGGGTAGCTGTGGTCTCTGCCATCAACTACAAATTAAGGACGTTTTGTTAGGTAGAACTCTCCGCAATGAATCCATGTGATGAAAAATGTTCATGGGCGAATGAATGGAGGACATACATTGTAGTAATTGTTCAGAAACAAGATCACGTAGGAAAATAGAGATTGAGAGAATCGAACTAACGACCTCTTTCTTGGTTGGATACCAACAGGGGCGTCATGAGTTCCCTATCTATCACTTGATATTTGGTGAACGTTTGTGTTTTTCCACTTTTTTTGGAAAGCTAAGAGTTTGAATCACATTAAGGAAACTTTTTGTATTTAGCCTTCTCTAAAATTGAGGTCAAACGATGCCCCGGGATATCAAGTGCAATTGTGATATCCAGGAGAAAGTCTATTGCTAGAAAGGTGTCAAGTTTATCTTAAAACTTTTTAGATTTTGTTTGTCTAATCAGCCTTACCTTGTGTGCTACAGAGCACACTCACCAAAGCACTTGGTTTTTAACCAAGAAGTCGTAATTTTGAGTCCATCGAATCAAACGTTCGCAGGTTCGAGTCAACCTTGAGAACTTTCAGGTTAAGTGTGAGGTTTGGTAAAGGAGGTGGACATTTTTAAGTCTCCTTTTGATTGCTCCAGGGCTTTAACGTACTCAGGTAGAGCTACTAAAGGTTTTTCTTTCAAGAAGAAGAAAAAAACGAAACTTGCCTGGGCTTGGGTGTTAGTTCTTCTGATGGGTGTATCTGCTGATTTTTGTGCTTCCCTCTCCTCTTGTAAATGAGAATACATTGCGTGGATGTGACCAGCAATCACGATCTACAATAACAACAAATGTGAGTTATAGGAAACCAATTTGAGTTTGAGTCGAGCATAAATTTACTGATACCATTAAAAGCCCCTACTGTCGAATACACCCCCTCAATCCTATTTTTGCAGAGCGTCGATAGTATTTATTACGAAGACCTAGCAAAAGGGGTCGTGGTTGAGTTACAATTTGACAGGGACAAAACATAAGATGTTAAAGTAGGTTTAAAAGACCTCGATGAAAGGGGTAGTACAACGAAGAGAGAAGGAAGAATCGCTAAAACTTTACGAAGGAAAGGGAGAATTTGGAAGGAGGGAGAAACCATTAATATTCCGTGCGTTAGGGAGAGCAGAAACTGTATTTTTTCACAAGGGAAATGAGAAATTGCCAAAATTTGAAGAGGAAAAGGGATATTCATACTCCTGTTCCACTCACCTGAGTAAACCCCCCAAGGGATTTCCATAGAATATATCTAAGTAAACAATACGAAGTCTGTATGTCGGTTTTCCGTGAGAGTGCACAATACATAGAGTAGAGCGTGATATATACAAATTGATAGAAAAGAGACAAGAAACTACTCATTCATCTCGACAAGCCTGTTTCGTGGTTTCCCACTCATCATTATCGAGATTAGAACATCTCCTGATGAGTGGGAAACCACGTCTCTTTTCTATCAATTTGTATAAGTAAACAATTCGTCCATATATTACAAGATGAACCTATCTCCCATCGATCGCATATTTTGGTTCCTATCTGAACTGGAAGTGATGATATAAGACCTGAAGGAATGAGGCTTGTATAACATGGCCTAAAATGTGTGTTTTTCTCAGAGAGTTGTTAAGTCGAGATAAAGATGACAACAAACCTTGAAAAACTCTTGACATGACGCAGCTTTGGGGAGAAAATGACAGATATTCCAGTTCATTTCAACTTGAGGCTGCGGGGAAAGTATGTTAAGATCAATCTTCTAAAAAACATTTTGAAAATACGAAAGACTAAACAGTTTAATTACAACAATTAATGATTTCAAAAACAATATTTATATAAGCGTATTACAAAATTGTATTTTTCATGGTTAACATGGTTTAAAGAAGGCGATAATATGTACCAAGTTATACCGAGTAGAAACTACGAAAGTGCGTTATAACGGACGGTATGCACTTCGTGGGGTCAAGCAAGCGTACGTTGAATCCAAAAGTACTTATAAATGATTACGTTAATAACTGGAGTATTCTAAAAGGTTTTGTATAGACTTAGTGTCAGATTGATATCCGAGTTAATAGATAGGTAAAAAATGATATTTCATGATTTTTGTACCAAATGTTTGGAGATTCTATATGTTAACTGTTTACATATTCTTCAGATAGGTGCTTAAGATTATAAAACTGCTCCTACAAATAAAAACAAAGATATTTCGTGTCATCGATCAGATTTGAAATTGGTGAAGCTCATACCGCAACGAGTTGATGCGTTATCTATAAGAATATAAGCCCCATGTGAGTTGTTTAAAGCAGCATGATAATTGCTCTTACTTGAGATGGTTTTTCGACTTCCATGACGTCATTGTTGACAATATTGTCCTCGTCATCATCATCGTCGTCTTCGTTGCAATAATCGTCTGGATTTTCGAAAAATTTTCGCGGGACTTTTCCTCTGACACCTCCATGGTTAACCTAAAAAAGAACATTGATTTTCTGTACAACAAGAAAACCTAAAGATAAATAAAATAATATAATTCAGATATACCATGTGCAGAAGAAGAAGAACCGAGGACGTCTAGTCTCACCACAAAACCTACGACACTTAAAATTCGACTATTATCAAAAATTAAAAAGATGATAATAACGATTTTCTATAGCAACAAAACCTTAATAAAGATAAAAAGAATACAATTATCATCATGCGCAATACATGACAGAAAAAGACACGAGATTATCTGGCCTCTACCATGTCACTTATGATGCCATATGAGAGTCAAATTGAAGAGGGACTTGAGATCGAAATCGCGGGTTCGAGTCTCACTGGAGGCCTATTCACGCAAACTATCTAGGTGGAAACACCAATTGGCAGAAAAGAGACAGGAAACTACACGTTCATCTCGACAAGCCTGTTTCGTGATTTCTCACTCATCAGGAGATGTACTAATCCTGATAAGTGAAAAATCACGAAACAGGCCTGTCGAGATAAACGTTTAGTTTCCCGTTTCTTTTGCCAATTAGTGTTTATCTATGCTCTACTACCATGTATTGAGCACTATTTTCTGAAAACAAATACATTGGCTTTATAGATGGAAACACCTATATATCAAGCTAAAAATAGAAATCAGCAGATGACATATCTTGAAATGTAAAACCATCGTTCGAGCTATCATCATCTTTTCCCTGCTTGTTACGAGCCTGTTGATATAAGAGTGTAGCATTCTTCGTGGATAAAAACGGATATTCATAAATACATTAATCTGATTGGTATAGTCTATCTGATGAGTGGGTAAGCGAGACACTCTGAGTCACAGAAGGACATGTCTGTTCTTTAATGTGTTCATTCTGCTTGAAATAATAATAAATGAATAATAAACAGCCATCAACAGACCTGGTCCATCCAGAAAAGATATTCCCAACAGGAGGTGGGTGATAGATCGATACTATGAAAAAGATCTTTGGATTGGATATTCTTCAAAATATACTGAACATACGCCAATGCATCTTTAACTCTGTAATTCAAAGGAAAAAGGATGCATTAAAATACTAGAATTATTATTATCAAACTTGAGGAGAATCAGGATTTGGAAAATCAATCTTAGAGGTCGTGGGTTCGAATCCTACTCGGGTCATTTTCATTCTCACAAATTTTCTCAATCAATTATGATCAATAAAAATTGTGCCTTTGGATAAAATACTTTTACCAAAGGGGATCTTGATGGAAGTAAAAAGAATTGAATTATCATGAACCTTCTTTTCTTTGTACAAAGGATGATTCTGTTGAAATTTGCAAAAACAATAGTCGAGCCAAGTTTCTTGAATTCAGCAATAAGCTATAGAGAAGAAAACCAAATTAATATAGTTTACTAATTCAATGATTTCTAGTAGGCAATTGTTGTTTCATAATCATCTTCAGTCTTAGATAGGAGAATAATTTACATTCCTAAGTTAACTGCGTGCGCTCAAGTGTAAACAAAAAGGACTGTTCTGCAACGAAGACAACCATCTTACATTTAATCTAACGCTTTGAAAACTAAAACACAACTCGGCGATGGTTCCACATTAACTCGTCTACCCAAGGCTTCATCCTCATCAATCGTCAATAATTCATTAATAGTAGGCTAAACATATAAAATTTAAATTAAAATAGCTAAATTACGGCTAATCAAGGCCTACTCCTAAACTAGTGTTATAAAGAATTCAAATCTTATTTAGTTTACAATATATCTACAGGTTAAAAACAAGGATAGAAGGATGCAAAAATGTATATTAAGGTACCCTGTTAGGAAGCCAACTTACGGGATATAAGTCTTGCAGAGAATGCAGTTGCATTTGTCACCTTTCCAATATTTAACACGTTTTTTGAAAATGTGTAGGTTTGCGGAATTTTTCATTTCTTGGGGGTAACAGCTGCCACAGTTTATTTCCCAGGTAGGCTACGGTCTCAATTCCAAAAGCTGTAGTACGAACTTTTGCAAGTTGAGCATCATTGCCGTGCCTTAGACTGTAGCTGATGTTTCGTTCCCCCAAAATATCCTTCATGAAAGGTGGATTAAGATCATTGATGGCATCAGGCTTGAACCCATGACCTTGGAGTCCGCCTCAATCACTGGATCAACTACAAACTACCGTAACAATCGATGTCATTGACTAACCCAAGCCATGGAAATCAAACAAATTACACCACCACTCACCGAAAGTAGAGACGAGCCTATTCAGGTATCTTTACCAACTTGACAGAATCTCCTAAATTGTGATTACTGAACCACACCAGCAAAGTCGTCTTAGTAAGTTAATTGGTTGATTTGCCCGTTCGTTCTATCCTTTTCATGCTTTTAAACTTGTAACTGATCATAACAACCTAACATCAAAATAGATATAAAAAAAATCTTCTTCATGTTTTTAAATTTTAACTCATCCATATCAACCCAACATCAAACTTAACCTACAACTCTTCATGTTTTAAACATTTAACTAATCATAACATCAAATTAAACATAAAACTCGTCGAAAAACCCACCTGCATAAAGAGCTTCTTCATCAAGCCATGTAATAATCTACACATCGCTGGATCATACAACAACGCTGTCGGTGAACGCAACCATCTGTAAACATATGAAAGGTTCCTTCAGGTAACTCGCTACGATTCCACCTGAAGACGATTTTAACTTACACTTTCTCTAATATCTAATTAAATAACTTCCTCAATTTTGGTTCTTGAACAAAACTGGTTCTTGAAAAATAATAACGTGTATCCTTACATCGTATATCCCAAGTTTTTGAGTTGAAGCACAACAAGTTTTGTCATGACTGGAAAGGAAAATTGGGTCTCTTGATCAAATACTTATGACTTTCTTGATGCTCTTGTAGGAACTTCCCTACCTTGCAGGAAGAAGACAGTACTGTAGAATCGGTGGGGAACGCCCTAAATCCTTGAGGATAATGTGTGGAATCTTCCAGGGTTTCTACCTAGACCCCTTTCTGTTCATCATTTACCTAAATGATTTTGAAGAATGGTTAGAGTTTTCTTCAGCGAGCAAGTATGCTAATCATACACGCACAACAATAGCCTTTGGATATATTACCGAGCTTTCCCAGATGATGAAGGAAGAACAATATAAAATTTCTGAATGGACATCACATTTAAAAATAAATCAAGTGACAATCATAAAAAACTTTTAGGTCTTTTGGAAGGCATATTGGATCTTTTGATCATATATCTATATTTCACTCGTTGTTCTTGTAGGAACTGTACATCGTATGCCCAAGTTTACGAGTTGCTGCACAGCCAGTTTTTTGATAACTGAGAGGGCGATTTAGGTCTCTAGTCTGTTACCTATATTTCTATCAATTGATTATATTTCCCTTCCACGAGGCATAAAGAAACTCATCAAAAACTTCTTGTAGGGTCGCACAAATGCCCGTATGATTCTAATACCCGTATGAATCAAATGCCCGTATGAATCAAATGCCCGTACGACTCAAATGCCCGTATAACGCAAATGCCCGTATGTAGACTCTTATCGCAGCGGAACCCTACTAGCACTCAGTGAGCGGACAATAGGAGTAAGAGCCTTCTATGAATAAAAAACAAAAATCAAAAACAACCACAAGGACAAACCGATAGAAGTGAACCAATTGATTATCAGCAAACAGATTCTTGTAAGAAGAGACTTCATGTAACCAATTGTAGATGAGTCCTTTCAGAATCCTAAAAAATCAAATCACAACAGTTTACAAGATGACGGTCAAGATGATGGTCAAAAAGATGGAAATTTTACTTTGATAAACTCTTCACAATGATGAGTAACTATAGATGGGGAAAACAGAGAAGCAAAACTTTGTGCAACTGAAAAAACAGCAAATGACCACATATTTTGAGACAAATGGAGCATTCGAGCTCAATGGGACCAAAGGTTTTAAATCCTATACGGCCAACCCTGTGGTGAGCTGGAACAATTAGATAATATCCAACCTGAAGGCAGAGGAGCAAAGTGCAGCTTCATCGTAACTAGTGAGAGTCGAGGCAGAACCTGGAGCAGCACCCATCAGCTCTTCTAATGATGCCTGGAAAATTCAACACATGTCAAGTATAAAAAAGTTAGTATATAGCAATCTAATAGTGTATAACGCCTCTGGTTACAACCATTCATTAGGTCTCATTTCTGTTCTCTTTCTAACGAAATACTCTGATGAGGTTGAGATGAAAAGCTCTAATAATCATAATTTCTCGCTATGTTTCTGATTCTTCTTATCATCCTACATTTAGTGTAGAATTAGTTAATTAACTTACTGCGATTTAATCCTAAACATTTTCTGTCTATTTATGTTGAATTGTTCAATGTTGAAGGTAGAATATGGTGGAGAGGGATTGAGAAATAATTTTGGTAAGGTGTACATTGCAATTTAGTGTATAGTAATCCATAAGTGTATAACATATCTGGGTATAAAATCTGGAATTTTTGAGTCTGTCTACATCATGACCATGGAGTCTATATTGTTTAGATAGAAGTTCGTTGAACCAAACCACTTAAGCTCTTTTAATAATCTATTCTTCGCCTCATTGGACCACCGGCCTCTCACCATACTAATCATTCCAATCCTTTTTGATTGGCTAATTTCGTTCCACCTCTGGGTGTAATAATTCGTTAAGCTTCCTTATTGTTATATTTCTGACGCCCTACTCTGATCAGTGTCATAATCAAAGCTTCAGCAGTTATTATGTTCCATTTACAATCCGTTCAGTTCCATCTTCGTTCTCTTTCTGACGTACTGCTCTCATGAGAGACAGAAGCAAAGCTTCAGTAGTTATTATATTCACTATGTTTCCGATTTTTCTCGCCATCCTGACGTTCTGGACTGACATCATGACGTCCTGTACTGATCAAAGACTGTATAACCGAATCCAAGAGATTGGACAACCGCATTGTTATCCACCCACATTGATACCCAATATTGTGATACCCACAGCCAGTAAATGAGTAATGCAGAAAACAGTTTAATCTGCATAACTTTTCCTTTTGTTGGAAGTGTGCTTGCCTTATGCGGACCAATCTTTCTCATCATCCAATATTTAGTTAGTTTAGCGTGGTCCATCAACTTGAGTCAGTGAACATTAATTGATTCAGGTGAACAGGGCTAGTTCCAGGACATTCCTGAGGGGGACGTAAGATCTAATGTACCTAGCAAATTTTCTAAAAATGTAATAGAGAGGATTTAAAAAATCTCGTGACGTAATTTTAGCGACTTAATATCGAGCTTCACCCAGTAAGGGGCCTAAAACCATACTTAGAGGGGTGTCATATCCCCCTGCATCCCCCATGGCACCGGCCTGCAGGTGAATCGATTCAGGTAGAAAAGGTAGAGGGTTTGAGAAACATTTTTACCTGAGGAAGCGAATCGAAGCTGACAGCGGTTCCAGCACCCCCCTCGGCATCATGAACATGATGAGACTGAAATGGAAATAAACAATCAACGTGAATTCTAGCTCGTCTGTTTAACAGAATAATCAAAACTGCTAACTTGAAGAAAATCTCGGTCTCATTCGACAGTATCAAAGATGGTATTCACAACAGTAAAAATTATACCAATTCAAACCTAATTTTTGAAGGGAGAATCAAACTAAATATAAATGATTACTCTAGTTAACTATGATCAAATTATCGATCTTTGATACCAAGATCAAATACCCAGGCAAACACGGTTGCAAGTATTAAGTCTTAATAGACACAATTACATGTTGGACAATTAGCCAAACCATCAAAAGACAATTTCAATGCTTATTGCTGGATGGCAATGCAGATATATCAAAGGCGTTTGATGAAAGCAATGGCTTTTTATAAGCTAGCAGGCAACATTACATATAAGTGTTTTGGTTGAGTTTGATGAAGATTCATCACATAATGAATATTTCATACAACCTTAATTACCTGAAGAACTGTATTGACAGCAAAACCATCGACTGTGATTTAAATGCGAATATTTGGATAGCAAACCAATCATATCAAAAGCGCTTGATGAGAGCAATGGCTTTTTATAAGCATTAAGGTAGCATGCAGCAGCATACACTAGTGACTGGCATAGGGGTTATAATATTCATATCACACAATATTTCATACAGCCTTGATATACAATATTACCTGTAGAACGGTATTAACAGCCAGACCATCGACTGTAATTTCAACGCAAATGGTCGGATAGCATCCCATGTTGTTGACTTCAATGCTCCCACCTTCGTCTGATTCAGTGACAAGCCTAGGGGTGAAAGATCATTGCTATCAACGGTAAAATAGTTTGCTGCGGTTCAGCATGATATCGAGGGAAAACAAAAATGGATGGAAACCCGCATTCTGCACTACTCATATTCTCACTGCTCATTCTCTAATGGTACTAAGAGCTTTTGTGCCTAGTTGACGATTCAGAACTCAAAGTTGAGAGATAGCAAATAAAAATCGTATTTTGCACTAACGGATAAACTCGCCTCCTTCCCTGGAATAGCTTAGTAATCGTTCTGTTCTCATTTTACAAACGAGGAGTTGTGAGCTCCCCCCCATAAAAATATTTCTAACTGTTCATTGTCTACTAATACCAAGTTTCAATATCATGCAAAACCATAATTATCAGTTGATCAATCAAATTCACAGTTAAGAAATGACAGATATGAAAAATATCACTCCAGCGGACTTTAGGTTCATTGGTTACTCAAATGTGAAGCAGAGGAGTAGCTTAGTTAGAGGGGATGTTCTTTCCCTTTAAAGAAAACAACACAGGAAACCATAAACATTTGAAAACACAGTGCTTAGGGAGCCCTGAAGACAAAATAGCCTAAAAAATTGTGCATAATTCAAAAAGGAAGGGTTTAGCTAAAGCTGCTTCATGATCTCAAATTCCAAATTTTTGTGCCAAAGGAGGCTTCCAAAAAACAAAGAAAAACTACCTATTATCGTCTTCCTCTTTGCCTCCTAGATCTGGTCTTTCCGTCGGTGTCATCCACAGCAAATGACCGTGCTTCTTCAAATTCCTTGCAAAGAAGACATCAGCAGTGAACAGGGTAGGGTCAGACGAGGAAATGTTCCCCAATGGAATATGGAAGTAGCGAGCATTTTCTAGCTGGCCCTAAGAGAGAGAACGCATATCAAATTCATTTTCCGGCTATGGCAAAGCTAAAATCTAAGCATAAAATGTTAGATCAAAAACAATTACTCTACAAAGCCGAAGAGAAGCAATGATTGTTGGGCTTGGACCGGGAATTGAAGCGTCACAATTTTACACACAAAAAATAACTGATATACAATGTCAAGATACTAAAAGTTACTCTCTAATACATGATACGACAGTCTTTTGTTTGTACGAAAATCCAAAAAAGAGAAAAATGGTAGCGGACGAGAGAGTGATGAAGAGGGAGGTCTTTTTGGGGGAAAAATATGCATTTATCCCCTCCAATATAAGTAACGAAGTGACACTTGGTGATTTTTCTCGAGCATTCCAACGAGTTATATCTGAATAATGATTTTCACCAAATTTTTTTCATGTTAGTTTCTTTTGGGATACTAAGAAAAAGACTTCCATCTACATCTACAACTACATTTCAGTAAATTGCGAAAAACTCACTTGCAGCCATCGATCAACCTCCATAAATGCTTTGATGAATTTCTTTGCAGACTGACGTTGCCAGTCCAGTGCAGTAAACTGGCTTATGTCGCTGAAATATGAATAGGAAGTTACCAAGAATTCTGGCCAAGTCATAAGGTCAATTATCATATACAGAGTGAAGTTCAGTCACTCAACTCTACTTTTATATTTGCGAAATTTGCAGCAAGAGTTGCAACAACAACAATATGTAAAACGACATTAATTGCAGCAAGAGTTGCAATAACAACAACAGGTAAAACGACATTAATTGCAGCAAGAGTTTCAACAACAACAGGTAAAACGACATTAATTGCAGCAAGAGTTGCAATAACAACAACCGGTAAAACGACATTAATTGCAGCAAGAGTTTCAACAACAACAGGTAAAACGACATTAATTGCAGCAAGAGTTTCAACAACAACAACAGGTAGAACGACATTAATTGACAAAAGTGCTAAAACTACAGGTAAAACGACATTAATTGGCAAAAGTGCTACAACAACAACTACACAAGCCATTGGGTGATAGCAGCTGAACATGCCATATCTTGGATGAATGATGTTTGGAATGACGAGGTTCTGGGCACGATTGATTCCTACCAGCGCACAAACGAAGAAAACATGAACAAACACAAACAAAAACATATAAGAAACAAGAAACAAACAAACACAAACACAAACTAACACGAAAGAACCATAAAAAAAAATCACAAAAAACCCAAAAAAACAAATACAAACAGGAGCACACTCAAAGAAAGAAATCAAATCCACAAGAACAGCTTACCTTTCTGGGGCAGGCATTTCAATAACAGGAAATTCGGACACAAATGGCATCGCAGATTTTATGTGCTCTTGGTCTGAAAAAAGATACCATAAATTAGTAAGAGTAAAACTAAATTCAGGCTTGTAAAAAGTTCGGAGCAAGAAAAAGCATCCCTCAGAATCATATATTTCTTAATGACCATGGTCTGTATTATCCCAAATCTGTTGAGTTTATATTGCACTAAGTGCATCAGGAACAAGTGTTCCTGATGAAATATGAATGATTTGAAAGCAAAGGTTTGTGTAAAATGCATAACCATGACACTATAGAACGCCTTATTCTAATATAGATGTCCCTAATAGCTTCTTGGACAAGGAAAACGTGAATCTCAATACGAATCGGGTAAGATGTGCCTAAACATTAAGAGCCACCAAGGCTTTCACCAATATACAACGTTTGACAAACTAGGACCACTTAGAATTCGTTAGCATCATCGTTTTTTCAAACGAATTTACAACCAAAATATATGGAGGACTGGCAAAACTAGCTTCCAAAGCACATCTCCATCTTTACTGCATTCACACCTTCAGTGCATCTGTACTTCAAAGATAAAGGAGCTTACCAAGAGGTGATTGCAGGAGAAGCATCGTGGGTCCTTTCTTTTCATCTTTATAATCCATTAGTCTTCTTTGGATGGCACGATAAAGCTGCAAAAACAAAAACATCAAATGATCTGTAACACTAATAATCATAACCACACTGTGATAACTTTATTATATCAGTAGTATAGTCAGGAAACATTTTCAGGCTATATTGATGTTTTGTGACAATCAAAGACTGTTCTATATCAGTAGTCTCAAAATTCTTCCAGAATGAAAACAAAAATGTGCGGGGATTGCCGAGTGGTTAGATCACTTGACCCTTGTTTAAAGGATCCCGGGTTCGAAACCACCTTAAGACCTGTCACAAAGTGTGAGGAGAGAATCAGCCAGCTCTCGGTAATTCCAGACAACAAGACAAAAGGAATTACGAGGTGTGGTCACATCGAGAGGAAAGACCAGGGTCCGAGAGGAAGGACCAAGGTCGCACTGATCGATCAGTTTATCTATTCAGTGGGCCCTTTGTGCTTAGCATATAAACCCATACCTTGCGAAGATAGTAAGCGTATGTGCCTATCAACTATCAAAATCTTGCAACGTTAAGTGAATATAAGATTTTTCTTTACATGATAATGAAAATGAATTGTGAATAATACCAGTTTCGGATCCATTTCAACTTTCACATCAAAAGAGTAGGATTCAGCTGGCCCGACGAATTCCTCGTCCTGTTCCTCGGCATCTTGGATTCTAAAAAATTAAAAGTCAAAACAATCCAATCATAAAATAGAATTCGCATTTCTTGATCGTTAAACTCCTTCCGGTAGCAAATGATTTTACCATTGATCTCAAAATAAAGACTGGATCGAGCATACTGCAGTTTCTGGATACAGATATTGAAGCCAATTGCTTCGGCTTGCATTAGGTCTCCTAATATGGCTGCTAAAGAAATCATATTGACTTGATTCTTCGCTGACAATAGATGCACGATTATTCAGTCTAGTGCTGAGCATTCTTAACATTCCAAAAATCATCAACGAAAAAGTAGCCCCTACAGGAATCTCGATGTATTGATTTAGACCTACCAATATGACCGCCAATGACTTCATTTCAGAACAACAGATGCTCGATCCAGTCTTTTTTGAGATCAGTGGATCATACCAATCCCTCGAAAATTTTTCGAAATATTGCGACCCCCCTTTTGTCTTTTTTTAGAAAATGAAAATTATTTTATTCTTGTATTAACTTCGATAAATAGTAATCTTGTGTTATCCCGTGTATGTGATCCCTCCCCCACTGATTTTTTCACTTCTCGATAGTAAACAGCCCAAAGTGGACCAAACAATTCAAGACACTGGCTCGAAGCGAAATCAAGGGGGGGGGATACAAAGGAGGGGGGCATACAATCATTACTTGGTGAAACGTGAAAGCGTATGCAGACGTGTAGAATCATATAAAATTAGTAGGGCTACTAAGTTATATGAAAATGCACTTACTTGAGAGATCTCTCTGCCTGGTACAAAGATGGTAGATTTGGCATTTGATTGCTTCTGACTGTGTTCAGAACGAATACCGATGCCTAAAGAAATAAAGATGAGTAAATTGTTAATAAAATGCTCAAAGTCATCATTTTAAAATATCAAAATAAAGCTCCAAATTGCAAGAGCAAAATTGTAAAAAATTTCTCCATAATGTTCTGATTGCCCCAGGAAAAGTAAACGAGTGTTCCAAAATCACTTATTGAAAATTTTGGAAAGAAATTTTTGGGGCTAGAAGGGTGAATACTATCAAGTAGGATTGGGGCTCAGATCAGTTTAAAGAATTGGTAAAGAAGTGATGCTTTCATATCCTTCTATACGCATTCATGAAGGCTGAAAAACCATAAATATCTTCTTAAAATGTTTATCAAGTTCGGACGCCTACATTTTTGAAAATGGGTAATCTGAATAAAGCACAACCAAAAAACCCAATGAGGCTCTTTTAGTAGGAAACTGTAACAATACTTGACCCTTCTGTTGTAAGGAAAACTTCTTTGTCATTATAAAATGAAAGTATAAAGTTTATAATATAATGCTAGCCCACTTCTACCTACTTTGTAATTTTTAGAACTAGGGACAAAGAAATGAGGAATTGATGCGTAGCGCAAGTGGCTTTGGTAAGAATAATCCAAGTTTTCTTAGCTTATCTTACAACGCAATCAAAGTTGTCCCGTTCTGATTGCCTGCATTAAATATCCATTAAAGCATGGGCCTGACTTTTTACTTCATATTACTAGTGTAGTGTATTCATTTCTTCTCTATAGTTAGTAGATATGTGGCTGGGAAGACTTGAAGTTATAGCCCCTCACCTCGTAAATAGATCAAGCACCATTGCAGTTGCGCTAAAAATACTCACACCAGGAGCATCTGTGTTTAGTAGAAGCGTACTAATCAGTTGATAAGTTAAAAACTCTAATTTGAGAAAAGACAAATAAAACTAATTTTCAGTAGCTCTTTATAGGGACAAGGGTCCCTAACCAAAGTCAGCAATATTTATTATTCTGATTTCTTTTTCATTCGTATTCTCCACATAATTCTATCACGCTTATCGCAATAACCAGTTTGTATAAAATTAAATATGACAATAGAAGAGACCACATTTCAGAATAATCATTAAAATGGAATAGTTATTCATTACCTTCTGCGTTGGTGGAAAGAAAAGACAAAAGACAGCTCTGTTTTCCCTAGAAAAAATATAATTTCATCAACATTATTATGGAAAATTAGTTAAGCTGTGAAGAAATTATATCATGGCTTTTTAATAGAAGCTGCACTCGAATAGAAACACAAAAAATAATGTTCAATAAAAACAAAGCCACTCTAAAAATATAGTAACCTTATTTGCCCATCAAGTAAGTTTTCTAAAATGTTTCGAAACGGATCTATTCAGGTATCCAACTTACCGAAATTTACCATAGGGGCAATCTAGCCTAAGAAACCTATTGTTGTACGCTAGAACCTGAAATTGCCCAACCTATGACTTATCCTCTCTCTTGACAGTAAAATTCTATATAAAGCACTATATAAGAGTCATAGAGAATTAAAGAGAACTAATCTTGATATGACCAAATGGGCACTTTAGACAAGTATACTTACAACTGACAGTGATATAAATAGATGTGTTTGAGAGATGAGGTATGTAGGTAATCAACTTCTGCAATGGATTTGAATTCCAACTGATCCAGATCGTATATTTCAAGCTCCTGCAATATGATCATTATTATCATTATCATTGTTTTACAATTGAGATCGAACGGTGGTAGAAGACATCATCCACCATTATAAACATCAAAGTTGTTTGATTTATTTCAAAGTTGTCGTTTTTTGTATGTTCTTGAATATCTAGCAAACTGTTACATAATGCAGATGTCTTGAGAGCTGGAGAGCGGGGTACATCTGGACCAATGTTAGAAATCTGTCTAGATTCGATTTGGATTTGGATAGATGACCGTTGGTGAGGTCACGTGCGGCCTTAGGGAGGAAGTTGAACATACGTGGACCACTGAAGCTATTGTGATATGAGAATAATAATAAAAAATCATTCAATGACAGCTCCTTTACTATAATAGCCTTTTACTCGAATCCAATGATTGGTAATTGCTTGTGGACCCATCTGCACAGAAGCATTCGCTTAGCTGTGTATCCACGTTTCATTTCATTCATACAAGATTCATTAATAACGTACAATAAATCACTCATTCGAGACAGTTAATGATTTTGCAATACAGAGAAACCTACAACCTCGAACCTAAGAATCAAGAACCTATTCGCTTCGGATTCTAAACTTTTGATTGTATTTTAAGGGTGAAAATTACAAATTCGCCAGTAATGAAGCCAGTTAAAGAGTGTTTAGAGACCTATTAACAACCATCAACCAGCTTTATCGCAACTGTTTACTACGATTCGTTTAAGTACCTGTTTAGGCTAACTCCTAAGAATCTGAGTTTTAACTGTACGGTAGAGCCTGCAGCAGCTCTTACGAATCAAATAACCGGGGTTGGAGTTTCAAAGTAAATTAGTCGAGGGCTTCTACTCGTAGGGGAAAGGCAAGTGCAGAACTGGTCTAGAGAATCTATACAGCATGGGTTCTCAACCACCATGTACATGGCCTCAATTAAATTTTACTAGATCAGGCTACTGCAATGGTCATATGCCTCGAAACCGGGTCTCGAAACTGGGCCGTTTCCTCCAAAGGCAAGCGTAACAACCACTGCAGAGTAACCTTGTGGTGTAACCAATACCAGGCTTATCAGCAGTTAGGCTTCATTTCGTATCAAACCCTTCTTCAGAGCCATTTATATTAACATCAATTCACGAGGCATGACCTAACACAGGATATTGAATTGCAGTAGCCTGCCAAGAGTTTAGGGGTTGTTACCAGAAATACAGCTTCCAGGATAAATCAATACAGTGATAAGAGAATGAATTATGATATTCAAGACAGACATACCCTTCCAGCATACGCTTTCGCTGTAATTTTATTCACCATACAAACACAACCAAGACGCACTATTGCACGCATCAAGAGAGGAACCTAAGAGACAATTTTCTGAATTAAGTGGGACCACTGAATACGCATCATGACGAGATGATGAAATTGCTGCTCTTAAAAACAACCAAGGAAAAGCTAGCTGCCTGGGCTGGCCTTAAGCATAGATTCTGTTTGTAAACATTCAGATAAACTTTCTTTCAGTGGAAATCTGTTCCAATGTTCTCTGCTATTATTTTGGCGTTCTTTGGAAGCTATTTGATATGGGCACATTGGGCCTAGGGGTAAACATATGATGTAAATAAGGAAACACAAAATTGATATTTTTGAAAAAAATTGCATTCAACCGAAAATTTGAGGTAGAAGATGGATGTCAAAAATTGCAAAAGTAAATATATTTTGAATTCCCCGGGTGTATCCCACATGAATCAAATTGTTCCAGCAAATTAAGCTAAAGTTTCAACCTTCTGCCATTCTGAGCCTAGCGTGATGAGTCTGGTTAAGTATTCTAAAATTGCTACTAAAGTGAATTACCGATACGTAGTAGTGAGAAGAACAATCTCTGTGATTCATTTCACGTAGGCCCGTCTATTTTGATTGTAATTTTCGTAATTCCCTCTTCAACAATTTGGAACATATGATACAGTAATATACCAGAAGACGGCACAAGATACACAAAAGAATCCTCAAGAGGTTACAAAAAAGAGACCCGATGTGCCCTTCCAGTTATCACCACACCAGCTGTGCAGCAACCTTGGGTATATGATATGCCATTCATACGATGAATACGCATTTAGTATCATTGAATCATTGTAGGCTATACAGTAACCAGCCACTTTAAAACTGATCTATAAAAAACTTCAGCCAGCTAGATAATAGATCATCTATATTTAAAGATGAGATTGTTCAGCTTGAGAATTCATATTGCTCGAGAACTCGAGAAAATGATTTTGATGGAAAAGATTTGGCATTCCATGTGAATTCATTTGCTGTCTTGCTGAATAAATGTTAAATTCTTCCCTTATTTCTTCTCACCCTATTAGAAACCAGGCAGCCTGGTTTTGCAACATTCAGTTTCTTAGTGGCGGGTAAATACTGTAGTTTGAGGTTTTCTGAATGAATGAAAAATTTGCGATGATTTCATACATAATATTTGACAAGATAGTCACTAATGACAAGCCTTTGATATTTAGTAGGGCTGATAAGTGGTGACTATCATGTCAAATATTGTGTCAGAAACAGCCTTGATAAGATTTATTTACTCAAATTTCATACATCTTAAGAATAATCTATACATACGAATATTTACTGTGAAATACGAATGATAATAATAATAATAATGTTACGAATCCCATACCTGCGTCTCGTAAATACCCTCGATGTCTGGAGAAGACAAATCGGCAGAGAGCTCGCTAAAAGAAATAACTGGTATTAAGAAACCACTATAGCAGGCACGCTATACAGTAAGTTATCATACCCTATTCATACTAACATTGCATTAGCTAGAATTCTTCCTCAGTACTCATTAACAAGAAAATTCTTTCGTTTATATTTTTTATGACAACAAGAAATTTAGCCATTTGGAAGACACCTTTTCTTCGTTCTTTACGATTTTTGGCATCATTTCAGTGCCAACTGTTAATACGAATAATGTACTCTTTAACTTGGACGAAAACTTGTAGCTATTTTGAACGAGTTTTAATTAGGAGAGTTAAACACAAAAGCATCAACATAAAGTAGCTTTATTAAGATTAAAGACAAAGTTATGCTGTAGCTCCAAATATGACCCTAGAATACCAAAAAACTATCAATAATAAAAACATATCCCCTCGTGGAACATGCTAGTTGCAAAAGAATAAAAATGTTGCAAAAAAGGAATCAATAACAGCACCGTATATTTTCAGCTCATCATTATATTTTCCAACCGTAGACTATCTGAACCTCTCTTTGAAAAATAGTAAATACAAACCTCATGTGTTCCTTGAAGACTACCTCAGGCACGGTATATTCATACAAGAAATAAGACGGATTGGATCTCGGAAGTGTCTTTGAGACACGACGCCATGCTAGAGTATAACGAAAACTGAATTCAATAACATGTGACAAAAATAAATTAGACATCATGTTTTATTAGTTACAAACAGGGAACCAGACATTCTATATTCTTATAAGATTCGGGGAGTATTCTTGACTTGTTTTTCAACTCTACAAATTAGACCCAACTTGTCTCATGGTGATTTAATTTGAATCATTATAAAAAGGGCTTGCTATAGTCTAACGAGAACTTAATTCAATAATATGGGACAAAAATATATTAGACATCATATTATTTTATTTGTTACAAACAGAGAACAAGGCATTCTATTTGTTCATATCATTAAAAGTTTCAGAAAACTATCAAAAGATTTTACAAACTTTTCGGTGATTGTTCTTGTAGGAACTTGAGCACTCTTAGGTTCTTGAACACCAACAATATGTAACCGAACACTATATACCCAAGTTTACGAGTTTTTGCACAGCCAGTGCGGTAAAAGCCGGGAGAAGATATAGGGTCTCTTTACCACATACTTATATTTTGCACATTGTTCTTGCAACTTTCTGGGCACTCCTTGTGTATCTTGAGCCATATTCCATCATTTGATGTTCATAATATTATATATTTTTACATAAAAGGTCTTACTTGCTCCTTCTCCCTCCTTTTGCTTTCTCGAGTTGACGTAAAAGATTCTCGGAATATTGACCTTGAGGCAATGCAGTTCATTTCCTATCATGGCCCAAAGTCGATACACGCCAGCCGTGTCGCCTTCTGTGATCTGCAGAAGGTAAACAAAATGGGTTAAAGTCTGAATTCAGCTGAAATGAGAGCGATACAGTGTAGTGTAAATTTATTTAGGCCAATTTTCTATCCCTACTATTCTAAAGTTTTCCATGCTCGCGTAGTTTTTTCATTCATAGCCCTATAAGCCATTCATTCATTTTCTTCTCACTCAATTTTTAATTCCATACTACATCACTAACCTCTGCTATAGTTTTAGGCCTAGCCCTCGTTGACCAAATGTTTACGCATTTACCATGCCCTCCCTTTTCATGGTTTCTTTAATTTACATCTCTATAACCTGAATGATATTCCGTTCCCTTACATTAGTAACACAAAACCTTGTACATAGAAAATTAAAGTGAGTTGGTATCAGTTGGTTATCAAGTTGATTATTCCGTTGGTGTCAGAGGGTTTGTATGTATATACAAGAAAAAAGCACAATCAAGCCTCTTTGGTGGTCTGCTCCATAACGACTCATTCCTTTCTATTCATTATCAAGCATCTGATTCTTAATAGGGTAGGATATTTTGCGGAACTATCAAAACGGTTTATCTAGGAGTAAAGGATAGAGCAGATACATACAATGGTAATAAACAGGTTCTTGTGAGACTTATCAATTGGGAGTTTATCAAAGCATTACGGCAAGTGTGTACTAGACTACAACGCCAACTGCGATAACAACAGGTTACCAATTATTTCACTTTTTGGGATCATTAATCATTTTTCTAATTTCTGCTAGCATATAGAAGAAATTCAATAAAAATACAACAGTAAATGTGATTCTAACAGTGCTAACAATGCAGTAAGGAGTAAGATACAGTATTTGCCTGTGATTAATTACCAACATACAATCAGCCAGACTTTTCGTGGTATTCATATCCTTGAAATGGCTGAAGAGTTTCGATCATAATGGACCTAAAAGACTCTTAGATATGCAGTTCTCTTTAAGTAGATAACTGAGCAACCCGCACTAGATCATGATGGAGAGAGGGTTCAAATCATTGTGGTCAAAAGCCATGTTTGAAGACTTGAATGAATGATTGTTGTTACATCAAAGCGAACGTGTTGCTGCGTGTTTTAGTAGGTACACCAGGTATCGTTGGTGATATAATTCTCAACTATTATTGAATCTAAATAGTAGAAAAGATGATATGGTTGATTCTACAAACCTGTATAACCTGCCAAGGTGTCTCCAACAATGATCTTCCTTGCTTCTGGAAAAAACCTGTTAAACCGGATTGCGCTCTGTTGCTTTGTGTTTTGGTATACACGGCAGATGAGAAACCGGTTTCTCGCTCGTATTGCAATCTGGCCTTGCGCTGGAATGATTGAAAGCGCCATTTTTTCTTCTGAAATGCCACCCATTCTTGAAGATCGCTCTAAAGAAAAATGAAGAGTTTGTTAATGAGTCGAAGTTAAACACTTTTATCTAGATATTTTGTGGGAGAAAAGATGACCCAAGCAAGCCTCGAACAGACTCTGACTCTGTACCGAGCTCTGACTTTGCACGTCAGCGGTCTTATCCACTGAGCTACCAAGGTATTTATACCGTGACCAAAGCCCTATGATTCAAACTACTTTGATAATCAACTTATTCAAAGTTGGTTGATAAATATCTAAAGGTTACAATTGCTAATTAATGCCAACTCAATATAAATCATAAACATTGCACCACAACTTAGCAAATTTTAAAAACAACCACTACTGTTCTTTAACAACTGAGCTAAACCTGCCGAGGGGCGAGGACTTTACCACACCAGGGGGACTATCTCAGGATTAGGGTTGAGAAGTAAAATCGCAGAATAGACTTGAGGAGAAGCAGGATTATCATTAATCTTTCATCTCATTCTACTAATTATTAATCGTATTTGTATTTCAGGGTTTAATTATTTGTAAGTTTTTATTTGTAGATTTATTGTAATTGTTAGTGTTAGAAAAGGAGTATTCTTAAGTTGTTTTTTCATAATACAAATTAGACCGAATTTGCGTCTTACCACCGCTTAAAAAGTTAGTTAATCATTTCAGATAACCTAATTTCAGATTGAATAGTTAGTTAATCATTTCAGATTACCTTTTTTGCACTTAGAGGTGGCGGACTTCCTAACACATCCCTCCAAGTTCTTCCAAGTTCATCATCAGTGAACTCGGCCTCAGCATTTTTCTTCGAATTCAGTTTCCTTCGTTTGGTAGTGATGGGAACATTCGGGGAGCTGCGAGGCCTCTTCTGGGAGGCAAAGTCTTCAATGTCTGTTACAGAGCCATTTTGTTTGGAAGAATCGCTGGCTAGTTCATTGCCAAAAGGCATGTAGGCACCCTGTTGAAAATTAAGACAATTGAGAAAGCCTAATTAATTAAATGAATTAGGCCTACTTCTCCGTGGAAACAAAATTATTGAAAAAAAATCTCTAGTTGACACGTACCACAGACTTTCCTAACGGAAAGCAAATTTTAGCCTGGTATGTCTTATAAACCTTGTTCCTATAAAGAAAAAAGCGTTCTGCATTGCCAAATCAGATTTTCTTCTGCAGTTGGTCGTAACAACAATGACTTAAGTATGAGTTTTTAATCATACTTTTTCACGAATCTCTATCGGTTGCTGCTAATTACCCGGTGCTACTGTTGATGTTTCGATCCCCTTTTTCTGGTAAAATTTTGTAGTTGTGAATACAATATCTGCCTCGAAAGTCTATTGAATGAATTGCAATCTGCGAATGTGTCCTAACCATCCTTTCCATCCTTTCCATCCTTACTTCCTAACGATCCATCCTTACTTCCTAACCATCCTAACAATCCTTTACCTAACCTTTTTCTATTAAGATATATGCCATTGAAAGTAATCCAGCTCTAGGAAGAATTTCAATGTTTACAATTTTGTTCCTCCAAGTTATAGCTTCCCATGATTTGCCTCGAATGAAACCTCATGTACCCAAATTAGACAGACTAAGGTAATCATCCAGAAATGTACTTCTACTAGCTGCGTTCAAAGATGAATGAATTCAGTAAAAAATTGGATTCTCTACCTTTTTAGCAGGAGCAAACATCTCACTGATTTTATGCTGTTTTAACACGTCATTCTTCTCAAGCAACTTCTTGTGCAGCCAATCAGGGTGGTGACAACGTGGCACGGGATTCGTCACCTAAAAATAATCTCACAGTTCAATTTCTTTTAGAAAAACATGAAAAGCACCTCAAATCATTATGATATTCCAGGAATCGAGGCTATGTGTGCAATCTTAAACATTTTTCTTGAATTAGGATGCATTTAACTGATCTTAGGTTTTATAATCTGGTCCAAAGGGATAAATTCAGAAATATGACCATCTGGAACAACATCATTTTATGATGGGTCATTTCCATTGTAAATTACAAACTATTTTGTTTTTGCAGTTAAGCTGAAATTCGAGTTGAAATAATGATTTATCATGCCATGTTATTTACCCTTGATAATTGACAATTCAGATTTTCACCCCACTTACCCCCTGAAGTGCAGCAGGAATAGTGATGATCTTCTGGATACAACTGTTCAGCCTCTCGATGTAATAGTCCCAGTCCAAGATCGACCTGATGTCAAAGGTCGTTGCACTCTTCAGCCACTTCTTCAAGTAGTGCTTTTTGATACTCTCTTCTGTCTGAAAGATAGCCAATGGGATTGCTCGCTCGGTCACCGGTGACCCTTCGGGCTTCTTCGATATGACGAATCTGCAACTTAGGCCTTTGTCCTTTACCATTTGGTCTCCGAGGAATTCGGCCAGTCTTTTCGCAGTGCTGATCGACGTGGATTTCTGGGAGCCGTATTCTTCCAGTTTGCGACTCATGCTCCGGTTTTCTGAGATAAGCTCAAACAGTTCGTTGTCTGGAAGATTTTCAGCCTGAAAAAAGAATGTAGAGGAAATATTGAATTGAGGTAAGATTTGTAGAAAAGCATTTTCAAAAAGGCTGTTGACTTCACGAAATTACTTCTGTAACTCAAGCGAGGAGATTCCGTCTACAATGGATATATGCCAAGTAGAGGTCATTACCTTGCTGTATAGAATGTCCAGCCAGTAGTCAGCCACTCTAGCAACAGCTTCGTAAACGGTACCGAGCGTGTTTCCTTGAAGGAAGGCTTCGAAGACGGACGATTGAAATATCTTGATTAGCTGGAGTTCCCCCCGTCTTTTCACTTCAAAACCCTTCAGCTCTGCCAGACTACCGTCATCGTTGAAAACTGCATATCTAGGTAGAAAAACGAAATCAGCATTCAAAATGAATTTATTTGCAGCATAAAACAATAATGATATAAAATAAATATCATCATTTAAATATTATATTTTCAAACTAGCTTTATTGGCAGTAAGCCTGAGACTTCCATTGACTTCGCGAAGGCTGATTTCCTCGAAAATTCCACGAATTTATCTGTGCACAGACTTATGAGGATGCAGAGGAACGATCACATAAATACCTTATGAGCCAGAAAAATGTATGACATAGACATATTTGATAAGCAACTTTGAATATTGTTTTAAACGTACTACATGTAATTCATATCGATCCCGAAAAGTCCAACTAAAAGTTGTCATACTTCCTAGGCCATGAAAACCATAGCTCTACTAATGGTAGACTGATACTCTACATGCTTTTTATAAGGAACAGATTTACATTCCTCAAAGAATAAAACCTTCCGCCGGTTTAAAACCGTGGAACTTATCAGGACTCTGTAGAGATGATTAGTTTTCTGTGATTTCCTGAAGCCATTTTTTCTTTACTCTAGAGTCGCATATGAAAAACGTGAGGTTTTATTGTATAAAATCTCAAACCCTTGCAAATTATTCCAGAAAAACCACCATGGTGAGATAAGTTGCGATTCTTCACAAAATCTCCAACTAAGCTTTCTTAGTTTTGAATATAAAGCCCTACAGTTTCTTCCAATCGGTTTCTCATATAAAAATCCGTGTATAAAAGTTACCGAGGCTTGTCAAACGCGTATACATTTATCTGGTGCACACAATATAGGGTCAAAGCTGGAAAACAGGAGGAAAATAAATTTCGAGGTACACTTGCAGCGCATTAATGCTGAATATGTACGAGCCCCTGTAGTAGAACTAACTGCTCTACATGTCACTTCCGTTACATCCCATGGCGAAGGGTATACTTGACCATATTTTGGGTAGGCAAGTGCCGCCCAAGAACCAAAATTTTTACCCATATTCATACCAAATTTCCGAAAATGCGTACCCGTAGTTATATACAAAATTTCCTAAAATTTATACCCATATTCATAAATTTAAACCCATATTCATACCAACATCTGAAAAGAACACCCAAAAGTATACCACCGCAGTTCCCGTTTCTATATTTTGCTCCATTTTAAATCGAGCTCATGCCAAATTCATGAATACCCATATGAAGACCAGTTTTTGGAAATTTGAAACCCAAAATTATACGAAAATCAGAAAAAGTATACCTATTTTGGTGGCATGTCCCTAGTACCCCATATAAACTGAGTACCTCCGGGGTATGGGCTTGTGGAGGTTTAAAAACATTACTCATTTATTAGAAAGTTTGAACAGTCACAGATACAATAAAAGAAGACTCTTCGATACGTACAAGTAGTATTACGAACTTCGAATCATACTAAATGTAATCTCAAGATCGGAAAAAAGTTGAAATAAAACTTAAAGGTTAATTCGTAATGCTTGATTCACGTCATCAGTTAGGCGGTTGAAGCACGTTAATGTTATAAACATCACTCAGTTATTACGCCAACCATCTTCACTTCATACCAATTCAAACCCTTTTTGAGGTTGTACGTCTGCGTCAGTTTGAAAACAGCTTCACTGCTGAGGTCGCCATTCCAGGGTACCATTACTTCTTTGTAGAACCAATTCCCATACACTCCATAATGCTTGTTTGGAACGTTGACGATGCCGGAATCTCCATTACCCTTCTGGTAAACGGCAAGAAACATATTCGCGTCACTGCCACCGGTAACAGGATTCCAGAAATGGCACAGTATAGAAATAATTACAGCTTTAGTATTTTTCGGCAGCAGGCTTGTGGGTATCTTCTCGTTGTATGTGACTGTTTGGTGATGCAACTGAACTTTCGCCAAACTTGGAAAAGGGTAGTCAACGCGTTTCAACGCCCACGATTTCTTCGTGTTCGCAATGCATTCTCTGAAGACATTTCTGGTAGCTGCAAGCTCGGCTTTGACGTTCAAATTCTCGGCTTTGATCTTCAAATTTTCGGCTTTCAGATCTTCGATGGCCGTCTCAAGCTTTGTAAGGCGATGCTCACTCTTAAATCTGGCGTCAGAAAAACATTCCGAGGAAGCACCAGTCAAAAATAACGACAGAACTACTAAAATTGATGCTGCATAGCCTCCCATCATTGCTGCGAAATCTTCAGCAACCAGAGGCAAATGATAAAGTCTAGAATATTTTTCACGGCTTTTATTGGTCCCGGAAAATAGTCCGTGGGAATATTTCAAAGTTTACAGAGCGGCTTCTCTTCCGACGGAAGTGGTTTGATGGAAATAGAACAACACGGCGGGGGACCGTTTCTCCTACAAACCAGTTGCAAAAATAATTCAGCTGCCATTTGATATTCATGTTTTTCCGCAGTAAATAAGCAATTAGAAAACATTCTTCCGTCATAGGCTGTTATTTGATCAACAAGAAGCAGTAAGAAACAGATAGGGTAGACGAATGTATGCAGTGAATTTTCTTGTCACAATTTGTCTACTCACTCTCTTGAGCATTTGACACAATGTTGGCCAACTTGATATAGCTGCCATTTTTCATTTTCATTTTTAAATATTTATACAGGTAAAAAATTTCAGTTAGAAATACTGTTTTACAAATTGACCTGTGCAAAAACAGAAAAGCCTAAATTAAGAGAATTAAAATTTACAATAATATGAATTCAGAGAAGTATAAACTAAAGTAAATATGAAAATAAAATGTACCTCTTAGATCGATTTTTTAAACGTAGCGAGGGATGGCGCCAATTCAATTTCTTTACCCAGCCCATTCCATAACTTGGCTCAACGATAAGAAAATGCTTTTTGACCTGTGCATGTTCTAAACCTAGGTATCTGCAAGTTTGTTTCAGCAGAGCGAAGATTTCGATCACTGCCCTCGGAGCATTTAGTGAAAAGTTCCCCTAAATACTGAGGAGCTAGTGAGCTTAAGGCTTTATAGGTTAGCATTGCTGTTTCTTTTCTGATGAGATCTTTAATAGATGGCCAGCCAAGTTTTTGGAGTATAGGGAGAGCAGAAGCATCGTAAGGACTATTTGTAGTTATTCGTGCCGCTCTATTCTGAATCTTTTGAAGTGAATTAAGTTTCGTTTCACTACAACAACCCCAAACCGAGCAGCAATAACTAAAATGTGGCTCAACGATAGCTCTATACATTGTCTGCAGATCACTTGAAGGAAGAAATTTCTTGGCATGCTGAATCAGACCGAGAGCTCGTAGTGCCTTAGCCTTAACTTGTTCAATATGGCGATCCCATTGGAGTTTTTCATCAATTTGGACTCCCAGATACTTAGTATCGGTTATCATATTGATTTCTTGATCACCTATTCCAAAGCTAGGCTTAGCATCAGTCTGTTTTTCGATCTTTCGAATATTTGGTCTGGATCCAATAATCAAAGATTACGTTTTTGCAACGTTTAGAGACAGTTTATTGGCATGTAACCAGTTCTGTAAATTTACAAGGTCCTGGTTTAAATCATCTTCAAGTTCAGATAGGCATCTCGATGAATGCGAAATCGCATTATCATCAGCGTACATGGTGACCTTTCCTTTGTTTAGGCAGAATGGTAGATCATTTATGTAAATAAGGAACAGAAGTGGGCCAAGACAGGAGCCCTGGGGGACACCACAATTTATTTCGTTAACACTAGAGGAGGTTGAATTTACCTTACAAAACTGTTTTAATGTAATAAAAACTGTAATGAAAAGCTGTCATTTGACATGTTTGAAGGAAGGATTGAAAAGATACTAACGAGAAAGAGGCATAATAGTTCATAGCTCATAGTTTGGAACATCACTCATGTACCTTCTTTTGATTTTTGACACAAGAACTCAATCTAGTCCATAATTGCTAGGTTTCTTAATATTCACTGCTCCGTATTGATATGAAACTTTTGAAAGTGCAATTTGAAAACGCAAAAACGCAGTGTGAACAACGAAAATGCCAAAACGGATAATTTTGATAATTTCAAACCGACCCATAGCAGAGCAATGTGAACAGGCGTTTTCATATTTACCCAGAGCAATGTGTGCAGGCAAAAAGGATAAGAATAAAAACGGATAAGAACGAATATGGAGCAGTGTGAAAAAGGCCTTGGAGAAGCAATAACAACAGCGAGAAAATTGAATGAGCTTGAAAGAACACATAAAACAGATTTTGGTGACTTTCGTTTGAGGTCAAGCACAGCTTTAGGCTTAACCTGCATATCAGGCTAGATTCAGAATTGACCTACATTAACTTCTAATTCCTTTCTTTCTACGTCTTTATGAAATTCAAGATTCTCGAATTTACTTTCAGTATTCAATATTCCCACGGAATAATATTCACAAAGTCAAATAAAAAGGCTGCCACATTGTTATGAGCCAGAGTTAAAAACTAGGTTTCAACAGCGAAGACTTATAAAGTAGCGTTTGGACTATTGCCAAACGACCGGCCTTTGTTTATATACAGGCTGCTTTCACTATACCTGATAAAAATGCCTTAAACCATACCGTAACAAACTGTAAACAAACTTTCTGTAACATAAAAGACTTTCATCGCACAAATCATCGATAAAAGGTTTGGCCTCGTTTCGATAATAAAAGGCCTTCGTGGTATGGGAAATAACAGAGGCTCATAGATTTTTGACCATAATAAATTATTCTATTTTTCTATGTAATAATTTACACCATGTAAAATGTTACACCTTGCAAATTGTAACAAGGGCTTTTGACTAGATACCTCAAATTATTTTTTTTTCATTAAGTTGTTCATTGTAGAAGTTAAATTTCGGCCCTTTTTGCTCTTTTGAGCCTAAATTGGCCATCTTCTGGCCTGGTAAATCTGCCAACCCTGGAACAGAGCCAAGTATAATATAGAGAGTTTCTGATCAGCATGGTCACCGACTAACAAAGCGTTCAACTTGAGAAGAATGGAAATTCCTACAGCCTCAATTCTATTAGTGTTTTCAATCTTGTTGACTGGTGTTGCATCGCAATGTCTTTGCGATGATAAGTTTAAGAACGAGCATCGCCTTGCCAAGCTCGAGGCTGCAATCGAGGATTTGAGAGCCGAAATTTATAAGTTTACGAAGTCAAATTTGAATGTTTTTTCGGAGGTTGCGAAGCAAAAGACATTGATACGGGATTTAGAATTTGAAAATTTGAAACTGAAAGAGTCGAATTTGAATGTCAGGCTTGGTGTAATCAAGCATGAAGCAAAAAAACGGGATCTAGAGGCCGAAAATTTGAAGATTAAAGAGTCGAGTTTGAATTTCAAAGCGGAGCTTGCAACTACAAGAAGCCTCATTGAAGAATGCATTGCGAATGCGAAGAAATCATGAGCGAACGCGTTGTTTACACTTTTCCAAGTCTGACGAAAGTCCAGTTGCACAAGGCTGACAAGGCCGTAACCTACCACGAAAAGATACCAACGACACTTTTACCGAAAAACACCAAAGCAATTATAATTTCAATATTGTGCAACTTCTGGAGCACAACTACCGGTGATGCGAATATGGATCTTACCGTTCACCAAAAAGGGTACGAAGATTCCGGCATCGTTAACGTTCCAAACAGGCATTATGCAGTATATGGGAACTTTTTCTACAAAGAAGTGATGGTACCCTGGAATGGCAGTCTCAGCAATGAAGCTTTTTTCAAACTGACAAATACTTACAACTCGAAGAGAGGACAACACAGCCGTAACTGGTATCGAGTAACGTTGGTTGGTGTTATAACCGCGTGATATTTCGAAGTTCAAACTTTCTGGTATTCAGGTCATATAACATCCTTTATTCTTTTATATATCATATATTAAATATATCTGCGTTTTTTCTGTTTTTGTCGTCTTTTGCTGTTCCTGTCTCACTTTGTGCAATTCTTATTAAAATAGTACTTCCTGCTTAAAAACAATTGACAAATAGAGGACATGAACTCTCATCGACATTTTCAATGCTCGAATAGATTGATACGAGTTATCTTAAGTGTAGCCTTGCCTTTTAGTTTTAAATGCCTTTTTCTATCGGTTGAGTCAAATACATTTGGTGCACAATATCTGATGAATTAGCTTTATTTTTAACTAAATTTCTTGCAATGAAATTTTGATTTATTGTTCATAGTTTATATTATCATAATATCATTGCAGTTCGTTGGATATTTACTTTATTTGGCAATTATTCTGTACTTCGTTCAACAACTTCATTTTAGTATTTGTACATTTATTACAGGGTATGTCTTTTTTCATAAACAAAGGAAGTGCACAATACTAGGTTCTGTGCCGGATCTTCTTCAAATGCTTTTAAGAATCACGAGGTTTGGTCACAGCGAGAGGAAGGACCACGATTACACTGCTCGATTATTCTATCTATTCAGACGGCCCATTGTGCTTTGCACATAAACCAATACCTTACGAGGATAGTAAGTGTATTTGCCTATCAACAACAACTTGCGACGCAGTAGATGGAATTCTAAACTAAATTTACTCCTGATGAAGCCCTGTATGCCAGGGTGAAATATTGACATCAAAGTATTTAATTCCTCTGCGTATTTCCGTTGGTGTCGTCTTGTCGAATATCTTAAAATGGCACTCACCTCTTTTTAAGCTTTTTTCCTTCTTCTTTTGAAGCAGGAAGTATCATGGCTTTGTAAGGACCGTCGACCTAAAATATGAATCATATCATAAAGTCAACACAAAACATTTTTAACATTGCAAAATATCTGTTTTAAAGACTCTCATGCAGCTTTTATGTTTTGTGGTCTGATGGTTTCTAGTAGACTAAAACCTCATATAGTGAATTTCGGAGTGAAATTGTGAATGAATGAAATTCAAATAACGGATGACAATGCAGGATACAATATTTGAAATGTATTACATCTGTCATGAAATTAAGAAATTTAATGGAAAGAATGAGGAACTTAGCCATGAAAAAGTCGCTTTATAAAAATATTCAACTTTAATTTGTACATTTATACACAACCAGAGAATGAATAATTTGTCAAATGACCATCCTCTAGTACCCCTATCAACATACATTTTTACATTTCTATATCCATACGAACAACATTACCTCGAAGAATATGGAGTTTTCACTTCGGACGTCATATTTGTGTTTTTCAGTGTCGACCAACTCGTGGTATTGCTCATTCGTGAAATATTTCTGCAGAATACGAAACATAGTAATATAATAAGTGGTTAATTTTAAACAAAATCTAAAGAAAGTGAATGAAAGAGGAATTGAAGAAATTTTGAATAAAGAAGACTGACAGAGCTTGGGACGTGTTCGAGGCCGTAGAATTATCTGACAGCTCTAACGTAAAAGAAAAAAAAATTGGAAGAGAGGAGAGGTGAAGAAAAGAAAGTGAAAGGGTTGGGTAAGCTGTGAAAAGATAAGATTGCAAAAAAAACAGCACGTAGAATTCCAGTAAAGAATCATGTCAACAGAAAATTGTGAGATAAATTTTCAGATTTGATATAGCAGCTAGGCCGTACACATTAGGGAGGAGATGATTGCAAGTTGTCCCTCAGATGTCGTTGCAGAATACTCAACAAATTACTACGAAACTGATCTAGGGCTTCAATTTTTTTCGATTCAACTTTATTTCGATTGATGGTATTATGGTAATTTCGTACTTTTAACCATGTTTTAAAGACACATGCAACTTTACAACGCAATATTATGTTTGATATGTATAACTAAAATTTGCTCAATTATCTTATCACCCAACGCACCGACAGCCTTTTCGAAAATCTCATCATACCTCATCAACTCTCATTGAAATCTCATTGAAAAGGCTACCGGTGGGCAGGGTAATATTTGCGCAAAGGTTAGTTATACATTTTAAACATAAAGCTGCACGTGTATTCAAAAGATGGTTAAAACAACCAAATTAATGCAATACAAATAATAATACAAGACACGAGATGAATTAAGTTTAACTCGCAGATTCGATTATATCTAATTCACGGGTGTCTCAAAAATGCTGTTTGTTTGATTCAATCAAGAAAGATTGAATGAGACATTAAGTGGAATAAATAGAGAAATTATAGCCGTGATGAAGCAAATACAACTATACCTTGACCATATAATTAAGCATGGCTCCAGGATACGAAATAACTACTTTTGGCTTCTTTGCATTTGTTGTTTGGATCTGCGAATGAATGAAGTTCAAAATTAAAGGTTTTAATATGCACGGGTGATCGATGTGAAACCATCGAAAACAAAAGTTCGGACGAAAACAATTACGTTAGTGCAAGAGCGAAATTGAAATTCAAACCTAGTCTCATTACATTATCCCTGTTTTGAACAATTCAATTCAATCAATACACTCTAATCCATATGAAAACGAGACTGCCACCTCTAAGAGATTACTCAAACAGGGTCTTATAGTCAAACAGTTGAAAAAGCGGTCTCGGCACACCGAAAAAGTGGAGCGGTCTCTGATCAGTCAATTCGCGAAATAGTTGCGAGGGAGGTCGAGGCAGGCAACTGCGGTCTGTGTTTCATTTAGTTTGTCCAGGTTGAACCTGGTGGGCTTTTTCAACGAAATTTTAAGTAGGGTGTTTTGCAGAACAGCAAATTTGGTAGGAGACAATTGAAAATTGATTTCCAGACATTCGTCATCTAAGAGATGAGGCCAGAAATTTAATTGTTTGTTAATGATTCATAGTTTTGAGCGTCCAGTTATCTAAGTTATTATGAATAGCGATAAACTTTGGCTTAAGTTATAAGTCTAATTCTAGCCAGCATTACCAGGTAATTCTCAGGGAAACTAGCAGGAAGAATGCACCATATGCCATCTGTGTCAAGTTCCAGTGGTCGCCTATAGAGTGATGGAACAAGATGTAAGTAAACAAGTATTTTTTCCACAACAATAGTCTTATCAAAAGTGAAAAATATTAGGGGAAAAGTGATTATTGTTATGAAATTACTTGTTTAAAAACTTCGAATAAAAAGATGAAATAACAAAACACTCCTTATTTGGTGCCAAGCTTGAAAAGATAAAAAAGTCTCATTCTATATTTTAGAAGAAGCAGGATTCGGAAAATGCATCAAAATTAATTTTTCAGAATAAAATGACGTTATTACCCTGTGCATTTCATTTTCGAAAGTTAATTTTGATTCATTTCTATATCGATTCCATAACTAACAAACAGATGTTATAAGACGGGTAAAACTTCACATAAATGTAGTAAATTCTATAAGAAGCAGGATTTGAAAAATCAATCGAGATAATTTGTAAGAGTGAAAATAGCCGGAGCAGGATTCAAATGCAAGACCTCCAGATTCGTACTTTAGTCCACCAATACGAATTCGATTTGAGTAGGCTCAATCTTGTTTGGTTAATTGAAAAAAAAGGTCAGGAACTATTTTTATATTTCGGTAAAATGAAAATGACCACTGTGCGTACAAAAAAACTCACCCAATCTGTTCCACAATTTCTCTGGCATGTGTAATAATGTTGGCACCAGTAAAGCATACAATACCAGCCATTTCCATCGAGAACCAACGGGAGCTGCGAAACACATAAAGTACAGAAGAATATCGCAGAATAACGAATAGATAAATTCAAAAATAAACTATGCTTGTGTAAACGTTTCGATATTCATCTTCATCAGTACTCTAGAGTTACTGATGAAGATTTATATCGAAACGTTTACACAAGCATAGTTTATTTTTGAATTTATCTATTAGTATTTTATAAACTTAGATCTTTAGGCTCTCGTATTATTAGCAGAATAACGAATATATATTCATACGAAGTCTGTGTTTCGGAGTGCTCAATACGTAAATGCGGAGCGTAATATAAATTGAGGAGAATAGAGTATAGAAACAAAACTAAGCATCTCGACAAGCCTGTTTCGTGACTCATCAGGAGATGTAAAAGGAAATCCAGCTCTTGATGAGTGGATAACCACAACCATGAAACAGCCTTGTCGAGATGCTGAGTTTAGTTTCTTGACTCTTTTCTTCTCAATTTAAAAACAATCATATAAACATTGTTTAGTTTTGTTAGAGTTGGCATTAAAAGTGTTTGAAATCATGTTGAAAATATGAAAGCATCAAGAAAACACCCGGAAAAATATCTGGAAGATGGTAAAATTAGAGCGTAAGGGTTCTAGGAAAAAGCGGTTTTTCTTTCTCCTATGGAGGTTTCAACGGTATGAAATGTTTTAAAAATGGGCAATAAGCGGCTGTAATATTATTGCTTGGAATGAAGAAAAGAGTTTTTGGTAGGAGAAATCAAAAAGAGATTATACATACCCTTTTCGCATGACATAGCCGTAGAAAGAATTCAAAATACACTTGTGGGCAAGCTGCAAGGAGTCATACAACACTTCCATGCCTTTAGAGCTAAAATGAAAATATCTGGTTCAGTTTTGATTAAATATTGTAGAACATAATCAAAATTCAATGCATTACTCTTAAAGTTTTGTATCTGTAAACTGAATTTATTTTAGAGATGACACAGGAAAAGCTGTTGTAGGCCTTGCGAGAACAAGATATCACAAAAATCTCAGGTTTTCCGCACTCAGTCATCAAAATCTCAGGTCATTTACTGCAAAGATAGATTCCTGGCCATGGTGAGTTGCAACTACACTCAGGTATTAAAAGTATTCGAACGAGGACGAGAAAATGGCGGTTTAAAGTCTCCCCCCTCCCTTAGGCCCAAAAGTTTTTTGACAGTTTTCATCCCTTCCCAGTCTCCTCATTCAAAATTTTCGCGCCAAATTAAAAACAATTGCTCGCGTCATCGAAAGTGATCAAATTTAGTTCGGTGTGAGAGTTTTGAAAAGTTTTACAGGTTTAGAAAGATAATTAGGCCGCTAAACAAAATTTCAAATAAAAAATCAATGTGCAATAAAATATCGGTCGTAAACTGGGGATTTTCCAGAAGAAATCTCAACAAATAATGGCTTAAACGAATGCTGGTAAGCTTGCAATTTCGAATTTTAATTCAAAGTTCGGGAATCCTTCGCAAAGTTGAGGGATGAAAGAAAATAACCAAAGACCTTTGAGGAAGAATGCAAAATTTAAAACTTTGATTTTTGATCCAAGTGATGAAATGGTCTTTATTTTGTTTATGTCTGAATGAATTTTGTCCAAAATTTTTTAACTAAAAGTCCGTTTCCTAAGCTTCAAATTTCCATAAACATTTCCATAAGCTCCGTTGCAAAAACCGATTTATTTTCACATTTTGTACTTTTATTCAAAATCTCGATTACTTTTGTGAAGCCTCTCGCCCGTTTTCATAGGTTTGCTCATGTTTTTACAGAGCATCTTAGTACTCAAATTATTATGAAATAACATCATTTTGAAGCTCATCTCTTACTTCATATCATGAACTGCAAATAAAATAAATAGATCAAAAATTTCTTCCAATGTCGACACTTTTTATTCATGTACCCTATTTCCTATTTGAGCTTTTGAATTTATCAAATGTTGCTGAAAATGTTGACCTGAAATGAATTAAAAACGTGATAATCTCATTTTAATTGTTGTTTAATGAAAGCTAAGGTCCATTGATTTTATTTCATGTAGAAAATATCACTCCTGTATCATTTAAAGCGGTCTCAAATTGCTTAGTAAAACTGGGCCTAGCGTGAGTTCAAGACGCATCGGTATTCATTTCATTGCCCTCGTTCGAATTCTTTTAATACTAAAGTGTATTCTATTTTTGCAGCTAACGTTTACGTTGGAATATCACATTTTTGCTGTACCGTAATAGATAGAAAGATCTGGGTAGTTATTATTCTCAGAATCATGTTTCCCATGTAGTTATGTGAAATATCAGTTTTGCAATAAAAACCAATTAAAACTGCTTACTATTTAACTTCAGCTGGATCTCCTTTCTGGGCAGCTGCTGCCACTTTCTTCTTCCAAACCTAAAATCAGAAGATTGAGTTTGAATACGTAGGCATGAATTTGGTTAGACCAATCGTTATAGTCTTACAGTTCAGTGCACTGGCACAAAACTCGGAGTAACAGATCACATGTCTTTTCATTGAGTTTAAATACATGGCTATATACTCACGCGAGCACTATTGCAATCGACTGTAGTTAGATGCATTGAGTGAGTATTCAATTGAAACCCTGGTTTGCACGACCCATAATACCGTTGTACCCCTTCGTATTTCAAGGGTGCATAAAAATGACCGATAGTGAACAAATCAGACGAGATATTTTTGTGAAATGTCATGAAAAGGACTCAAACCCCAGACCTTTAGATTAGTACTCTATTGTGTGCTACCATTTCACAACTTCTTCTTGATTTTCAGATATAGCGTCACCAACCGAATGTAGAGACAAACCTATCTTGTTCTTTAACAACTACACAAGATAACTAACTCGCGGCATTTTCATTCATACACATTATCAATATCCTGCTTCTTGTCAAATAGATCACAAGTGTTTCATCTCACCTTTAGTAAGCCTTTGAACTCATATCTTCTATCCCTAAATGCTCTGACGGTATCGACATAAAAAGAGTTTTCCCGTTGACAAATGATCGTCTTTCGTTGCTCTTCCCTCACAACTTTGGTCTTCTTGTATGCCTTATGGCAGTAGTCTGAAAAGATATTTCATATGCTCAGTATTGCTTAAATCTTCTGGAAAACTATCCAGATTGTTTCTGAATTGTGGTGGATTGGATTCAAATCAAAATTAATATTCCAAGTAAAATTTAATCTGAGTAAACTTCTTGCAACGTTGAAATTGAATACATGTTTACAACATTAATCAAAAAAATTAAAAACGGTATGCCCTAATATAGTCCCAGCTCAAAAAAATAATGATAAAAGATTCAAGCAAATTTGAAACAAACCTGAAAGACGCTTCTTCTCCATCTTCGCCTGTTCAATGGGATGAATAGAGTGGAATGGACGAGGAGCGTCACCAGGGTTAGGTCCTGGCACAGATTCGACTTCTAACTGCTGCTTGATATTCTGGTACTCGTTATATGTTGCAGGCACTGACAATACATAATCAAATTATTAGGATATAATGACATAATTCGAGTATATGAATCAGATGACGAGGAAAATCGGAAATATGGCAAAGCATGATCACTATTCAAGCTTTACATCTGTCACTCATCAGAGTAGTGCGTCAGAAAGAGAATGAAACCTAACGAATTATCATCCCTATGGAATCATTATACCCAGATGTGGATAAAACTTGGCTAACCAGATAGGAAATAAAATGAATATGCTTGCTTGCTTGATTGCAAACGGACAATTTGGCAAATACAAAGGGCTTGCTGAGTCTAATGACCTGTAAGTTACATCTTTACAAAGTACCGACGCTGAATTCCAATCATTAACAACTGTTAGCCATGATTTATATGCATGGTATATATGAATAATCTAAACGATATATCAAACATATACCATTCGTTTGTAAATGTCTCGAGTTTTGAATCTTCCTCAGTATAAGCTGTGTTTCAATGGATTTTGGGATTTTACTTTATAAGGAAGTAACAAATAGGTAATCAACCTCAGAAAGTACTTTGAATTGGCCATACTATTGATTTGCAAGCAAGCAGGCAAGCCAATTCATTTGTTAACGAGCATAAGCATATGGCAGTTTAACACTATATATAAACTCGCAGCAGGGGTTGTCCAATTTGCCAAATTTTACGACCAAATTTCTCGAGAGATAAAAAGTGCACCTAATTCTATCTAGAAACGCGGAAAGGTACACGTGGTCACACAGCTTTAAAAGGAGAGGCTTGGTGTCTCCAAATAATCACTCTTTAATATCTTAAAACATCTATCGCAGAACTTGTTGGCTTAATTTTTGGCTTAATTCTACACAAGCCAAATAAACATGAACACCCACTGATCAGAAAGTAGACACAAATAGAAGCACTCACTGAAGTCTCCTCTCCACATCCAATCCATTGCTCTTTGGCATTTCGCGCCTGGTCTGTTGAAGTCGCACGAAGCACAAACAACTTCATCGACCATTGCTGGTGGCTGAAAGATGAATGATCCAAGTGAAAATGCATTCTGGCAGAGTCAGTAAAACATCACAATCGCAAGGTCATTAACCGGGGTAAGGTTACGAAAAAAAACCGAGATATGGAGGATTGATTCCAATATACATACTGTATTCGAATTAAATGGTACGAAAGTGCTATTTGATAGAATTTTAAAGTGGTAAATTCTAGCTGCATTGAAGTCTCTTGTGGTGGTTTTAGGATTATTTGGTAAAAACAATGTTTATCTGTCTCTGCATGCAAATCACACTGTAACATTCCTAGTACATAACCTAACCTAAGCGAAGAAGAACATCAGTTCTTGGAAATTCTACCTGCAGGAAGGTAACTACAAATTACAACTTAACATCCCTAGTAGATAGCCTAACCTCAGTGAGGAAGAACGTTGGTTACTGGAAATTTCACTCGGAGGAAGGTTGAAGACTTTTCTACACTCCGGATCCCAGGTTTTATCAGAAAAGTGTATAGGGTTTCCTGGTCTAATGATAAAACATATTCCAAATAAGCTTCATACCACTCCATACCGTCGTGTTTACAAGGCTATACCAAACAAAATTTTTCTAGGATTGGAGCCCCTTTGGGTACAACAACTTGTTAATGAAACTTTTCCTTTTCTTTGTATATATAGCCTATTAACAATTTAAGGATTTGGCGCACACGTTATAGAATTGTTTGACCTACCTGTAGCCGATTAGTTAAAATGATATTTGGGTACATGGCAGCCACATCCAAATGATAAATAATTGGGTTTTCAAGACGCGATGGTGTATCCCTCAATGCAGCCAGCTTCTCTTTCAGTTCTGCGCATACCTATGCAAAAGAACAAAATCTCATTCAAAATATAGTGTTATTTATAAAAGTTACGATACTTTACATCTTTATTGGTATGACCTTAGTTAAATGTTAATATCTTAGTAACAAAAGATCAGTTGATTATGAAAATTCCATACTGTAAAATATCTGAATTCCTTGATTCCTAGAGATGGTAGCATACACTATTGCAAGATTACTTCCCAATATTGTGCTTTTATGTAGGTGTTAAAATGTTGGTATCTTTTCATTTCATACTAATCATCTACCCTACCAAGGGGCATATGACTCCCTAAAAATACCGTAAAAATCTCCTGAAGATCATGTTGCTCTAATGAAAATGAATGAAAATAATTTTGTTTCTGGAAAAGTCTCGCACACTTTATAAGGTCGTGAAATGCCCCTCGTGCTATACAACTAGCTTCAGGTTATTCAATTACTTTTACAACTTTGAAGACATATACATCAGTGGTGTCATGAGTGAGTAAAATAATTACCTCAGGGAAATTAGTGACTTGGTCAATTGGTATTTTCTCTTCTCGCTCTATCGTGTCTTGCATTGTGTCTTCAACCGAGTCTATCAACTTCTGAAATGCTTCAGGAACCTGGAACGTAAAATGAGGTGTAATTATCTGATATTAAGTAATTGAAAAAGTATACCTTACAACACAAGATAACGGATGTGCTTTAATCAAGTGATTATCTTTGAAAAAACTTTAGACATAGGAAACTTGAAATGCTATATAGACTGTATTTGGCTTGTCTGATTTTGGTAGTCTTTAATTAAAGATTATTTCATTTCTTTATGTTTAAATACAAACACGGTAATTCAAAAACAAATTTAGAAATACATTATATTCTATTTTATACCAGTACTAGCGTTTGGAGTTTGCCTTTATACTATGGAAAAATAACCATTGTATAAAGATGCAAGTCTCTGTATAACGAAATCTAAATATACAGATTTGGGTTAATGATTTGGTTTACTAATTTGATGTGTGTGAAATGAATTTTGATGAAATCATTCTCATTGATTGATGTATTTGATAACCAACATTTTCAAAGAATTTCTAAAAATATTTTCACCCTTGATTTCGTGTGATAAAGTTAGAAACAAAATGAGAAGATAGAGTATGAAAAAAGTATATTCGTACAATGAGCCCTTGCTTGTTTGCCTATTCGCAACGGAGGATTTGCTATTAATAATGGAATATCATCGCTATTTTACTATCGCTCATACCGATTAAATATGTAATACTGTATACTTGTACGGTTGTATATTTAAGTATCTGTAGAGTAATGTAGTGTGATGTTAAAAGGTTAAATGTTAGTATCATGTGTTTGTTTTTGTGATGAAATGACTTACCCCATACTCGTGTTATTCTCTTGATCTCGTGAGATGAAGTTTGAAACAAATGAGTAGATAGAGTAGGCAAAAGATTTTAATCATACGATGCAAAAACCACGAAAGCTCTTTCATACAATTCAATAATGAACAATTCAATTCAATATTACCATTCTGAATCTGCAAGGAATATCACTTCTGAAAACACCTGATTCCAAGGCTTCCACGTGACCACCTACGTAAGTCTCGCTTTCAAGCAGATGACCATCAGCTGTAAACTTGCTCAGGGCCTGGATGCGATAAAATAAATTTGGCGAAATAAACTGATTGAATAAAATGAAACGATGAAATGTAACTGATGACGTGTTCTTCTAAACCTCAAAAACATAACGAATATACACTCTTTTTACTTTATAAGAACCAGTTAAATTGGTTTGAAACTGGCTGTTCTTAAATATTCGAATTTTTTTCAGCCTAAAATTTTCTTAAATTGTTCTTACTTTTATAATTATTTGGAAGCCTATTTTTGCTATTAGTTGTATTAATTGTTGCAAATTTGGACTCTCTTGACCATCTGACATATCTGTGTGCTGTCAATCTTGTTGTTTTTTAATTATTTGTTAGGCTCATGATTATTTAGTAAAATTCATGTATTGAGCTAAAAATGGTCAGCCTTGGTCTATTCTTAGCTTGTTCTTAAATTTTGACAAAATTTGAGGCTTGGAGCCTTCTTTTAGAGTTGTTCTTAAAAAAAAGAGTTTAAAAACAAAAGGCTACCAAAAAATCCATGATTAAAAAGAAGCAGAAAAAAAATAAAGATAAAAAATAAAAGAAACAGCAAGAAACTCGGAACTGCTGTTTCCAATGCATGAAGATAGAATGAGTAGATTTGGATAAAACCAATCATAAACAGAACGCATGCCTGTCATTTAAATCTGACCAGGAGGCAAGGCTCAGAACATATGATTGGTAGGTGAAAATATCAACCTAAGAAATAGCAGCTAGGTAAACTCATGCTATCTGCCCTAGGCAATGCTGGCAAAGCCATAAACGCCATTTGGCTTGGGCAACGAAGCCTGCTAGGCACAAAGTAGGCCGCCCATCTAGCTATTAAAACTATCCCCGATATGCTTTAAGGCTAGGACATAATGTAACAAGATATTCTGAAAATCCCATTTTCACGCCAAGGCTTTTTTGACATGTCCCATTATTGACATGTATTTTGGTAACAGAAGAAATGGCAGCCAATTTCAAACTCCAGCTGCGAATATTTCAAAAGTTTTGGAAACATTTTGCTTTTGATAGAGCTCTAAAGCCTGCCGTTTTTAAGAGGGGTGTTTTCAAAATATCAGCATGAATGGAAGACAAAATCTCTCCTTGTGAATCTTATACTTCAAATAGAATGTGGCATGTGTAATTGTGGGCAACAGTGGTTGAGTTGAGCCAGTATACTTTTAATAGCTCAAAAATGTTTAAAAATTATCTTCTCTATTGACAATAAAGAGAATGACAATATTTCAAAACTGAAATATGGTCCTAGAAAGAAAAATATTTTTGCTACTCCTGATTAAAATCAGGCGAGATATCCCACTATCGCAGTTGTTGAGGGGGCATTTGGATGATCTTGGTTGCACAAATTATAATTCTATCGCTATGAGTTGTACGTACCTGTTCCTGCTTGTTCGGGAAAATGATATTCGCATGAAATGCTTGAACCATGAGCAAAGTTTCACAAAGCGTTCCAGAACCTTTTCTCAATACCTGCAATCAACAAAATACAACCAGTCAATAGATAGAGAAATATAACATTTTGGAGTGATATGATTGGATAGTGTTCGACCAATAGTGCTAGTTAAATAGACTAAATGCCTTAATTTCGTCAAGTGCTATATTTTTAGATGAGAGTTCGTGCAACTCATCTCCTTGGATCAAAAGTTTATCTAGGTGTCAAACTCTTTATACTGAGCAATAGGCAGAAGAAATTATGTACCATGTGCAAGGTCTTTGCTATGCCTCGGTCATTGATTGTGCCAACGACCTTTTAACACATTTCTACTTTTCACATTGCCTTTGTGGCTATTTTATTCCTCTTTGGTTCTTTATGACAAACAATGTGTAACCGTACCTCGTATGCTCAAGTTAATGAGTTGCTACACAGCCAGTGTTGGTATTACACGGAGGGCACGTTGCGTCTCTTGATCACATACTCATATTTTACTCGTCGTATTTGCAACTTCTTGAGCACTCTTTGTGCATCTTCAGCCACAATCTACCATTTCACTTTTTACTCATCGTAATTCGTGGACACAAACAATATGCAACCGTTCATCGTATGGCAACTTTTAAGGTTTGCAGCACAACTATCATGATGATGCCAAGACAGCACCTTGGGTCTCTTGATCATATACTTATATTTTGCACGTTGTTCTTGCAACTTATTGAGCACTCTTCGTGTATTTTGAGAAAGATTTCAACTATTTCACTTTTTACTCATTGCCTTTGTAGCTATTTGAGCACTCTTTGGTTCTTGAACACCAACAATATCTGGCAGAACATGGTATAGCAAACTTTACGAGTTGCTACAAAACAACTTTGTGGTGATGCCCTGGAGTATGTTGATCACATACTTATCTTATTATCCCATAGTTGGTATCTTGATCACCGACTTATAGTATAAAATCATACATTTCACCATGCCTTGTGAATGTACAAATATATTGAATGTGTCAGCAAAAGATCATACCTCGTCTGGTTCCATGGGAATGATTGTGCAGAGAGCAAATATGAAAGGATGCACATACTGCATGTATAGGTAATATGTGGCAACGGCATCTGATACTGAATAGTTTGATAATACCTGAAAAAAATATTGTGTGAGTGAGCAATTATGGCAGCGAAGGACAAACAGCTATTCTTTACTTTTTAATAAACTATTTTGATGATTGTGGCACGATTTGGCAATAATTTTGAAAAGATTTGGGAAGATATTGAAAAGCTTTGAATAAAACTCTTTATAATGTATAATGGAAAGCAGAATTTGTAATGTGTAATGTATAATGTAAAGAAGAATTAACACATTAAAAACAGACATGTCCTTACGTAGAAGACTTGAGCTATCAAAGAAGGACATGTCTGTTTTTAATGTGTAATTCTGCTTTGATTGCTCTATACTCGCAAATATCGAGCACTTTAGCCAGGATAGGCACTCGATACTCGAGTTAGATGTAATGAATTTTCTTTTAAATCTACGTTTTTATGTCAAATGACTTACAACTTTTGACCTCTCACGAGGAAACACATTTCAAGCAGGACAAGGCCTACTTTACACGACTGCATGCTTACCCTCGGCTCTTCGCTGGCCATTCTACACATGTCTTCGGGGTCAAGCTGAACAGGGTCGTATCTAAGTTTCGCCTGGAGCAAAAAAAATGAAATCACAAGTTGGGAAGCAAAGATAACAGCTCAAACACATATTCTGTTGTGTCGAAGAATTGCCCAATCTAGCTCTGACCTACCCCTTTCACGTTATTTTGAAAAGGCCTGAATCCAACGTGCTTTAAAACCTAAAGTGTACCAGGTCGAGAACTCAAGAATATCATCAGTGGAACATCTAATCAACATTGATAATTTGTGAAATGTGAAAATATGAATCATAGCAAAGGAGCTTGATTCGCTTTGAAATTGGGTGCCGCACTTCCAACAGTAATCATTAAACATCTAGAAGGTTTCAGTTACAGAGAGTTATAATGGTTAGAGCAAGTATTTGGGATATAAAGGGTATAAATGGCATGTGTTTAGAGTATGTAGGGCATTTATGTAGGAAATGTTCATGAAGGTCTTCGGTATCATTTCGGGTATGATTGGGGCAGCTTTAGGGGTACGGGGTGAATGCTATATAATGTTGGTTTAGGGTGTTGGGTATGACTTCTGATCAAGTTATATTACAATATCTAAAGGATGTTTGCAGCATCATCTCAAAGCAGGTCTTATACAGAAAGAAACTGTCAAATACCTTTGTTACTGCTTTCAGACCTTGACTTCCTACTGGGAGGTAGCTGTCTCGCTTCACCCATCTAAGAAAATAACACAATCACTTCAAAATATAAACACTAAAAACCCATGTCATAGTCATATATTTCAAAAATAATAAAATCACAGTATAAAATGCATAACCCGAAAGCCTGCATTACAAGATGTTCCTGACGAACTGCTACGAAGATTGTCAGATGAAGCTTTAACCTTCGTTACATTCACTATGCTTTCGACTTTTCTAGTTATATCAGATATGAGGACAACCAACTAAGTACATTTAATTTGTTCACTGTTAATACCGAATGTGTAAAATACCTTATGGCATCCATGTGAATGCAATGTCTGGCTTTATATTCTCCCATCGAATCAGGAGTAAAACCTGGATAAGAAGGAAAACATGCAGTGATAAAGATCACTCCAACATTCTGAAAAGTACTAGCTGAATCTGTGTTAAGGTCGTATGTTCGAATCCTACACGATTCATGTTCATTCTCACAAATTGTTTCGATTTATTTTCGAAAACTTCTTCTAAAAGTGACTTATCTCTTTAAATGGTTTATAAATTACTCAAACTCTTACAACGTGAAGAATTCAACTACGAAGACTTGTATAGCTACATAGTAAATAAAATTATCGGTACAAATTGGAACTGATAGACTGTCTTCCCAATTACGTAATCTCTATAGAAATTCATCTCAAAACAACCTAAGGCTAGAACTGAAGCGCATCTTCTATCCAAAGCGTGCATTGCTTCTAGTAACGAATGGAATTGCTTGTGAGTTTGAAAGCAACGCAAGATTTGAGATTTTGCTTCGCATCATGTCGAGGCTAAGGTTGTTTTAAGATGAATTTCTGAAGAACTGACGTAATTGTGCAAGAGGTCTAATAACATTGCAACGATGTGCAACAATCATGAAATTCTTGATGATCCCTTAGGTAGTATGCCAAATTTCAAACGTGAGAAAACTAGTATCTAGATGAAATGATAATTCAAATGGAAAAACACAGAAAGACCCTGACAGCTTAATAAATCTTTACAGTGAGTTGACAAATAAAAACTATGAAATAAATAACAAACCTATTTCTAGCTCCATATCCATGTTGTGAACTTTAGCTCTAGTCTCTACAAAAGGCCTAAAGGAAAAATTATATATTAGATATATACTAAGCAACCAAGATAAAGGTCTTGAATGTTAGATTTTGTTGCTGTTGCAAAAGGTAATTTCGGATAATACTTGAGAAGAACCATTTTCACACCAGGGACACAAAAGACTTACCAATCAAAAAAGTCTCCGTTGTATGTGACAATAATATTCGGTTTAACCTCAAGCAAATGGTCGAAGAATTTTCGAAGGAGATTTTCCTGAAATTATCAAAACAAAATAATTAATGGCAAGCGCTGAACTAATCAAACTAGAATAGAACTTATTTTGCAGAAAATCCACCGGAGAGCTAGTTTCAAATTCTTGTTTCTTATTTATACTTCTGTGTATAGAGGACTATGACGCAGGTAAAGAAAAAGAAATGCTATAAAGATATTATCAAGGGTATATACAAAAGGCTGCAGATAAACAAGGGATAATTTCTTTAATGAAATCTAATAACTGGACCAAGAGAAACTGAATTCAACCTGTCTGGATTAATGAGAATGTTTGGCATTTGGAAAAAAAGTAATCACAAAATTCCACCTACCTCATCCTGCTCATTGAAAACAATGATTGGTCCTTCGAACTCTGGTCTTGGTGTGTACTCAAAGTCGTCTATGTCTTGAGAGACTATTTCTCTGTTCGTTATCAGATATCCCTTTAAAAATAATCACACCTCAATTACTATTAGAAATATTCAAGTGCGAGAGTTACACGAAATTTCGAAAGAGCCATATGATTGATTTATGTATGGTATAAATATTAAAAAATGGTATAAATATTGGGTATATCAAGCCTGCAAACAAGATTTCCCTCACAATAGACCCAGAAGAAGACCACCAAAAAGATGGATTGACCTCATCAAAGATGATACTGGTCTACCAATCCTGACAGCGGAGAGAAAAACTCAAGATAGAAGTAGCTGGAGACAAAGTTGTCGTAGATGTGCAAGGGGTCGGCATGACCTGATCAGTTAAGTCAATTAAGTCATGATTGATTTAAAAATGGGGTCAGTCAGAAAGAATTCTAGACGTTGGCTAAAATTATTGTTGGTGTTAAATATCAAAATATTGTTTAATGATGTTTCTTTTCATAGAAAAAGAGCTTTATTTTATAAAGAATTTTGCTCGTGAAAATCGATATCTTTTCGTGACACAGTACGCACGTATTTTGTGGTACGGTGTCTTTCTAATATGTCCTTGATGTTGAAAAAATTGGAAAGGATGCTAATGTGTCCTTTTTTTCACAGAAATCAATAAAGGAATAAAATAAGCTGATTTTGCTTCGTATTGAATTCGCATTGAATAAATCAAAATCTGAAATCCCAGATGAATGCAGCTTTTCACATGCTACCTTCTTTCCCATTTGCAATCAACAACATTGTACTTTTGAAGATATCTTCAGCAATAATTACAGTGGAGTTAACCACCGCTAAATCGATTTTTTTTTAAAATTGGAATCATTACCTGCCCGTCAATCATGTAAGAAATCATCATAATAGAGTCGACTGCCGAATCAGGAAACTTCAGAGGCAGTTTTGTCGTCTCAATGTCAAATGCGCAGACAACTGGGTCCTATAATGTAAGAAGAGATAGCATATCCCAGCATCAAGTTTGTACCTAGAAAAGCTACAAGCTAAAAGTAAATTTTCACGCTAAGCCAACTGAGCAAAAGTTGAAAGATTCTAAAAACAAAACCTTCACAAACATTGATAAAGTGGCAAGCCTTTTCAGGAAGAAAATTGCACCAGAGTGGCTAAATACTCTGGTCATTCGGTCTATAAGCTCTTTTGGTTACTTAAGAGTTAAGAGTGATCGTTCTGGTGAAACGAAAAGTCCCGAAGTGGGGAGAATCTCACAGATGGTGATTAGAAGTTTGGAGTTTGTAGGTATGTACAAGAGCTGAACAAAACTCTGAGATTCAAAAAATAACTCACAGGTCTGTGCAGTAAATCTGCCCTCTGCGTAATTTCAACATGTGTTTCACCTTTCACTCGCACGTTGTACCAATGACCCTACGGAAAATAAAAATTCAGTAATTCCTTTAGATCAGGCCATTTCATTTCAAACTATATTTATAGCCAGAAAAATCAGTAGCATAGCAAAAACATAGGTTACTTCAGCTTTCGTCTGACACTCAACAGAGTAATACGTCAGAAAGAGAACGAAACAGAAGCCTCACAAATTATTATACCTAGATTTAGATCGGAATAGGCCAATCATAAAAGACCTATTGCGATCCACATCTGGGTTTAACAATTTGTTAAGTTTCTGTTTCGTTCTCTTTCTGACATATTAGTCTGTTGAGTGTCAGAAGAAAAGCATAAGTATCTATGTGTTCGATATGCTCCCAAGTTTTCTGGCTGTATTGAAGTTTTGTACCGATCAAAGACTATTATAGTTTGTATATATTTCTCAGCATTAACATGACAAATTAACCGTGTAATATCTTTGAAAGTAATATGTAGGAATTTGTTAAAAAGAACAAGCCTTTTGAGCCATGTGCTCTTAAACATGGTAGGGAAAGCATAACAATAATGGCTGTCTCTAGAATACTTTCTGCAAAAAATGCCAGTTATATTTGAATCATACTTACAACATTGATCTTGAGATCAATGGAAACTCGAACATGCAGTGGCACGTCATACTCCCTGAAAATATCAACAGCAATAATGACATCATGATAACAACAAAAAACGGCTCATACTAGCTTGGTATAAGAGTAGGGCTCCCAAATCGTATACAAAAAGTCCCACTAACTCACAACAACACTGACTTGTTAATTAGACAGAAGGATGTTGAATGAAAGGGGCATATCACATTCATAGGATTTCCTTAGTGAATCAATATTTTTGATGACAGTCGTGCCTGAAAATGAATCAAAGTTCTAAATAGCGGGACGAAAAATATCAAAGGCACAGGACTCAAGTGTCACTTCTGTATGAACGAGTATGATATTAGCCCAGTGATTCTGATGTCACCATCATCTTTCTTATGTTGTTATTCCTTAAGGATTGGTAAGCCCCCTGTGTTTTCACAGTTATCCTTTCCAGCCTTTGTGGTTTTTAAATCATCATGAACTAACTTCATTCTTTGCTCTTTATTCTATGTTACGGTTATCACAAACATCTTGTCAGTCCTGATTTCTTAATATATCCTTCCTCAAGGCTAGAGTCAAGGCAGTAATAAACTTTTCGAACCTTATATCAATGATATTCTCCATCTGATTGGTTACTCTCTTTGCGGCATCGTCTTCATCATCCCCTTTAAACATATTGTACGTTGCTTGGGCTTTTTCATGCTCCTTATTCTTGCGCACGGCACTCATTACATCCCTATAACCAATTTTATAAATGAAATACTAATATAAGATGAAAAGAGATTCTAAAGTGGTCAAAAATATTCCGAAATTTCGCAAGGTTCTGATAGGGTTTAAAGGTAAGCTATGAAGAACCAGCCTTCCTAGACAGTAGCAAATTTTCAGAACGTTTTCTTTTTGAAATATCAACTTTGGAATCAATGATAATATTCCTCCCAGCCATCAAGCATAGCTATTTAGCTATTAGTCAAACTAATGAATATGAATATTGTATTTTACTCTCTTTATATTTTGCAACTTTTGTTACCTGCCCAACTAAGATAAGCACTCGCTTTACTTGTGTCGTATAAGAAGTACATTGGCCAAGTTTCAGTGCTTAAAATCTCCTAATAGCAACAATGATAGTTTCAATCAAAAGAAACTAAGGAAGTAGCCATAGATTATCCTTAAGAATTGAAATGATTCGCCATGATACATATCATACTGATTGGTGTCAAACAAGAAGCTTGAGGACAACTCTTTTGGCAATTGCTATGTTTCCAAATTTTGTTGAAATTGTTTTAAAAAGCTCGAAAAGAGGGGCCAAAATCTTACCGTTTAACTTTTACCAAGTCATTCTGGTTGATAAACGAAATCTTGATGTAGCCTCTTTTCAGCCCAGTAAGGTGATTTGCCTGTTAGATTGTAAAACAATATAAACCTTATCTCTATAGCAATGGTGTTGCTTAAAACCGCATCGTAATGCTGGATGTACAAAAATACAGAGAATAATAGAAGAGAAACAAGAAAAGAGACTAGCTCTCTGTGAGAGACAATTTCATCCTTATAAATATTTATAGTTTAGTGCCAATAGAGCCATTTTGTGGTCTGGATCTATGTTAGACTGTTTGTTTCTAAATTAATCCAATTGGCCAGTCCAAAAAACTCCCTGTAACAATTCTAAATTTTGAGCACCAAATTATTAACCTAGTAACTATTGAACTACGAACTTTTACAAAAAGATTGAGATATATTAGTAATCTTTGCATCATAATACAAAACGCCCAAAGGAGAAATCTGAGGGAAATTCTATATTCATTCTTTCGATTTCTGAAAAGAATAACGCTATGAGAAAAATGGACAGAAAATGGTAATCTAAAAATCAAACTTTTATAACAAAGAGAATTACCAAATCAAGGTCTTCCTTTGTCATCGTTTCAATTGCTGCCAAAATTCCAGAATATTTTCTGTTCAAAAACGTTGCAAGCTCTCTTTCAGTGTCCTAAAACATCATAAGTATCAACATTTGGATAGTCTTTAATCAATAAAGACATTGAGAATTGCAAAGAAAATTGGAAACATAGCAAGACATATTAACTACTGAAGCTTCGCATCCCTCACTCATCAGAGAAGTCTGAAACAGAATGAAAACTTAACCAAACCAATGATTGGATCAACATTGCATTGGCTTATCAGTTCAATCACCTTCTTTCTGATTGGCCATTTGAGAGATATTTTGTAAAGATTTGAATCAATTCACATCATCTACAGCTTTGCTGTGATCATTTTCAATTCATTCATTTCAACAAATTTTTAAACCAATCTCAAAAGACAATTTGTAGAGGATAATAATGCAACATATAAAAACAGTAACTAAAAAGAACAATACCTTCTTTGCACGAATATAGAAATATGGCCGGAACGGTAGAGATACCTGGAACAGATGTTAGAGAAGTTTAACAAACAAAAATAACAAGTTATTGTTCTACCAATTTTCTCCCAAAATCTTACGTCTTCAACTTTCGACGCAATGTGGAAGCCCTCTTTGGCAGTTAATGGATCGCAAATACCAAACAAGGAATCACCAAGACTTCTTGGAGTCACCCTTGACCGCAGCCTTACATTTAATGCGCATATCGACCAGCTCACCAAAGATCCGTCCTCCCGCATGCGGATGCTGAAAGCCGTTGCTCACACCGATTCAGCACAGCTGAACCGTAGCCGTGTACTGAAAACAGTCTGCCGGCCGTGATAGAAATTAACTAAAGTCTCGCAGCGAAGAAGTTCTAATCGCCCGACTAAGATCTGGTCACCACCCCGCATTCAAGGCATATCGACACTGAATAAACGAAGAAAAAGATCCGACGTGTTCCGCCTGCAGTGAAGACAAACACACCGTAGAACATTGGATGGTCCATTGTAAAGCTTTGGATGGAGTACGACAACGTATGTTTGGGCACCCTTGTGGGGAACTAGAGTGGTTTGCTACTCTCCCCAGACTGTCGGTGGCGTTCGCGAGGAAGACATTAGACGGCTAACTCGCAAACATACATACATACATACAAAACCATGGATACAAAATTTGAATTTATTTGGTACAAACCTTGAATCTGTCTCCATCATCTTGTATGAAATAATAGTCCACAGAGCTTAGTAACTTTTTGTCCTCATCTATCAATTCATTCTGCAGAGGAAGACATAAATGACAATGACTATTGATTTTGTTCATTTTCTAATTCATTTTGTCAAGTTGCATAGCAGACGGATGTTTAGGGCACACCACTGAGGAGCCCTGGTCTAGGAAATAGCCCAAAGCTGCAATCATCACAAAAATAATCGTTTTTAGGATGGAGTACAATCAGATCAAAATTTGAAGAGAACCATTTCAAGTAGCTACGAAGATTAATCATCATATGTTTTTGAATTTCTAGATGAAACTTCTATCACCTATTTGTATAAGGTCATCAGTCCGCTTGTTCACTAAGGGCCCTATCTATCGCTGCTGAGCCAAAAATTACTTTAGGCTGAGTTTACCTTTTCATCTAACACCAGGAATAACATGAATAGCCACCTAAATTATCCAGCTCTATGCAATCATTTTCAATAGATAAAAGATATTGGGAAAGCAGGTGAGGGACAGGAGAAGTATTCTAAAAGTAGTAAGAGCAAAACTTAAGAAATTATTTTTCTCATGAATGCATGAACAAAAAGTAATTAGAAGCTAAGAACTGGTTTACCGGATGCATATTGATGAGCCATCCAAGCTTTTCTGAAGTGTCCTTGTATCTGCCAAACCCAAACTTATCATCCATTCCTTCAATTTTGTGCAGCTTTTTAACCCTTGCCTCAATTGACAGGCCATCATCGTATCTGGAAATGGTATGAAATAGATTCATAAGTGATTAAGCAGATAGATTAAGCGGCCATACTCAAAGGTTAATCTGCTGGAGACATTTCGGGCTTAAAGGCCGTTACATTGAGGTAGCCACTATTGGGAGGTGGCCATTTTTAGAGATTTGACTGTTTATGAAAATTACATATAGACACATCGACATTTTTACCAAGACAGGAAAGTTTGCGCATCAAGTAAAACAATAATTGTTTTACTTGAAGTTGCCAACCAAAGATCTTTTGCGCCATATATAATTCTTAGTCTGGTCATCTCTGGCACAAAGTCAATACTTTTATATCTATCAGTTCTAGGCGTCATAATTTTTTTCAAATTCAGGTCTGCTTTTTAAATATTTCAAAAACATTTTTTTGGAAATTTTTTTGAGTTCTAGATGACACTAACATAACATATTGGTTTTGCCCATCAATTCAAAAGTCTGGTTTAACATTGTCAAAAAAATTTGATCTCAAAGTTTCCATTGTCCTTATATCTGCTCTTATCTTATACACAAACCCTTATGAAGCCTAATTTGCATTAACCTTTACAAAATAGTTTGCTCTTCAGCCCTCACCTGGTGATCAAGTAAGTTTATGCCTATACTAGAGAGAGCTCAGGGCTTGTTTATAAAGTATAGGCAAACCTAGATAACAGGGCCAGTCTACTTCTGTGGGACAACTCAAAACACATCTGTTAAGGGTATAATTGGGGTTTAAATCAAAGCGAATTCGACGCAATACAACAAAAAGAGCGAGTTGGACTTAGTCATTTCAAAGAAAAATTGTTTTTTTCAACCTTACTTTTTCAGTATGTTAAATCGAAAAATCATGTTGAAATAAGCATATTGAAGTATTACACATTTGTTCATTTTTCGCTCTTTTTGAGGCTATCACCTGGTTTGTTATTTAGTCTTTCAGATGTTTTGAACAAGATTGTATTTACCATTTAGACATTTCTTTTTCTTTAACTGATTATAGAGTTCCTTAGGGAGAGGGTGGATATGTTGACATCTATAAATTTCTATCAAAAAATATATATAATTGCCATTAATCAGCTTTAAACTGACAAATTTGCATCAATTTTCATGTTAATCCCGATTGCCCTGTGCGGTACGTTTTGGACGTGTGAGGTACGCACTCTCTCCCGATTTCGTGAAAACGACTAAGTCCAAACCAATTGATAGTGATTAACTACTGCAAAAAATCAACCAATGTGTAATAGTTCAATAGTGTAATTTTGATGTAATTGGTCGATCTAACATACTAAAAACTTATGGTTGAAAAATATCTTTTTTCCAAAAAATGATTCAGTCCAACTTGCACTATGCATAGTGAAAACGGCACTTCCGCTTCGATTTGAACCTCAAAAACAACTTTAGTAGATGCTTTTCTAGCCTAAGAATACGTGTATCAGCTTTAAACTAACAAATTTGCATCAATTTTCATGTTAATCCCGATTGCCCTGTGCGGTACGCTTTGGATGTGAACTCAAATCGCCTGTGGTACGTCTCCGGCCCACTATGGCTGGCCTAGGCTGCACGGTTAACCTGGAGAAAAGCTAGCACGGTTAGGTGAGAATCTCGGGGAGTGTACGAACGAAGATCTCACCTAACTGGGATAGCCTGGCCCTTGTGTAATCGGTGGGATAAAAATGCAAATAAGATTATAGAATTTTTTCCCTAGGTGAGATCTCACGTAAGTCTGTAACGCAAGTGGGCCAGCCTGGATACGTACATGGGCCTGGGTCTATATAAACAATAGCCTATGCTAGTAGGCCCTTGCTGCTGGAACAGAAGTTTCTCGACTGTCTAAAACCATGCCTGAGGCATACCTGGAGTTTGATGCTTCACCATCTTTTTTCGGCTTCTTGTATTTTCCTGTATTATTCAAAACCATGGTTTTCTCTTCTCACAGCTTTAGTCATTCATTTGCTTTCGCAGCAGTGCTTGTGTGCCGCCATGGTTTTCAAGTCCTTGCATCGAGAATATTATTTTGGCGGGAAATTACATAATCAAAAAGAGGCTCGATGAACAGGGCTTCCACTTTTTCGAAAATTTCGAGCTTGCTGCATTTCAAAAGCAGAATTGATTCTACTTTTCGAATAATTCTCTGCTCACATACTGTCGTGAAAAAGCCAAATTTATACTTGTAGGATGTCTGGAAATGAAGAACTAAAGAAAGGATCGACCGCATCGAAAGAAACTCCCGAAGAAAAACAGAAAGATAAGGACAAAAAAAGGCCTAGTGTCACCAATGTCTTCCAAGATTTTGATGATGATGACCTTTATGGTGATTTAGAAATAAAACTACCCTTGAATGATATGAATTATAATGAACTGAAGGATAAATACGAACGATCAGATAAAGAAGCTAGGAAATTAAAGCAAAGTAATGATTATTTGAGAAGAGAGAACGAAATATTGAAGAAGAATATTTTGTCTTTATATGTTACAGCAAAGAAAGAAATTGAGAGGAAGGATGAACAGATAAAATCTCTTCAGAAGAAGGAAATGAACCTTAGGTTGAAGAATGATAGAAAACGTGAAAATAAAAGGACTTGAGTCTGCTACAAAATTTTCTGATTCTATCAAAATTTTCTTTCTTGATACTTCTTTTAATGTTTCTGTAATATATATTGTATATTGATAAATTTTGTCCTCACTTAGAGTTATTGCGGTTTTTTGGCTGACTGGTTAAGCAGCCACGATATTAAGAAGAATTTTGATTAACATATTCTGATTTTGGGGGTGATGAGACTTTGATTCTATGCATCTACTGCATTGACAACCAGCTTCAAGCTTCAATTAAGTCAGCTTTCGAGCTGAGACCTCACCTTCCAATACGAACTCTTTTCATTCTCTTTTAAGATGGAATAGGTTTCATCCTGGTCAAGTGAGACTTCAATAGACTATTTTCAAAATTACATCAATTCTCTTGAAATACTGCTAGGAACATCGCTATTCTCAATATCATGTGGATCTAAAGCTCAGTGGAGTGCATTGCTCTTCGCTACGCATATAGTTATTTTGTTGTTGTACATTTAGAATAATTATATTATCAAGAAGCAAGGTGTCTCATCTCTTGCCTCACTTTCAAACACATTCTACATCATTCTAAGGGTCCATTATTAAGAGGTGAGATCTCATCTGGGAGGATGAAATCTATTCATAAATTTCATGTTTTTACTGAAAATCTTAACAACAAATGCCAAAATATGCAACCCTCAAAAAATAAAAGCCCCCCTCCCTTCCTTTTATCTTGCTGGGGTTCAATGCTGATTTAAAAAAGAGCAGTGGCCTCATAGTTTTCTCAAACCATGCTAAGTTAACCCTTATAAAGTTTCCCTTCAAAATTGGTAGTTAGGGTTTTGGTATTACCTCCCATGGCATCCCCCCTCAGTTTTTAAAATGCTTCTTCCTACGCTTCTAAGATAGAAAGGTCTGCGTGTCTATATCAGTTTCTCAGCTTTCACCATATATGTGGAACAAAAATTTCAAACAAGTTTCTTAACCCCAGAACGAATTTTTCCTTGACTTTGGGTTGATGGAAAAACTTGAGCTTTGATCTTTTAAAGTCTCACCTATGAACCCATGCCAATTATTCCAGAAAAATCAAAGACGAGATACGAGACGAGATACGTTAGGATTCTGTACCAATGAAGGAGGTTGAAAGTTTTTAAACGTCCTTTTGTTAGGACAACTCCTCTGATTCATACAAAATCTCCAACCACAGTTTCCTAATTTTTTTAATATCTGGCCCTATGGTTTCTTATAAAAGGTTCCTTATAAAAACTGAATGTACTCTTATTCATGGGTTAGTTTCATATTTACCCCTCAATTCCCACTTTGCATTCGAAAGCTGCACCTGCTGATTTGACAACCTGCAGGTGTTGTGGACAAAACAAATTTCATCAATTTTTCATAAATTTTTCATTAATTCGTATTTCAAGTGGTTCGAAGCAACGAGTTTTATCAAATTCATCTCAATGATCAATTTGGGCTAAGGATGTTATGTTCAAGTAAATTTGAATCACAATCGAAAAAGGCCCGCTCAACATAATACAAGAAGATGTTTTATAAATAAAATGTGAATGAAAATTAAAATTTAATGTGTAATGATTAGTCCTGAGATGCATGGCTCTTTTAATTCAAACGTTTCCTGGAGGTAACGTAGGATTTATCAATGATGATGATCTTGTAGAATTTAGGAGACTTGATAGTTGATAGTCGAGTTGATTGTTGATTCGCAAATAAGCTGAATATCTTCGTTAGGTATAGGTTTAGTAGGTGCAAAGCATGAAGGGCCTATCTAGTGGGTAGACTGATCGAACAGTGTATTGATAAGTTATTGGCGGGTACTAATACTTACAATCTTTGTAAGGTATAGGTTTATGAACAAATACAAAAGGCCTATCTAATAGGTAGATTGATCAATGGATCACTGATCAAGACTGGACAATGCAGTATAATAGGGAAATACACTTACAATGTTCGTAAGTTATAGGTTTATGTGCAAAGCATGAAGGGCTTACTACATAGGTAGACAGATCCAGTAGTACATTTATAGTTTATAGATAAGTATACGCGTACTATCTTCGTTAAGTATTGTTTAGCGTAATTTGCATAGCATTAAGGACCTGCTGAATGGGATGACTAATCGAGCAGTGCATTGATAAGTGATAGGCAAGTAATAGACTTTGCAAGGTATTAGCTTATGTGCAAGGTAAAATTAGCCCACTGAATATATAGAATCATCAAGCAATGCATAGACAGCTGATTTTTAAACACGGTTACAATCTTCGTAGGTTGTTGATTAATGCAAAAAGGGCCCACTGAATAGATGAACATATTGAGCAGTGCATTTCAGTGCATCGATATTTAATAGGTACGGCTTACTAATTTTGCTTGCAATTTATTACGCTTTCAATTTTTGTAAGGGATTGGTTTATACGCAAGGGACAAGAGGACACATTTATAAGAAGGCTGAACCAAGCAAAGAAACCCTGGCCCTTCCTCTCGATATCACCACAACTCGGGATTCCCTTTACCCCTTATCCTGCAATTACAGAGAGCTTCCATATTCCTTCCTGGTACTTTCTGTGATATTTCTGACGTTGAAAGTTGAAATCAAATGCAAGCAAATGATAAGGCATTTATAAGGCAAACGATGCAAAGTATACTCCACTTAACAAATATGTTTTAATTCAAATCGTCTCACAAGACTGCCCATGATGACTGACTGTTTCTCTTTATACTACCTCCTGATAACCTTATATCGATCAGCACCTCTGCTTGTGATAAGTCGTTAAGTTTCATTTTCGTTCTCTTTCTGACGTACTACACTGACGAGTGTCAGACAAAGAGCTCCAGTAGTTATTATGTTTCACTAGGTTGCCGATTTTTCCCGCCAACCTCAAGAACTGTACCGATCAAAGACTGCTACAGTAGGCCTTTATCAGTATTAAACACTCATACCAATTTCATCCAATTTCCCCTAAGAAATACTGACTACCACAATAATCATGCATCATCTGAGAGACAAGTCTTTTTCAATCACTCAGGTTCAGTACCCCCGTCAAACTCGTCCTATTCAATGTTATTATTTAACAAGCAGTTGAAGCTTTGTAAGTTCAGTTTCACTAAGTTTGAGCCTAGTAACACACGTCTTAATAACGTACCATCATCTTATAAAGTAGCGCAACATCATGTTGTTTAATTCTATCAAACTCGCAAAATTTTACTGAACATCATTCAAGTCCGGCAGAACTGAAAGTTGCAAGTATGGCAACCACAGGTAGCAATCTCATTAAAGTGGTAGTGCAATTAACACTCGTTAAAATGCTGAAAAACTTCTTAGTGCGTCTTCTAATTGTTGTTATTTACGCTTGCATCATTGCTGCAGTTTTCATGCACATCGAAGAACCTCGAACTATCAAATCAAAACCAAAACAACCTTCCAAAGACGCAATTGCAAATTTTGTGAATGAAACAAGCGCCAAGCTGACCGTGAATTTATCTGCTGGTGGTTTAAAGAGGATTGGAAATGAAATATTGGCTTTTGTCGACAATGGTAATACACGGACCCAGACAAAGGCTGAACGGTTGACTACCTGGTTGTATTTTTCCTTCGTTACCATCACGACCATTGGTGAGTCGGTTTGAAGATTTTTCGGTAGGCACTTGATGCAAAATAGTATAATTCATGTGCCATATTTGACGCCAGTGATTTCCCTCTGATTAATGATTTTAGGTGACTTAAGAACGAAGCATTATCATTATTAGTATTTTGATTCTCAAAGTCGTTGTTCTTTCAGCGAATGGTGCTAATTATATATAGTTATATCAAAAATACGAATTCTTATGCATACTAAACATTCATCTGCAAGTAAAAATGACTTGGTTAAAGGCACTATCAATATTGATATCCAAGAAGGCTGAGGGAAATCTTCGATGTTTTGATTTCCACTTCAAAGAGACATGAGCCAAAAGAGGACCTAAATTATTGAACCAGCTTCGGACAATAGAGCCAGACTAAAGGCGTTCGAAATAAGTGTCTTTTATCTTAAACATTTCTTTTCTCGAATATCTGGTGTCCAGGATACAGCAAGCAAGTAAAATAAGAGGCTCTGTCACAAAGTTATCGGTTGGCACAAAAATTAGCCGTGTTTAGGACTGAGACATTAAATACTAGCTGGCAGTAAGCCTGGAAACTATGGATGGATATTTTCAGCAATTCATTTTTCTGCTAGAGGTTGGGGTGTAAACCTTAAAGAAACAAAAATGACGAAAAAATTCCTAACCAAAACAGAAAGATATCAGAAGATGACAATAAAACTTCGACCAGTAAACGTTTTAATTTCTACCAGAATCGTACTGATAATGCCTTACGAATGATAAAATTATCAAAATTCCTTTCAAGAAAGTAGGAGGTCCCAGGAAGGAGCGAAGGACAATATTCGATCCTCTCTTTGTTAATCCAAGGGCCATTGACCGCATTTACATTACTTTTGAGAGGTTTTTCTTATTTCTGATGAAGTTTGGCAAATAATAATACCAAGAACTCATATATGTTTACGCAACAGTAAAACAACATAGAATTCATGTATATGTAGGCAACAGTAGAACACCATAGAATTCATGTATATGTAGGCAATAGTAAAACACCACAGAATTCATGTATATGTAGGCAACAGTAAAACACCACAGAATTCATGTATATGTAGGCAATAGTAAAACACCATTCACTCATGTATGTTTAGGCACCAGTAAAACACCACAGAATTCATGTATATGTAGGCAACAGTAAAACAACACCACAGAATTCATGTATATGTAGGAAACAGTAAAACACCACAGAATTCATGTATATGTAGGCAACAGTAAAACACCATAGAATTCATGTATATGTAGGCAACAGTAAAACAACACAGAATTCATGTATATGTAGGCAACAGTAAAACAACACCACAGAATTCATGTATATGTAGGCAACAGTAAAACACCACAGAATTCATGTATATGTAGGCAACAGTAAAACACCACAGAATTCATGTATATGTAGGCAACAGTAAAACAACACCACAGAATTCATGTATATGTAGGCAACAGTAAAACAACACGACAGAATTCATGTATATGTAGGCAACAGTAAAACACCACAGAATTCATGTATATGTAGGCAACAGTAAAACAACACCACAGAATTCATGTATATGTAGGCAACAGTAAAACACCACAGAATTCATGTATATGTAGGCAACAGTAAAACACCACAGAATTCATGTATATGTAGGCAACAGTAAAAAGCCATTCACTCATGTATGTTTACATACCAGTAAAACAACATTGCAAAACAGTGAGAATAACATGACAACTGGAGGTATATTGTAGAATGTTAAGGGTTCTAGTCATCAGAAACATACTAGACCGGGGGATACAAGAACACTGGCCAGCTAGAATTTTCTAGCAAAGTCTAAAAACATTTTGAAGAAATTTCATAACAAATTAGTCATGTTAACACCTAGAAAGCATCTCAACCAATGGAGGGATTTTGGATAGTTCATCTTGCATGTTGCAAAATTTTTGCTTGAAGGTGAACCAGCTTCTAGAGACACTCAATACTGTTATCATAAACTGGATAGATATCTTTCATTTTAACTATGTTATCAGCCTAATAACGTAACTCCACTATGTCCAAACTTTTAAGGAGCTTGAATGAAATTGATCTTATATCTCTTTTTCTCATACCAAACTACCTTGCTTTAACTATACAATTGGCTAGTCCTACGCAATGCCATATCTCTGGAAACCCAACAACGTTTAAGAATGATTTCCTATATTACAGGTTATGGCGATGTCACTCCAAAAACAAATTTGGGGAAGACATTTGTCATCGTCTTCTCGACCATCGGTATTCCCCTGATGTTATGGCTGTTGGGAATTGCTGGCCAGATTCACACTGAAGCTCTCAGAATGTTGGCTCAAGCAGTGAAGAATTGCAGGAAAATATCGAAGAACGAGGAGAGAACTCAACTAAAGACATCCAGTTCTATCGTGTTGATCTTGGTTGTTATCTGTTCTGCTCTCACTCAGGCCTTTGGGTCTTTGTACACAAAAGGACAAACTGGATGGTCGTACTTAGATTGCATTTATTTCTGGTTCTGCACTTCGACCACGATTGGGTATGGAGATTTACTTAAAGCTCCGGACAATGCAAAAAGGATGCCATTATGGATCTCTGTTAAGTTAGTAGGCCTAGCTCAAATAGCAGGCTTGATCAACACAATGTTATGCTGGCTGCAAGAAAGACAGTTTTCTAAAATCAAGACTGAGGCGATTGAAATGTCCGATACTTCTCTGAAGGACAGAGAATGCAACTGTAAACAAATGAATCAAGGGACGTAGTGGGCATCTCTAACATGAAGAGACACAATACTTCAGGAACACCTTTCATAAGCCAGAAGGAACAGTTTCTGAAATTAAAAATGCACTTCATCATTTTTTGCAAAATCTTGGGTACGTCCCTCCAGTGCCCCATGAATCACAATACTTTGGGTGAAAGTATGATCAATAGAAAGAAATTTGGCGATTAATTTAGGCAATAGGATTGCCCGATACTTCCCTGAAGAACAAAGAATGCAGCTGTAAAAACACGAATTACAATAATTTGGACGAGAGTCTATTCTGAATGATGTTCGGCAAGTGTTTTAGGCTATAGAAATATTTTACACTTCCATGAAGATAAAGAGTGCAGCAGATCAGCAGAAGTACAGCAGCAAAAACATGCATCACAATACTCGTAAAAGTGTGTTCAATGGAAGGAAATCTGGTGAGTGATTCAGGCAATAGAAATGTCTGACACTTCCATGAATAACAAAGCAATGCAGCTGTAAAAACACGAATCACAATAATTCTAGTGGAACTGTTTACAATAGAAGAAAATCTGGAGAGTGATTTCAGCACTAGAACTAACGATACTTCTCTTAAGAACAAGAAGAACAGCTGTAAAAACATGCATAACAATAATTTGGGAGAGAGTGTTTTTAATAAAGGAAGTCTGGCTAGTGATTTAGGCAATATAACTGGCTATACTTTGCCTGAAGAACAAAGAATGCAACTGTAAAAACATGCAACACAATAATTAAGGTGTTCAATCAAAGGAAGTCTGGCGAGTGATTAACAGGTGGTTTTGATTAACTCCATAAATATGCAACCTGCCAATAGGAAACTTATTGTTTTTTAAACCTGTTGCCGGTAAACATTAAACAAACCATCAAGCTACGCAACGCAAATAAAGGATAAGTAAATGCCTAGATAGACAGAGACCATCACCAAAGGTGTGCAAAATATCCTTTTAGGCTGTTATGCCTAGTATATTATTCACATACTGGAAGTGGGTTGCTGTTGTGGTACATCACCCCATCTAAAATGAGATTCCTTTTAAATGGAAGAAACGACAGATATAGTAAACAAATAGAGCAAACATCACAGGAAAAACCTACATGATAATGCTTTCAAAATGTATGCAGAATTCATTGAAGTTGAGACAGAGAGAAACGGGAATAAGTCCAGTAAATTACTATGACTATGTCACTTATGCAATAGAGCAAGTGCACTGCTCTTGCAGTGGGGGAATACTTGAAAATCATTGGGAAGGAAGCGCATTGTTTAAGATAGAATCACGTGATGTTTCATATTGTTGGATAAAAAGGCTATTTTCTGAAAAATATCGTGTATTTAGAAGGACCTCGACAACGTTAACAAAAACTGACAACCAATGATAAGCTGATGAGAGTAAAGCTTATCAAATAATTTCCTTCATTAAATCAGTTTTGCAAGTCAGTTGTATAACTTTGAATGTATATGTACATGAAGTAATTACTGTATCATTAACTCTTGCAGAGATATCATTTAGGCGATTTAGTGTTCTTGAAATGCAAATCCTCTCTGCTATCAGCAGCACTATTCATAGAAAATAACGCTCAAAGCAGCCTCTCTATCGTTGACTTTGCAACTTAGTTCCCTACCCCACACTAATCTGTTTTTGCAAGATAATAGATGTATCCAGCTCCATTTTTGGCTTAGAGTTAAGATTAATCGGCCCTAAAAACGTAGTGAAGTGAATAAGTTGACAAAACAGAGCTAAACAAAAATGGATAATGAACTGCCAAAAATGCAAAGCAATTTCAAAATGTTAGTCTAAGACGATAAGGTAATTTTGAAACTCCCTTAAAACACTGTTCATCTTTTATTTAAGAAAAGTATATGTTCAATGATCGTGAAAGTCCAGTCCCTCTAACTTCTTACAAACCTTGCAACTTTTGCGGCAGATGACATGCATGAAGCTCTTTTCGGTGCTGCAGAAGTAGTCCTTCCACAACAGGCACTTGATATGCTCATCCTTACAGTCCACTGTAATAAAAATAGTATTTCAATTTCCTACGCAGAAAGGCATTAAGCGATACAGTGAACTTATTCTATTTCAAAATCTCAATGGAATGAATAAAAAGCAATATTCTAATTTCATACTCAGTAAGGCATTTGGTAATAGAATGAATAGCTGCTGTTTATTTCAAAAACTTGTATGAAATCAGTAAAACGCAATATTTTGATCTCATACTCATTTACCGCATTAAGTGATACAACTAGCTCGGAATATAACAAAATCTTAAGGGAATCAGCAACATTCTAATTCCGTACTTTAATAATTGTAGCAATCATTTGTGTTAATTGGCAAGAGGGTGCTATATACCTTGAAAGGTATAGTAGGTTATCATAGAAGCTACACACAAAGAATAAAACGATATATTGCAATTCCTATTTTCTGCCGAATGTATCATTATGGTTTGAAGGATAGATCACTTAGCCCTTGTCTAAGGGTCGTGGGTTCGAGCCCAGCTTAACAAATGTCACAAAGTATGAGGAGAGAATTTTCCAACTCTGTGTACTTCTAGGCAAAAGGCACTACTCAATTAGCTTTGCGCATAAACATGATTTCATTAACAAATGCTACGTATCTTGCTTGACTAGGTGAAATTCATTCAGAACGATTTGTTTTCTGAATAAATATCATCTTGCATGACGCAAATATATATTTATAGTATCTCTTTGTGTGGGTTTTTAATGCTTTTCTAGAATTGATGCACTGTTTGGTCGGTACAAAACTTCAATATAGCGGAAGCATAGCGAAAACATGGCTCACTTAAGCTTTTCGTCTGACACTCAACAAGAGTAATGCATCGAAAGAGAACGAAACAAAAACCTAACGAATTATTTTACCCAGATGTGGATAGAAATAGGCCAATCAGAAAACAGGCGAATGAAAGAAAATACATATAATTTTTGCTTGGTTCTCTTTCGGACGTATTACTCTTTTGAGTGTCAGAGGATAAGCTTAAGTAATTCATACACTCGTGTCACAAAAACAGAAAAATACCTTGAAGATCAGTGCATGATTTGCAGCATTTTCTTTTCAATGTGGCATCAGTAGAGCATTTGCCTAATCGTGACCACATGTAGCATCTGGCATCCTTATCTTCGCATGCATCTGTTGGAAAAATGAAAAAATTAGTAAGAGCCGGTATGGGTGGTGGGTAAAAATGAAAGTATGGACGATACCCTCGCCATAGAATAAATAAGTATAAGAAAACATTTAAAATTCTACGAAAGTTAAAGACCTACAATCCTCGCCAAAGGTATGAGACAGTGCTTGATTGCCACTCGATATAAACTAATTGTCGAAGAGAGACCCAATGCCCCCTAAAAATGTTGTTTCAGATTTTGCTTTGGTGCGGAAATGCATCTGCAACATCCTCCGGTGACATCTAGACCAAGTATCAACATTGGTTTGTGAGGAAGGGGGAGCTCCAACATCATGTTACAGGTTTATAGCTCCATGTTTAAGATAATGCTAAAATCGCTATAGTGTCTCAAGACCCTATGGCGAGGATAGTAGCATCATATGCATCAAGGGATCTTACTTAGACAGTTTAATTCGCTTAAAGATATGCCAAAATAGAGGTTGGAAAAAACCTTGTATCAATGTTTACAGTTAATAATTTTGGTCATGGCCATTTCTTTTCCAAAGTTAAGGAAATTGGTCAAAAAGAGATATAATGCTACATTACAAAAGTTCGGGCAATTCATCGTTTCGATTATCGTACAAATCTGTTTTGTTTAACTAGATCGTTTGGAATTCACATCTACACTGCTAATTGAAAAACAAGTCAGTTATGATTGTAATCATGAATACTAAAATGAAATTACATTATCTGCCCATTTTAAACCTTTTTGAGGTTTCAGTCGAACAGCCACAGCAGCCACTTACTTTATGACAAGCTTCGAATATCCACTACTACTAATTAAAGGCTGTTTAACCTTAAATCTACAAGTGGCTACAATTAGAGCTTCGAAGGTATCTTAGGAAGAATCACTTAGCCATCCATACCCACATGGGGAGAGATGTAGAAGAGAAAACACGAAGAAAGGAATGACACATTTAATGTTTGCCAACTTACCACTGCAAAAGCAGCTCTTTTTGCATTTGACCTCCATATAGCGTGGATTTAGTCTGCATTCTCCAATTTTGGACCAGGCAGGGCACGACTTATTTTTGTCAACATAGTTGCATCTCTTCACCAGAGCTAGAAATAGAGAAAGGAATATGAAAGGCCATTGAGCCATCAGGTCATGGTCTACATAAACACATTAAGCAATAATGTTTTCTAATCCTAATACCATTCTCGAGCCAAATTCAAGAACGAACCACGAACTGGATGAAATGATTGCCCATCTACGGTCGTTCTTTAAACATGATTAAACTATTCATGTAACAGCAATAGGGCAAAGACCCTTTGCAGTAGAGCTTCAGAAGACCTGTAGATGTATGCAGTGGGGCAAAGATCTTTGAAAACCAATTCGCTCAGCATAAACTTAATCGATCACATATGGGAGCAATCAACATGGTCAAAATGGCAGGACATGACTCACGATAACCGTAGACAAACAGGGTATCTCAATCACCCACTTGACACACACACGCTGGACACAGTATGTTGATGTTGCCCATTCTGAAAATAAGACCAGGTCTTTGGCAGCAACAATCATGCGAAACATTAACCCACTCAGGCGTTCACTCACAAATGACAGCAAAAACACACCTGGGCACGAGAGAGTTATCCTGGTTGTAAGTAAGGCCATCTTCACACATAAGACAGCTAATTCGGTAGCAAATTGGTATAATCAAGCACTCAAGGACATAATAAACAAAAATATACAGAAATGAAGTGAATGCTTCAATGTCCCGTGATGAATAAAGCCAACCAGCCTACGACAAGCAGGCAGATAAAACATTACCTCACCAAGTTAATAAAATTCAAAAGTTTTTACCTTTTGAGAGGCCAAAACTGCAAAGAACGAAAAACAAAAATACCAACTTTGCCATTGCAAGGAGATCAGCAGAATAATATCCAATGTCGACGGCTAAAGTTGACCTGACAATTCTAAATGTAATCACACCATCATTACAAAATAAACGAAATTTCAAGCGGTTTTAGGCCTTAGATTCGGCAACATCTCCTGTGGTTAAAATCTTTTAAATGGACGACATATCTCTGCTTTTCAATTTGGAAATACCATTATCTTTCTGATTGGATTTAACTGTTATTAATGTGGGAAGGGAACAAAGGTTCTGTGAAGTTGAATTTCAATGAAAAATATAGCATACACGTTAGGTTGTGGGGTCCATTTAAGCTTGGGCCTCTACCTGGAAATTTGTGGGGGGGGCGAGCCGCAATGGGAAAAATGGACAATTAAATTTGCCTCATTCCAAAGCTTTTCAGCGTCTTCAGCATGCTTTATCCTCGTCTTAAACATCTGATAACAAGTTCCTATCGTCCTCATATCTTCTCCTATCTTGTAAAGAAATCTTAATAAACATCATTTTTATTAACTTGTATACTGTAAAACATTTAAGAAGTGAGTTACTAACAATTACATAGACAACCACTACACAATGGGATATCATTCAGAGGATCGAATGTTTGTAATAATAAACATGGGAAATGTAGAATCTAGCTTCAGAAGTATCATAAGAGAGCATATATGTCTCAAAAATTATCCCTATCAATGAAATTTGTTTAGCACAAATGGTTGCAATGAACACACAAGGACCTTATACTGGTGCATGCTTCGGTATTCCAACTAGAAACAAAGGTTAGGCAAGGCTAGCATATAAAACTGAAGCTTACTTATACACGCACCTATTACTATAATGGGGAGGGGGTATAAAAGGCTCACCCAGATATCAAAGCAGGCATTACCATGAAGCTACCTAACTTACAAAGCCTTTGAAACGCTTCTAAAGACTCAGTCATTTGGTGCGAGGATAAGGACTGGACAAAGATCAGTAAAAGAAAAAAAATCACGCCAAATTTCCAATATGAAACGAGTATCTAATCATTCAGTGAAAATATGTCTATTACTTGGTGCTGAGTTAAGAATAAATACAAGTTAAAACTGATTAAAATTGTGAATTAAATTTCAGTTTTTAGGATTATTTTTTTTAGTTCTTGAAAATTACTAAAATTACGGCTATATAAACGGTTCAATTGAGTTTAGGTCAGAGTTTCGTCACAGTACAACTGTATGAAAGCCGTTAAACTACAGTGAGAACATTTTTTTCACTCACTGACAGAGTCTACTTCAAACTGTACTGGATGTACAGAGGGAGTTCGTTTTCCCATTAGGACTCTTTTGACAGTCTATTGTTCATTTAAGTAAACTACCAGTGGTGATTGGTTGCTTTTGTTGTGCACCAATCATTCAATTCTTTTCTAACTAGTCTACAGTAGAATCCCGATAACTCGAACATGCGATAACTCGAACTCCCGCTAACTCGAACAGATTTGGCATTCCCCTTGAGCCTTATTCATATTATAAAGAGCCTCGATAACTCGAACATTCGTTAACTCGAACTATTTTGATCGTCCCTTGCTTGTTCGAGTTATCGGGATTCTACTGTATTTAAATACGCCTCTCGTAACAATGCGTGATGTTTAATTTTGACTTTCTTTCAGAAGCTCTTCTCCAATAATTGTTAGTACTACTTCAATAATTGTTAGTAAGTACAGGTCTCTCGTAACAATGCGAAAGGTTTCATTTTGGTTCAACAGGAGATCTACTCCAACGACATGTTTTGCAATTTTTCCGATTATTGTCAGTATTCGAAAAAGCGGTGCCTTAAAAAATGTTGGTTACCCACTCTCAAAACATTGTTTGACAAACATTGTTAAAAAACTGATCAAACTGTCAAGCATAGAAAAGAAGCAAATCTCTTAGCAATGTTTACCATAGCTTAACATGGATATGCGTGAATTTCTGTGACTGTCTCCTTAACTCAATGAACAGATTTAAAAATCACTCCACCAATACAAGCATATATAAAACAAGCAATAAGATAAATATTCATTACAACAAAATGTTGATATAAGGTTCCATGGACAGATAAATAATGCACTGATTAATTTTTAAATCACTCCTGTATCTAACAGAAAGATATATGCTACTTACACTGCAGAGTTTTTGTTTTATCTTATGAGAGATTCAACTGCTGAGTTGGGATAAGATGGAACTGTAGAGTACTGTATGTAGATTACTTCATTAATATCGGGAGTACTTTATGTAGAGTTCTGTATTAATATTAAGAGTACTTTATGTAGAGTTATGTATGTAGAGTACTGTATGTAGAGTACTGTATTAATATCAAGAGTACTTTATGTATGAAGAGTACTCTATGTAGAGTACTGTATTAATATTAAGAGTACTTTATGTACATGTAGAATACTCTATGTAGAGTACTGTATAAATATTAAGAGTACTTTATGTATGTAGATTACTGTAGGTAGAGTAGTGTATGTAGAGTACTGTACGTAGAACACTGTACGTAGAGTACTGTATGAAAAAAGAGTATTGTATCAATATTAAGAGTACCTTATGTATATAGAGTACTGTATGTAGAGTCCCGTATGTAGAGTACTGTATAAAAAAAGGACTGTATCAATATCAAGAGTACTGTATGTACAGTACTGTATAAACAGTACTATACCATAGAGAATTGTAGAGTAAAGGTGGGGCGGTAAATCGAGCTGTAGTTTAACAAAATGAGATAGGAATTATATTTTTGCAGGATGAATGAAGTATTGCATGAAAACAGCACTTTTCGAATCCCTATGTTTGCCAGGTCAGGGAATGGGGGATGATTTTCAGACAGTGTTTCGAGTTTACCAAAACACTGTTGTTGCTGTAGCTGTCATTCAAGAATGAGAACGGCGACAATAATCATTTTTATTGAACAGCAAAAGAGAGAAGACGAATCAGGTTTTATAGAGAAGAAATATCAGGAAAAATAAAACTGAATTGTCTTCTCTCTTTTGTTGTCCTATAAAAATGATTATCGTTGCCGCACTATTCTTTAATTTATACTGAAAATGCGGTTTCCAGCCAACAAGTCAATTTCTATCATTCTAGAAAGTTGCTGTTATTGTTGGTTTTTGTCACTTTGTTTGCAGAAGTCTGTTGTTCCCAACTGTTCAAGAAATTCAGGTCTACTTTACGCGCAGTTCTACCATTAGCAAGGGAGTCGTTCACTTCACTCGCTAACTTAACTAACTTGTTCCAAATCGATTTGGATCCTTTAATATCTCGCTGAAATGGTGAATTCTTGCTAATTAATCTGGCAAAAATAGGGAAAATTAGATATCTGGCCCCAAAAATTAAGGATTTCAACCCCTCAACTTCACCTTGGGCGCACTTCTCATTTAGAACCATTTTCAAAAATAAGGGAGCTAAAATGAGTTCTTGAAAATTAGTCCTAATAACAAGAACCACTGGCTCAATCTATCTAAAAATTTTCCCATCAACTACAAATTACTATTCTAACCTCATTGATTATACTAGGAAGCGTACATACCGATCGTTGAAGATTAAAATCATGTTTAACAATCAGTTACTGATTTAAATGCGCGTATATACATATCAATGTAGTGTATAATGAAGGAATTGATTACCTCAAAGGAATACATGAAAGAAGAATAAAACTCCAGGTTCCCTTCTGCAATGCCAATAAATTCACTCATCTTCACTCTCGAAGTAAAGCAAATCCTGAAATAATGACAATATTGAGTGAGTGAATGAGTTTCTGGTTAACGTGTTAGCCTAACTAAGGCTCTGCCTTGTTTCCAGCACAGACACGACAACATGCACTTCAATCACTACATATCTGGTATTAGCACGTCATGCTGTATTTATTGGAGCCTATTTGGACAACAGCAATTTCAATAGTATTACTACTTTAATAAGTGTAAGACGATAAGATTTACTAGCTATTTAGCAGTGCTATAAGTATTATAGCATTAAGCTTAACTCCTTCTGATTTCTCTTGTTATCCTGAATCTATTGTCTAAACGAAATGATTCATGCAAATGAAAATGACCCCAGTAATACAGAACCTAAACCTCTAGATTAGCTCTTCCCAGATAATTGTTTGTTTGTGCTATCTTATACTGCATTCACAAAGACATGTTTAACCTAGCTTTATTTAATCCATGTTCCTTTATAGCCAATCAAGAACATTCAAACTATTGAATCGACTAAACAGACCTTTCATGCAAACACCTGGTCTAGTTAAGGATGGTTTAACTACCAGTGGAAAGCGGTATATTTGCTGAAGCCTAGTGAGGAGGGAAGGCCTTATAGACCCAGGCTTAAGGGAATTGTGTATCATACCAAAAGGGAACTTTATTAGATTGCGTTGTATCTTGATGAACAATACAGATAAAACAAAATGAATGAAACTTTGAAATACTCACAATGCACATGCACGCTCCAAACAGGCAAGCTTTAAGTCTCACATCAAGATTGGGTGGGACTGAAAAGTAAGAAAATAACATTTAGGATTATCCAAGCAACATGGTTTTCTTCCTAAAAATACAGCACGGTCAGCGTGTAGTGACATACACTACACAGCCAAAAAGCGTACTGGAATTATTTGAAAACTCAAAACTCTATACTTCAGAAAGTCAATAGATGTAATTTGTGAGAATGAAAATGACCCCAGTAGGACTCGAAACCACGACCTCTAGGTTCGTAATCTAGTGCGCTACCACTGCGCAAAAGGGGCTTCGAGAAACTCGGGCCAAACGCTGCTTCTCCACAAGTTTACTTCAGAAAGGGATGTTTTTCGCACATTAATGGTTCCAGGAACAGCAGCTTAAAGATGACATTTTCTGCTAAAAGTCTTTGTTATTGATATTTTCAAATAAATGATAGCCTGCTAGGAATATAAAAAATTGTGTTCAACAATTCATATAAATGAGTTCCTTCTTCATTTTTAGTTCAGCTCTGCATTGACTAAAACATGGAACGAGAAGGAAACCAGTAGGAAGAAAGTAGAAATGATTGGGAAACTGGTATGTTGGCATTAGGCATAAACATTCTCATAATGGAGGGGATAGATTAAGTCCTTCCAGTAACAAATCCGGGTTTCCTACTCATTTTTCCAGTTTCTTATTCGTTTCTTCTCGTTTCTTATTCGTTTCAGGTCATAGTTACAACGGTTCAGCTCTATATCCTGGCAATAGTTGACCATGTGCTTGAACAACTTTTCAGAAAGAAAATCAGAACATAATATAATATTGGCTCTTACAAGCAATGCGGAAGTTATCCACATCAGTGCAGCATTCTTTTGCCATTCCACTCCATCTTTTAGCAATGACACCAACCTCAGTGGTCTCCCGTGGGGAATAAATCTAGAACAAATTGAATCTTTTTTCAACACTTGAAACTGTCAAGAAATGCAAGAAAACCTTTTCTATCCCTATTTTCACGGCTGTTCATAGAGTTATTTAGTAGCATTATGCAGGGGCGTATCAAGAGTATAGCTATTGTACCTAGAGCTACAATCATATTTTTAGTATTATTAAAAAGAATTCCATTGAAGCCTGTAATAAAGTTAATGGTGAATTCTGCTTGTCTTAATGTGTTTAACTTAAGCATGTAGGTTTTTCCCGATTCCCGCCCCTTTTAAGGGTGGTTTCAAGGAGTAAGGATTGTAGCATCCTGCTTGCAGCATCATCTGACGTCACATTTGACTACCACCAGAAAATCACAGTATTTGAAAGTAACCAATCAGCATTTTCCAATCAAAGACGTCACGTTGGAATTCCAACTAACCAATCAGAGAAATCAATCAAATAACGTCACATACATTAAGCTAATCACAGGATGAAAACCTAGTTAATAGCCAATCAAAACATAGCAATCAAGGACGTCGCAATAAAATTCCAGCCAGCCAATCAGTGAAACCAATCAAATCTACGTCACAATCAAAATCAGATACTGAATAATAAAAGCATTTCTGCCGTGCAGTAATCTCAGATTCAGTTTAACTTCAATAGTTGTATTGATCTTCGCGTACGTTCACTTCGATATTCATATTGATATTCGCGTACGTTCTACGAATTGTACTATTCAGATTCAAGAATACTTTTCCGTCGTGAGTTTTGTGATCATCCTTTTGGAATCATGGAAACTGGAAAGAGTATTAGTCTGCTGGCACTCGTTGCCGTTTTACTACCAGCTGTATTGGTGACAATGCTGGTGCAACGACCGATACCGATCGAAAAAGGTTGGCACTTTTTTCAAACTATTGCTTTCTTTGTATGATGAACAACTGTTTAAGTTATATTCTTTTAATCATTTTGATGCATGCAGCAAACAAACTCGAAGTTATATTCAACTGAATCAGTTTGATTCATGCAGCAATCGAATTAAAGTTCTTTCACTCTATTTTTTAGAAACGATTAGAAATGAGTCTGTGAAGAAATATCTCGTCTCTTCGTTCAACCACAAGCAAAGAAACTTCAAGTTTGATAATTCGCAAGGAAGGGGAAGAGGTGTTGGCTCAAAAGACTTTGCTGCAAGAGTTGATGAATGCAAGGGTAATGTTTCGGCATTATTCTAATTTTTATCTGGGATATCAATTATTTATGAGACTAGTAGTGTTTGCTTATGAAGTAAGGATATCTATAAGTCTTTTATAACCTTAACGTGCCCTTCAAATATAGTGGCTACAATCTAGAATGTTTCATTGCTAGAAGATTGCATTAAGCATGAAACTAATAGTTACAGCATTGAGGCTTTCTTTCCGCTTTAAATTCTATAAAAGCTCTGTTTTAATAGGATTGAACACTTTTATCGTTAGCTGAGTTACATCTCTAAATTTTTATAGAACAATCTATATAGTTTAAAGTGCATAAGTGTGTAGAGTATAGTTTATAGTACATTAGCGTGTTTATAGTACATTGGTAAAGCTAGGCATGATAATTGTACTCAAAGATGAACAATTTCTAATCAATTTCGTAACTTCTTTTTACAGAATGGCGTGTGCATACAACCTCAGGCAAGCCTCGCTTCGAGGAATCTGCTCCAAGTAAGCCCCGCTCCAAAGAATCTGCTTCAAGAAAACCTCGCACCGAAGAATCTACTCCAAGAAAGCCTCGAGCTTCAGTGAAACCGATGCCATCGACACAGAGTTTGGCAAATATATCACCGAAGCAGTTCAAGCCGCGAGGAAATGATGTAAGTTTATTTCAAACTAGCTGCAACATAGTCATAAGAGAAAGTTAGTCTTGAAACTAGAGAGATAACTATTGTATTCACTGTTGCATCTGCTAGGGAGCTTCAAAAGCAAAACGAAAGTGCACACTGGGGAAAGGAAACAGTTGAAAAGCTATTTCACCATGTGCTTGTGGGCTATTTGGCCTTGGGCTATGGGATATTTGTATAGGGTTAGGGATAGGTTTACAGCTGCAGTTAGTGTTAGGGTTAGGGTTATTTAGCTGTTGGCTAAGCATTAAGTCATATCACTAATTTGTTCAGTCGTACAAAAGACTTACAGAATGGTACTAAATGCCTACCTGTTTTCAGTATCAACTTCACTTTTTGGTATCAACTAATTAGGTATTCAATTAAACCCAAGAAAGGGAAACAATTAACTGCTCCTTAAACTTCATTGCCTTTTCTTCCTTCATTGAATCTACATACTAATAATTTGTGTTTTATTCTCCAGGTACGCCATCACCGAGGAAGCAGCCTTAAATTCTTCCGAGAAAAAAAGGCCTACCGCTCAATTCACTTTGGCCTAGATGAACGAAGCTTCGGGGAAAAAATGGCGGACGTTATTCTCGGTTTTATCAAGAGAAACATGTACTGACGCCAAAATGAGACTCCTTGAATGAAGGCGAAACGTTTTAATTATTTAATATATAGTTCAGGACTCATAAGTTATTACAGTGTATGGTAATTGATAATATTGTAAAGTTTGATTGTTCAATGGTGTTTGAAGTTGAGTTAAAATTTCGTTTCTTGGCTCAAATATCTTTGTTTAATACGGCTTTTACACTAGCCGTGTAACCAAAATCCTCGCCAAAAGGTATGAGACAATGCTTGATTGCCACTTGATATATACTAATTGTCAAAGAAAGACCCCCATCTCCCCCTAAGTAATGTTGTTTCAGATGTTGCTTTTGTGCGGAAATGCATCTGCAACATTCTCCAGTGACATCCAACCCTAGTATCAACATTGATCTGGGGGGAGGGGGAGCTCCAACATCATATTACAGTTTAATAGCTCGATGTTTAAGATAATGCTAAAATCTCAATTGTGTCTCAAGACCTTTTGGCGAGGATCAGCTTAAATTAAACTAGGTTTTAATTGATGATTTAAGTGCTATTGATTGGCTGTAAAGGAACCTAAAGTAAATAAAGCTGGGTTAACCATGTCTGTGTGAATGCATTATAACAGGTCGATATTGATTTCCATGTGCTAGACTAGACTCCTCCAGTATAAATGTTAGCACTGAACACTTAACTGCGATGCTTACTTAAGGGATTTAACAACGATGTATGTATCAACATATTTTTTAACTGCTTGATAGATATGTCTGAAAAATTTGATCATTTCAGTTCATTGATATGTTAGTGCTTCGTTGTTTACCTCCTTGAAGGAAAATTGAAGGCATCTGAGTTAAATGCTTAGCGTATAACAGGAGGAAGATACACAGAGGCGGATCCAGAATATAGCTACTACTACTCGCGCAATTGCAAGATTGTTCTGTACCCATCAGAGACGTTTGCAAGTACCAAATACAAACACTTTTTGTAATGTCTTTATGTATGTTTTCGGGAAGGGGTCTATTAATCATTCGGGAAGTTTATTATAAAATTGTTTATTTAAGGAGGAGGCATTCGATGATGTTTAAAAAAGTTATCAAAATTTCTACAAAAGAAAATTGAAATTAATACCAATTAGTTACCTTGAATGGGACCTCCTCAAAGCACTTGCAGTGGCAGCAGGGTCCTTTGATGTCAAACACAAGCTCTCCATTGGCATCAAAGACACTCAACTTTGGTTTACACCATGTGAAGCTGAATAGAAACAATAGAACCCTTTTACATTAATCACAACTCAGCGTTAGCTTCAACATAATGTGTAGTGGAGCCGCAAAGCAGGCATCGGTTTTAGGAATGCATCAAAAAGCTTTGTGAATTCAAGATTGATGCATGCTTTGGGATTCAGCTGCACATCAGTCGAGGCTAACGCTGTATGAAGATAGATTTGAATAGACTCAATAAGAATTTAAAAGTGGTCTATCAACTATGATAAAAAAAAGAATATTAAAACAGGTTAGACCATAAGAAAAACCATTTCATATAATGAATTAAAGATTTGTCTAGCATGGAGAAGATTTTCGAGAATTTATCCAGGTAATATTAGATCCAACAGCTTTTGATCTTATTAGTCAATGTTGCCCATACATCTTTTAGTCACCTAAAACACATTGACCTGACCTGAATAGCAATGTTTTCACAAAACAAGACTTACATCTGTCTGACACTGCCAAGCAGCTGACCACCTGGGGTACTGATGTTGAACTCATCCATGCATGGGGGGCACCCTGAAGCACTGGCACAATGAAAGGGACGGGACAAATGCAAGACTTCTTTATCAGCATGATCTGTGACTGACATTTCCAATGCTCTAGAAGTGGAGCACCAGAACCGGGTGCAAAATGGAGTGTCTGAAAGGTAAGATTAAGTCAATATAAAATCAACCTTTGGGAGTGGTTGGATGATAGAAGAAGGAAGTCATTTTCGAAAGCGAAATTCAAGATTTAAATAGAGTATGATATATTTAATTTTCAGTCAAACATGTAACCTGCAGACAACAAATTACCACATATACATGTCAATGAGAGGGAAGCTGATTGGGAGGAGGACTACCACAAATAGTCTTAAATGGTGTTGTTATTTCAAACAAATTCAACTTTCTCCTTTGTGGCAGCAAATATAACCGAAGTCACATCAACTCATTGGTTTCTTTTGTATCTATGTTAGTTGAGTGGCAAAGCCGCTAAAGCATATTGCTATGTGCAGCTGGAGTTTAGCTAAATAATATGAGGTCAAATCTGTATGTGTGATCCTTCCGGCATTGACTAAACAACTCACATCATTGTACTTCCCAAGGGATGTTTAACAAGGAGTCCCAGCTCGAAGTAATGTAGGCTAGCACTTTAAACATATACTTACTCACTTTCCAACCAAGATCTTTGACCCGACCCTTTAAACCTTTCAACTATAGCTATTAGATATAAACTAGTGTCAAGGATGCAAACCTTCCCCGGCCTTGTAAATTTTCTTCCCAGACTGAGGATCAGTGATCTCGTATTTTTGATTCCACTCACATCCCAGGCAAACTGCAAAGAAAGACATATCTCGTTCATAAAAGAAAACAGGCACCATCTTAATTTTTACACACTCCTTTCCACCCATATCCAAGTTCCTTGTCCTTATCACTTTCAGCAGTTATTATTCAGAGAGCGTCTTGCAGGGGACTTTTAAAGAAAAACTGGGGGGGGGTAAGGGGTTTTGCAAGGAAGGAATTTTATCTAATGTCTTTGACATAATTCTGTTATAAGGACTCTTATTACAATCAAAAAAATAGGAAATAGATCTCATGTTTTAATTTTTCATTGAAAAAAGACGTCTTGGGAAAAAGAAATGGAGAATATGAAAAAGACTCTTACTTTCCTTCCAGCTAATCAGCTGCTGAATGTAAATCTCATCCATTGTTGCAAAATGCTCCAGTCCTGGGGGGCAGTTCACGGGTACCCTTGAGTGAGGGGGTGGGGGCTTCCAGTCATCAGGAACAGCAGCATAACCTGAATATGAAAATAGAGAGTTACTATCAGATGTTTAGATAACATTTGAAACAAGTTTTCTGGGTAAACAATTGGTTCCAAACATCTGTTATCTTGAGCTTTGATTATGCATGCATCTTAAGGTCCAAATATTGTTACTTATAATTTTTAAATATGAAGCCTCAGTCTCTGGTGATTATATTTTATTTTCATGTTTTCTCTGTCAGGGGTTGATAAACTCTGCTTAAAAGTTTATGTGATTCAAAAAGTTCAGTTCAGAAGAAATTACATTGAATATGAGCAAGTTGAAATACTTTTTAATTAGAAAGCAATGCATATCTGCAGTGGCGGAAATTATGGGGGGGTTGGGGGGGCAATTGCCCCCCCAATTCAAAATAAGTCGGAAATTTCTCTGAAAAGTCGGAAATTTTGGTCCTGGAAGTTCAATTGGGTATCCAACTCGAGAATTTTGATACCTGTGCTTTAACAATTTATTTTGAAAAGGCCGAATTAATTTCTTTAACACTGCACTCTTTTTAGTCTATGAGTCAATATCAAATATAATATCTTATTCATTTACTATTCATGGTTTGTATTTGTACTATTTCTACGTGGTTTGTATTCATATACAGTCAACTCTCACTATCTCGAACTCTCGCGGGGAATGAAAAATTGTTCGACATAACGGGGTTTTGAGATAACGGAAGTTGAGATTTTTCTCGACCAAAGGCGGAGTTCATACGTAAAAACAGGGTATAAACCATGAAAAGATTGTTTGCTTCTAAAAATCACAAATCTGAAAACCACTAAACAGGTATAAGTTTTAGCTAATAAAAGTTTATCAATGGGCACAATGTTCATTCAGTTTGGCAGCCAAGAATCGGAAAAAACTGCTTGCCATGATGGAACCGAATAACCTAGTCGACGAAGGAAAATGACCCAATTATAGGCCATCTACCTAAAGGGCCAAATACCAAATTGGCAAAGACCATCTTCTTCTTTCTCAGGTCAGACGAGTTTAGTTCTTGCACGGCAATGGTTATAGGTAACCGATTAAACTCTGGAGATGGTCATAGGATCAGAGTTCGATGCAAATTACTTCTTATCGGAATATACATATTTCTGTTTTAAGGACAGAGTTATCATTGGCCTTGTTAATTTTAGAAGTTAGAAGTCTAGTGTAAGTTTAAAAAAAACAATTATTGGCGTATGATTGTACCAAATTGAAACTTTTGAGTCATGATGTTAGAGACGAAGGGATTTTTTGCTCACGGGAAAGAAAGTTTGTTTGAGATAGCGAAAAGTTCGAGACAACGGTGTTGCAAGAACGGGTCTTATTTGCGTACTTAAATATATAGAAAAATGAGGGGAAAAAGGTTTTGTTCAAGATAGAGGGAAGTTCGAGATAACAGTGTTCGAGATAACAGGGGTCGACTGTAGCTTTAACATATGGAGGATTCTAAGCCAGTTTGAACCCTCAGAAAAAGCACAATCTCAAGAGCTTCCGGGGGCTCCGCCCCCTGGACCCCTGCAAGGAGGGCTTACAGCGCCCCCATACCCCCAGCTGCCTGGGCTCCTACTTTGCCAGGCGAAAAAACGACTCGGAAAATTCACTATGCTTGCCCCTCCACTCAAAATGCCCAATTTCCGCAACTGCATATCTGAGACAAAGTTTGATAGCTAGAAATCTGTACTTCCAAATGTTACTGATTAGTTTTGCAAGCAATCAAGCAAGCATATTCATTTGTTTTCGCAGGACAGGGTTTGTGGCAGTCTTATAGCTGATGTGAACCTGCAGCCTGTGAACCCAGCATTAATATTCTAGAACAAATATCCTGGTTACTCATTTATTGACCGCGAAAGGACGGACAAGGAGCAAGATTGAACTATGAATTGGACATCCCAAACATTGTCTATATCCTTGGAAAGCAATTTGACATAAACACAAAGCACATCATTTTTTCAAAAATATCAAAGAAAGCTAGAAAGTTGTCATTCAGATCTCTGTGCATCACATAACAGGCTTATCCCCAAGAAAACAGACATGCATATTCAGACAAGATCAGACAGGAGCGACAGGATAAGACAAAAAGTTAATATTTGCTGGATTGCAAGAAGACAGAAAAGTTAGTCTTCAAATGCAAAAACAGGATGATTTGATAAAATTTCAATTCATTCAAGATCTTCAAGCTTTTCTACCTGCAAACTACTATGAACTTTTATCAAAATACAAATTTAAGAACCAGTTAGAAATTACTAACTTTTCATTTTAATACAAAGGGGTTGCTAAGTTGGCAGGTTAGTTGGTGTGAACAATTACAATTAAAATTAAAGAATATCAAAGAACTGCATGTTTCTAACAGAAATTGTTAGGCTTATCGTTTGATTGTCATTTTTCTTTTGCTGGATTGCCCAGAGTAGATTCAGAAAAAGGTGAGGGGGAAATCACTCTCTATACATAATGTACATTTTCTGACGCATCGTCATGGACCCTCAATTAAAGGGTGCATGAATCCTTCTCCCAGTTGCGCCAGATATTTTCAGTATGGAAAAAAAATTAGTCACACTTTTTATCTTGTTTTTGACACACGCAAGTTAACTCACTTAGAATGCACCCTGTTTGAAATAAAGCAACAATCTTGGTAAATCTAAATAGTTTTAATTGTGAAGAGGAAACTTTATGAAAGTCTTCCTCATTATGTAACCCCTACACATTTTTTTATAAGGGAGAATTCTTTTGAAGAAAGTGTTACTGGAATTTATGAAGTATTTTTTAAAGGACTAGGGCATTAGGGTAGAGGGTGACATCCTCCACTAAGAGGGCTTGCTTTTTCCCATGAAAACAGCCCCTAAGTGGCCCTGTGCGACCTGACCTTCATCAATCCATGCTTTAACCTCAAAGAATTGGCCAAAATAATGCGGCTAAAAATATGTTTCATCCATTGCATATATAAATGCAATATTTTTTCTCCACACTCTTGTTTTTCTTTATAAGAACACACTTTTATTCTCTTCTTTATAAGAACCATTAAAATTTGTTTGAAGCTGGCTGTTCTTAAATATTCCTCTATTTTCAGGCTGAAAATATCTTCAATTGTTATTTTGTTAATAATGATTTAGAAGCCTATTTTTGCTATCAGCTTTGTTAATTGTCTCAAATTTTGACTCGCTTGACCATCTGATAGATCAGTATGCTGTCCATCTGCTTATTTTGTAATTATTTGTCGGTCTTATTGTTATTTTCGCAAAATTTCTATACTTAGCTAAAAATGGTTCTTAAATTTTGGCAAAGAGTGTTCCTACTTTACAAAATTCTTCTTTTATAAAAAAAGAGGACACAGCCTGAAAATGTCCTACACTTTTCTGGAAATCCAATCAACCTAATGAAAATTCCTAGGGAAATCCTAGTGATCTTGAATATAGATCTGGTACAATTTTTAGGAGAGTGAAACACCCTTGATAAGAGGGGGGTACGCCAATATCTGTCATCCATGTCCATTGACAAATAACAGGACACTTTTTCAGCTAGGGATATAAGCTAAAGTCTCCCGTTCAGGAGAATTTTTACTTGCCTGCGTAAAATTCTCCTCTTTGGGAGACATGTCTCCGAAACGGGAGACTTCTCTAAAATAATTCTCCCAAACAGGAGACAAACTGGTCTTGAAAAATTCTCCCGAAGAGGAGACTTTCTTGTTTTTTATCAATTTCAGTATGAAGGACTCTTAGGCGGGCATTTTAAGCCCAATTTTTGAATTCTCCACCATCGAAAATGGGTATATTGATGAAAAAAATGATAGGTCACTGATGTCAATAACACACAATTCATGTTTATAGTTTCTCTGACGTCACACACTAGTGTTTAGTCCATTGTTTGGAGAAAACAAGCGAGTATTTGCAATCAGTCCTGTGGAGAGCAGGAGGTAGCAAGGGTAACAAAAAATACATAAATCTTTTGTGAGAAACAACAAAATGTTTGTTTTTATATTTGATAAATATTCAGAAATAAGAAAATGAATAGAGGTCAATTGTTAATGGTAGGCCTGTTTTGATACAGTGTTGTATACATGAACAGATCCAGCACGAAAGTTTAGGCTGGGTCATTTGAGAAATTGGGAAGTTATTGGGTAGAGCCTCCTTTAAATTTTCTTAGGTGTCACTGTCTCTCTTCTGTGAAAGATACTGTGCTAATCTTACTACCAAAGTTCTTTTCTAGTTCTCACTCATAGTATTGTAAGAAAATTTTTCTAACACGCTTCCTAAATTCTATTTCGTCTTTAAAGTGGGGGTGTCGTAATTTTTTCTGAATTTGATATTTGAAAGAGAAAGTAATTCTAATACTACTGCAAAAAACCCGAAAAGGATATTTTATTTCGTTCTCGGGATTTTTAGAAAATATTGTGCCAATTTGGAGGCTGAAAAACCACATGATACGAAACCCTTCATTTTTCCCTATTTTGTCCTTGTGACGTCAGTTGTTGTAACTCAAGTTTGACAACATGGACGAACAGTATGGAGGAGAAAGCACGTCCGTCATTTCAGACGATTTAAACATCACTGTTTGGTCGTAAAAATTCCAAAAAAATGATCTCGAAGAAAGATAAGTACCCCCTGAAGCTATACAATATCAGTCTGAGCCCTACCTTAGCCATGCAAAGAGAGAAAACGATTTTCTGGACAGAGATAGGAGCGAAATTGAAGATGGGCTAAAATTGTCAAATGCAAATGCGAGCGATGAAGCTGCTAGTTGTTTATTATCTCGTGACTGAAAGGTTCAGGACTCAAAAAAGGCAATTGTAAGTATAAAATTAATTTTTGAATACTCTATTGATTTAAGATTTTTGTGTAAAGGAATACAAATGTTTTATTTCTGGTTCTATGAAAAAGGCACTTCTGCCTGCCCATATACGCAATACAGGCTGCCTTAACAAAACAAACTCTAGTCCAGTTGGTCATGTTGGTAAGTCATACCATAAAGGCAGTATGAAGCCTCAAGGATGCTTATTTGAATTTAAAACATAAAATTAATTTTTCTTAAGTCATGAAACAGACATTATTTTACTTACCTGGTAAAACTAATGCAAAAAGGACATTATCAGCTGTGTTTACCTGAATTTGATCAACTTTAAAACCCCATTATGTCGGTATCACTCAAGTTTAAAGGGAAGGCAAGACTTACTAGATATTTCATCAAGCCTTGCCTCCCCTCTGATTATTGATTAATTTAAGATACATCAATTTTGTCCCAGTTTCCATTATTCTGAAATGATGGGTTGAGGGCTGATAGTCATGAAGAATTTCAAAGGTGGTGATGGGGTCAGGAAAATATACATATTTTTGAAAAGAAGTACAGTAGAATCCCGATAACTCAAACATGCGATAACTCGAACTCTCGCCACTCATATATCAAAAGTTTTCCAAACAGAGGTACAGTTTTATATAAGCAATTGCTTATAAAAAAATGCGCGTATTTTCGATTGTTGGTGGGCTAAATCAAAGAAAACAATGGACCACACCTATTTTATTGAGATATCACTACACCAATTGTGTTGTCTTTTGGTATTTGTTGGGGCTTGTAACCCCCATGGACTTAGGCTGTGCAGTCTCTGGGGGTTGATAAGTTTCATGGTAGGTTCAGCTAGCTGGTCAAATCAAAGCCAAGTTTGCATAGAAAAAATATGTTAAGCCGTATACTTAGATAAATTTAAAAGCAAAATATCAAAACTACAAATCTTTATCAGAGACAAACTGCAACAAAACCCCAACGTTTTCTAGCTGTGAAGGTTCATTATGAGAGTTCATGTGATGCATCTTGACATTCAACTCTCAATTACTCGCAAAGGACATCAGTAACCTATCATTTTTTTTTCACCTACCCCCATTTTCTTATGCGTAGATTTCATTGAAATGCTTTAAAATGCCCGCAAAAACCTCCTTTGACCTTAAAAAGCATTTTTTCGGTGAAATTCTCCCGTTTGGGAGACATTTTGGAAGGTATCATGTAACCAGTTGTCTCCTGTTTGAGAGAATTGTCTCCTGTTTAAGAGAATTCTCCGAAACGGGAGACATTCGCTTATATCCCTAGCTGTTTTTCAATATATGCAACTAGACTTTGGTCTAATCCCTCAAATTTGATTAGATATTTTTGATTTTCAGCTCTCCATAATACTATAGAATTGTTTGAGCTTTGAATAACAAATAAAATGTAGACATTGCTCTGTACCCCCAACCATTAAAATTGATGGTGCACATGGGTAAGAAAACCTTTAGAATAATCAAGGTGCTTCTTTTAACAAGAAACATCCAGTGATCAAATAGGGTAGCACTTCTGGCGTAGTTGGTTAATTCATTTCATCGTGCCCTGGAGTTGCTTATTGTTTTGGTCATTCCAGCCCTGGTTTCTTGACGAGATACTTATTAAAAAAAGGTGTATGAAAAAAAGCTGGCACATAGTGTAGTCAATTTAACACTCTGGCGAAATAAGCGAACTCCGTCTTCACCACCCTAAACACTTACATAAGTTCAAGTTGAATTCACACTAACGATTAGAATCATAAAAATATTTCGAGAATGCAAGTGTCAAGGTCAATTATCTGCTCACTGTCTGTGACTGAGTGCTACTGAGCGAGACGATGTGTCAAACGAAGTTCTTGAATCGTTGATGACACGCAAAGTCTTAAACACCTAGATAAAACAAATAAATAAACTAACCAGTTCCAGCAGTGCCAGGTCCAGGCTGGAAAGTTATGGCTACTTCTCCAAACTGTCCAGGGTTGTCCATATTTGAATCAGGTTTGACAAGTTTCGTGTTCAGGCGGCCTTCAACTTCCGAAGCAGCTACGCAAGCATGCACAAACTACACCTAACTTCCTTTGGTGAGTGATCAAAACAACATGCGCAATGCGATCTGCGCAATTTCATCACACCCCATTGGCCACATGACAAAACATTGAAATTTATTTTTATATTGATTTCATCATGGTCACAAGGAACAAATGTAATTTACTATTATTGTGCTATATTTTCGTAATTCTTTGAAATTTTCATCAGAAAATTTAGAAGATAAATTTTGATCAGTGAATCTTAATCATAAAGTCAAAGGCAAAGATAAATAATAAAGGCTTTTTAAAGGGTTTTGCCTGGACTTACACTTTTTTTATAAGAAAGTGTTTATAAGAAATGGTAGGGCCAGATTTTCAAAAATAAAGAGACTGAATACACGACTCTCAGTTTAAGAAATAGAATACCAGGGAAATATCATATTTTCAAAACAATCATGCTTCATATGAAATATTAATCTTATTTTGAAATATTTATCATGAAATATTTCATAGAAATATAATATTTTCTATAAAGGGGGTCTACTAGTACGCACGGTAAACTATAAGGGGTTCGCACTAAAACAGATTGGGTGCATACTGAGGGGGGCACTTATTGTTTTAAGGATTTATGATGGGTAAAAATATACAATTTCAGGCTATTGATTCTTTTAAGGGTTTCTTTTCTATTGACTCTGATAAGGTAGATATCAAGAATACTAACTCGAGTAGAGAGTGCCTATCCTGGCTATAGTGCTCGATATACTTGAGTATAGAGCAATTATAAAGCAGAATGGACACATAAAGAAACAGACATGGGTTCCTTCTGTTACTCTGAGTTTCATGCTTACGCACTCGTCAGACAGACTACACTCTTTTCTTTTTATAAGAATACTTTAAATTTTCCTGAGCCTCAACTTTTCTATTGTTTATTCTTAAATTTTCATTGTTCTTTGGCGATTTTGAGCCTCAATATTCTTATAAAATTTATTCTTATAAAGAAAAAAGAGTGTATGCCAATTAAGGTATAGTCTATCTGAAGGTAAAGTCTTTATTGGTATAGTCCATCGGACAAGTGCGTAAGCACGAAACTCAGAGTAACAGAAATGTCTCTTTCTCAATTCGTCCATTCTGTTTTATCAAGAATACCATAGATAAACAAACACTCTGTGCCTGTATATATTCATTATTGAAAATGAAATAATTTTACAACATCTTCATTCAAATTATTAGAATAACTGTTTAAAAATATACAAGATGGGTTATAAATACAAGATTTTAGAACACTGAATATACAAATGAATAATGGATATCTCTATAACTTTGTATATCCTTTAACATGCATCACAGACAGAGACGTAAGAGCCGGGGGAAATTGGGGGCGTGTACACCAAAATTTTGTAAACTTCTCAAAGGGCCCTATCTAATCGAAATATCTTTATTTCACACAGAAGTTTCCCTACAATAATGCTTCAATTTAGATTCATGCAGTACTCGTTTCTGTTTATGTTGTGAAGTAAAATCAATGTAAAATAGTGAATTGCCCTTTATGTTCTGCAGTCAATAACAGTTAGAATTGTAAAGTCTAATGAGCAACATAAGTTCCTCCCTTTCCCTCCTAGTCAAAAAGTACCCTTAAAGCTTTGTGTCCCCCCCCCAGTTTCAGACGCTTCCTAAGTCCCTGATGACAGAGCTGAATGAAGTACAGAACGATGATAGAGTGATGCAAGAAAGGAGACTACTGCATGATGAAAGCATTGAAGCGATGGGCTTAAATTTACGAAAGCAAAAACCCAGAACAAGGCCTAATAATCTTTAGGGAAAGCACTTCTGTTTACATTTTCTTGTTTTAGTCACGTCAGCTTTTATTTTTCGCGCGAAAATATTTTTGAAATATTGCACAGTCGTTCTCAGTTACTCGGAGTTGCATGCTATTGCAATCATCAGACAGATAGTTATAGTCTGTCTGATGTTTGCAGACGCACGAAACTTTGAGTCTCCTTCCTTGCTTCTGTATTAAACGCTAAAAAGTTGTGTAAACTTGATTAAATATTTCATAAATACGGACAGGGCATGATCATATAGATGAGGCAGGTGTGGAGACGTTTGTCTGAATTTCATCACATTTCATCCTGTAATCGAATTTTGAACTGTTAATTTCCCAGCTTGCAAGTCTTCTCACTAAGACCTTTCTATTACCAAGACAAAAAGGAAAATCAACAGTCAAAACAAGAGAACATCTTGTGTAAATACTAAATTTGTAATGTTAGCTTTTTGTTCAATTTTCGAAAATGATAGCTTATGCACAGTAAAAACCCGCTTATAAGAAGCTCTATTTTTCAGCTATACTCTAAAAGGTTCTCAATTATTAGAGGGACATAGGGACACAGCAAGAGGAAGGAAATTGGTCTGTAGAAAGGTCTATATGTATAGTTTGTAGAGAAAACCTTTTATGGGTTATTATCCACAAGTAAGTGCTGAAAGTGGTCAACGTCTTCCCCTTTCAGACCTTCTTGCTACCTTCCTGATTATAGGAAAATCTAAAATTTTTGTATAAGGATGGGGGTGTTTATATTAGGGAAAAATAACCTCACTAAGGCAATATATCCGCTCGCGTAGGTGGGATATTGTCTGTCCAAATAGCCTCACTTAGGTTAGGCTATTTGAAATTCTCATAAAAACGCAAAGTGAAAATTACTCTAGTATGTATGGGATGGGATGCTGATATCTCAGCTTAGGAAATAACCTCAGCTAGCTGGGCTATTTCCATCATTTAAACACAGCCTCGGGATGGGTAATCTGAAGTGATATGGTTATGTATTTTAGGTACATTGCCAAAATATCTATTCATAATATTGGATAAAATTCCGAAATAATGGGCATTTAAAGTGGACCTGCTCACAAAGTCCAAGTGGTACATCCCTGACCAAAAGTAGGTCATATACACCAAGGCCAAAGAAACCACCCATTTTAGATGATCCTGCCCAAAGGTAACTGCCTAGTGTTAATGATCATACCTAAACTTCTATGTTGATAACCATGCCCATAAGAACGCAGGCCTACTTCTTTGAAACAATTCATTGATGTTGATTCTCGAAAAAGAGCATATCCTGAAAGAGAAAATAGTAACATTTATTTGGTAATTCATCAGTATTCAACTTGAAAACTGCATAATAACAATGACATGACATAACGAAACTAAGGCTGCATTTGCATCAATTTTACCCAATGCTGGTTCTTGTTCTAAATAAGGCAAACGGAAGTTGAGAAATGGTTAGGAGCATGTAGAGAAAGAGCGACGACAGAGAAAAGAAGGCTGCTAGGCGTGTGCAGCATAGTTATTTTACTGAGTTATGGCAAAGCTTAGTTACAATAGGTACAAACAGAGAACCAATAAGGGCTCTTGCACCATCAAGTAAGCAAAAAGTGTTTCATGGAAGTGCACCATCTAGGAAGCAAGACGTGATTCGTGGGTTTCTTAATGTTTCATGCAAGGAAAACATAATAAACAAATACACATCTAGATAACTAATATGGATGACAATGATTGACATGTTGGAGTTACTCTTGAGAGGCACTAACACGATCTTCTTGTGATACAACTCTATCAAATCTCGTTTAAATCTCCATCAAGTGTGAGAGATGTAAAATGTGTACAATATTCTGCATGCAGTAAAAATCTGACGATGGTTGATGATGCTCAAGATATCGTCCAATCAAATTGTTTGAAGTGATGACGCATGACAATGTTTTATGAAGATTCGGAATGATGTTTTTAAGCCTAAACAAATTAAGACCAAACAAAAAAGACTTCTGATTATTTTCCAGTTTTGTTATGCTTTTTGGTTATTTCAAGTTTCCAAGGGTTATTGGTTTGGTCCAAGAGCTTTCTTACATTGGAACGGTTTGTTATGAAAAATTTGAATTAACGATTTGAATGCATGGTTTTAGAAGTTGTATTCTGTAATTTGAATGAATGGATTTGAAAAAGGTTTTACTCGTCTAACGTACGTTGAACAAAACCTATCAAGTTTCGGCTGTTAATAAAAATGGGATAACAAACTGAAACATAATAAGAAGAATGTAAATGATATCAAGAAGATAAATTACTTAAAGACTTCAGAGAAAGCTGGTCGAATGAGATTTTGAAAATAATAGGTTTAGTTGGTATTCAAATTTGTTTATTCAAATTTATTGTAGAAGAATTCAAAGATTCTAATCAGTTTTAGCAGAAGAGAGATTGCAGAGTCACGCATTTCTAGTTTTATGAATCATATTATCTTTCCCTTAATTTACTAAACTCTTTCTTTATAAGAATAGCCTTTGTAAATAAAAATAATGACGCTCAATATGAATCCATATCTTCGGCAAAACTAAAACATTAATTCAAAAATACTTAAAAATGCCCAAGAGAACAAAGACTAAGAGGTATATTATTGCTAAGCAAAAGATTTTAAAGTATTCATAAAAAATATAGAGTGTGTGTTGTTATAAGAATTCCATAATCATGGTGTAAAGAAGTGAACATGCTATTAATGGTGCATGGGTGGATAAAATATGTCACTCTCTGGCAACCTGGAAATTTATACGGGCATATTGAAAACATGTGACAAAAAATTAAAATATTTTGGATACTGTGTTTCTCACAATATTTATCAATACAGGAATCAGTTATCTGCAGTAGTTGATTCACACAAACACTTTCAATTCATTATCTGACATTACATAACAAGTTGTAAACAACAACAAGATGAATGTTGGTTGAGAGCAAAGTATTGAATATCCACTCTTCCGAACCAATTTGTAGGAAATTAAAGTCTAACAGAAATAGGGAGCTTTTTTCTTTCTGGAGACCTAGATTATTTCTGGTACAATTTGTGTACAACTATCCTTTCATATGAGAGTACATCAGAAAGATTTCTAGCAACGAAAAACCTTAAACAGATGAATAATGTATTTGATTACCGTATGCGGTTTACGTTTGATTTTGACAGATATTTTATGGCTTATAATAAAGGATAGTTTACATTTATTTGTTCACCATTGTAGCAAAAATAAGCATCAAAATATACATACATAGCCGTCATGGAAGTTAGTGCATAAGTTTGTATTGGTATGCGTTAACAATTTGTACACAGCTTATATACAAGAGCAGCTTATATTTTTTTCTCAGATCAATTTGTGCAGCTTATATCCAAGGACGACTTATAAACAAGAAGGGCAGCTTGTAATGAAACCAATGCAGTATTATCATAAGTGATATGAATTGCGTAAAACTCACAATTGACATGCAAGCTCCAAACAGGCAGGCTTTGAGTCTCACATCAAGCTTTGGTGGGACTGAAAAAGACAAAATCAAAATCAACCATTGTTTCAATATAAAATGGATATAAATATGATAAGAATCAAGGATTTCTATAACATATCTGTTTAAGCTTTTAGGCTCAATGCTAGTTAAAGTTAAATCTTTTTGGCTCATGCTATGCTGAAATTGTCCAGATAAAATGTAAATTGTCCACATAAATTGCTTCAATATGAAATGGTTTTGAAATGATAAGAATAAGGACTTCTGTAAAATATATGTTAAAGCTTTTTGGCTCATGCTCTACTTACAAGCTATGCGGAAATTGTCCACATCAGTGCAACATTCCTTTGCTGTTCCAGTCCACATTTTAGCAATGACACCAACTTCAGTTGTCTCTCGAGGAGAATAGATCTATAACAAAATTTAGTATAGGACACCTTTAAACTTTCTGAATCCATTCTGGCAAACTTGGGTAGGTATTTCCAGAAATGAGAAGTCGGTCTTCAAATTTTTATAGAGACAATACTCGGTACATTGATAGTAGAGCGGTGAATACACTTATTAGTAGAAAAGAGACACAAAATTACTCCTTCATCTCTACAAGCCTGTTTCCTTTGAAATATTTTCAATCCCAAAAACTAAGTGCATATCACCAAAAAAGAGTGTTTGGAATTGTTCTAGAGTAAGGCTTAACTCTCAATGCTAGAATTGATAAGAAGACTGGAGTAAGTACTGTGCATTATTTACCTGGAATGGAACTTCGCCACAGCACTTTAAGTGGCAACATGGTCCTTTGATGTCAAACACGAGCTCTCCATTTGCATCAAAAACATTGAACCTTGGATTCCAACAGGTGAATCTGGAATGAGAGTAAACTATATAACTGTAATGAAATCTGAAATAGGCAATGGAGGAAAATTGTTCCAAGAGATAGTTTGACAAATTTCCAAACATAGTGGGGCAAAGCTAACACAAAGTTAACCAATAAATAATTTGAAAATTGACTTTCTGGTCTGCAAATAGGTAAAAATGAACAGAAACATATGTATTTAAAATGAAAAAAGCTTTATGAATTGTGTAAAAGTTGATGTATCTGAGATTCAAATGAGAATGAATTTGGCAGAGCGCTCAAGAAGTTACGAAAGCCAAAATAAACTGTAAATGGTATGTCCAGGTTTGAGGCGTTGAAGAAAAGGATATAAAGCAGTAAAGATTTCAGTGCTAAAGATATCAGGATAGAAAGCGTTCCAAATATAAAGATATATAAAGTGCTAAAATATGAGCACTAAAGATATAATAGTGTTATACCCGGGAAAGCACATTGCATTCTATGTGTAGTACAAACAAGTGACACTTACATCTGTCTCACGCTGCCAAGCAGTTGTCCACCAGGAGTACTGATGTTGAACTCATCCATACAGGGAGGGCACCCAATACCACCATTGGCACAGTGGAACGGACGTGATAGATGCAAGACTTCTTTGTCAGCATGGTCTAATACTGACATTTCCAAAGCCCTTGCATTTTTACACCAGAAACGGGTGCAGAATGGGGTGTCTGAAAGATGAAAATGCATAGGTATCAATTTGTTTCCACCAAATCAAAAAATTGCTTTTCGAAGTATAAGAAGTTAAATAAGTAACAAAAACGAGGTTTCCAATTTGCATTTTTAGTCGAAAGTTCTCTGAACAACAACTGTTCTAAATCTTTGATATTGAGCAATGAAACAGAATTGAAATGGTAAGTTGTACACAGTTAGAACAAACAGGGAGAGGTTCAATAATTGAAGGATTTGCAGGGTAACATAGCAAGATGACGTTTTTTAGAATAAATACCTTCGCTTGTTTTGTAGATCTTCTTTCCAGAACTAGGATCAGTAACTATGTATTTCTGGTTCCATTCACATCCAAAAATAACTGGAAAAAAATGTTTTACTAAAACAGCAACTAAAAAATGAAATTAAACATATCAAAAATTCTTAATTTAAAAGCCCTTTAGAATGACAATTAATTGGTAACTTCTTACAACTTCGGGCTTTGCACACAATTTATACCAAACCTTTAGGCTACATAATCACAATAGATGCATAGCGAATCTGGTAAACTGTATATTACCATATTCAGACTTTATCATTCTGACAATATATATCATAATTATAACATGTTATTTAGATTCTGATTCAGATTCTTAATGTTATATCATATTTCACTTACTGTAGTTTAGTTGTTTGGTTTTAATTAGCTGATAGATTTAACAGCTATTGTATGTACTAATTTTAAAAAAAGTTGATGAAAGAAGGATGCCTGTCATGTCTATGAATAGTTTTTATTTCTAAATTGATTTTGATGTACAAGAGACTGAGCACACAAAAATTCTTACTTTCTTTCCAGTTGATTTGCTGATAAATGTAAATCTCATCCATTGCAGCAAAATGTTCTAATCCTGGGGGGCAATTTGTAGGCACCCTTTCACTGGAGGGTGGGGGCAACCAGTCATCAGGAACAGCACCAAAACCTATAATTTTATACAGAACTCAATTAGCTAAACTACATTCATTATGGATTTCATAGAACAACCCACCACATATCCCTCTTAACTAGAAAATTCTTGCACTCATGAAATCTTGACACAGATCTGGCACACACGAGATCTTGCATGTGTGTATGATGTTCAATGAGCAATTCTCTATTGCTCTATTTCATTGTTCTAATGTTTACCAGTCAATCTTTGTGTCACGTGCCATTCTTCTATACTCGAGCTCAAGTACAACCCTTTCCCCAAGTAAAAAACAATAAATTTCTCAAAATATTTAAAGAATGTCTGCCTCATATTCAGCGGCGTGGCCAGACAAAAATTAGTGGGGAGGGAAAACCTACAAATTTTCAGACTGGGGGGCAAAAAAAGGTATACCCAGACATTTTTATTGCATTTTTTAATTACAATTTTGATCAAGTTTTGAAAAGTGGGGGGGGGGGCAATTACCCCCTCATACCTCCCCCTGGCCACGCCACTGCTCATATTAACGTTACCAGGCTCTAGGCAAGACTAGATAAAAGGTTTCTGGTCTGACTTGCCCCACGCCCACTTTCAACAAATCTGGCCCCATTGCATCAGGTACCTATATACACCAGTACCAACTCCCAACTGGCCCCACTTTCATAGTTAACTCGCCTCAACTCAAATGCAAAACTGTCCTGATAATTGAGATTGGTGGGGCAAGTTACTTTGTCACTAGACCAGACTGGTCACGTAAATACGAAATTTGCAAGAATTTGCTAGAATTTGCCTCATTGATACCAGCACAAATAAGGCACAAACAACACATAGAACATAACTGCTATACTTACCAGTTCCAGCAGTCCCGGGTCCAGGCTGGAAAGTTATAGCTACTTCTCCATATTGCCCAGGATTGTCCATGATTTGAATAGAAATTGATCAAACTTAGACCCTCACTCGAGTTAATCGTCAAGCACTCTGATATATGACTTATGCACGCAATGGTAATCCTCGACTTTACTATGTTGAGGTTGTTTTCATATTCGTTTTCATATTCATTTTCAAGTTCGGCGTTAGTGGGTTGTGTTCACATTCGTTTTCAGATTGGAGCGATACAAAAAAAATTAACAAGGCCTTGAAATAAGGTTGTGGGGATTAACAATTTACTATCGTTTTATTTCATATGAAATTTCCTTTAATTTGAACTAAGTCTTGTTGCTGTGCGAGAAGAAATACTCACTATCTCAGGAACCGGTCCGGTTGGTTTTTTTAAAAAGTATTGCTGTTAAAAATAACATTAGATTTTACCGTAACTTTCGGTAATTTTTATTTTATTCGGTTCATTTACGTAAATAACTTTCTAAAAATTCACGAAATTGCATCTCTGGGAACCTAAATTTCAAAAATTTTTAGGGGTTATGTCCTGGACACCGCAAGTTTAGCTTGAACCGGACCAACTATGAACAGTTTCCCCCGGCCCGGGCCTATATCTGAGTGCGTTTGATTTCAAGGTCGATGGGGCTCCTGACCATTAGCTGAATATTCGGCGAATATCGACCACAGGGATTCAGAGATTGAGCAAAAATGCATTCTGAAATAGTAGATACATACCTAATTAAGCCTTTCTGGGGTTGTTTGAGACCAGGTTTTCGGTGAAATGCATGTAAAGAACCTTCTAAGGCTATATATGAAGAAATGATATTTTTTTCAAGAGCAGAGTCTGAGTGAAAAAATAAGTATGACAGGAACATATATGATAAATGGAAATGGAAAAGATAACATGATTACACATATCCACAGAATTAGCTTTTCTTATCACTCTTATTTGTATTCTTACATGATGACGATTATACACGCGAGTTACTCTGACTGCAACAGTGCTGAAGAGAGAGAATCATTTTTCAGGCAGCTAATGTCTTTCTTATCAAATCGACAAAGATGCTTCTACCAGTTGATCAATCACTAGCCTAATGCAATGTCCATATCGACGTTTCTTGGTGCCATATGGTATTTGACAAGCACCAGGACTTGATAACGGAGTTTTGTGCCACTGAAGAAGTTATGATATTGTTGTGCTTGACAGCTATATTTCTCACGGTTGAATATCGACTAGGCCATTCAAAATGTGCGATTCTGGTTTTGACGAGCTTGTCTTTCAGCGTGATCATTGCCTTCGCGTCTTCTAAAAACCGATCGTCGGAAATGCTGGAGATCGCTTTCTTTTTCTTCTTGCACATGTCCATCGCACTTCACGTGGTTGGATGCGCGTCAAACGGATGAAGCGTTCGTTTGAAAGTGTTTTGCTAGAACTTTGTCCTACAGCTGTTAGCTGTAACTGTGGGCTTTATAGCTTTGCTCTTTCTTGCTAAGTTATGTTTTTATTCATGGCTTGGATTCTACTGGCTTCTATCTCTTGGGATTTTATGTCTTTCATTTAGCTTAGATGAAGCTATCATCGCTCTTCAGATTCATCGCTTTCAACTCCCTACCCCCCCCCCCCTTTTCTGTGTGTGCTAGAATTGGGTCAATTTAGGTCATGTCAGAAATCTTGAAAATACGTGATTTTTTGAAAAAAGCAGCACCAAAACGAGCTCCCAGGGCAAACTGAGTATGAAATTCAGATTATTTTAAGAGATATTATTAAAAAAAGAGTATTATACTTCAAGTTGAGTTTCATTTAAAGAATAGGAATAACGAATCGATATGAAACATTTTGATTTTCTGTTTCCGTTGAATATTGTGATGTTGTTTCTGTGTTGTGTAGATTTCTGTTCCTAAAGCACTTAAGTGTATTAGAAAGCATAAAGGAGACAACAAGCAACCAACACCATAAGCATATGTATATCATATTGAAGAGGGCCAGGAGGGGGGAAATTGTGAGGTGGGATTTGTCTTTTCGTTTCATTGGTATTTAAATGGAAAAATGGCATTGGACTTCTTGAAACTAGGATTCGGGAATGAAAAAGAAATTTGTATCGGTATTGATGGCAATATTGGGAATTGCTCTATTTTCCTCATTGGTATTTTGAATTTTGATCATTCCTGTTTTAGGAATTAGGATCAGTACCCCCAATAAAACATTCATAGAATAAATCGAGATACTTTGTGAGAATGAAAATGACCCGAGAGTAGGAGTCGAACCCACGACCCCCAGATTCGTATTCTAGAATACTAACACTTCGCAACCGGTAGTGCTCTAGAGTACGAATCTAGAGGTCGTGGGTTTGAGTCCTACTCGGGTCATTTTCATTCTCACAAATTATCTCGATGGATTTTCCAAATTCTACTTCTCCTTAACTTTATAGAATAGTTTATATCTTACTCGAGAAGAGAGTGCCTATCCTGGCTATATTGCTCGATATACTTGAGTATACAGGCCCGGCGGAAGCTGTCCGTAGTTGGTCCAGTTCAAGATGAACCAGTAGGTCTAGGGCGTACCCAAGACATATTTTGAAACCTAGATTCTCTCAGATGTATCTTGGTGCATTTTCAAATTAGAATTTACGTAAAAATAGACCTAGATTTGGGGCAAATAGAAATATCTAATATTCTTATTGAGCAATATAATAAAGAATAATACGAGTTACTTAGCCCAAAAATTGGTCCGGCAAGACCGCACCAACTGTACCGGTTACGCTGGGTCTGGAGGGCAATTATAAAGCAGAATAAACACATTAAAAAACAGACATGTCCTTCTGTTGCTCTGAGTTTCATGCTTACGCACTCGTCATACGGACTATAAGAAATCCTTAGAATAGTTCATAAAAGTTCACAGCCTAGATACCTGCTTTAAGTCAATTCGATCGAGTTTTCAAAGTTCGGATCAGAGAATGAAAAGTCCCTTCTCTTATCTTCAGTCTGAGATTATATCTTAAAGATTAACATCAACAAATAGGATGCTTCAACCATAAAACGGTATTATAGCTGTAGACTGTGTATTGCAACTAACTGTAAAACCGTGTATCCTACAGCAAACTGTGTATGTGCAAATATCTGACCTTTGCAAGGGAGCGTATTCTGTTTTAGAACTGTTACTTTTCCTGTCTGTGAAAACCTCTGAAAAAGGTTTTGCTCATTTTCGTTCTCATTTGAACAGGATCTACTCGTCTATGACCTTCATAATGTCAAGTTTATAATCATTTGATCAAGAGGCCCAGCGTGCCGATATACAATTTATGCTTACACATTGCTAGTATCCAAAAACAAAAGAATGCTCAAATTGCTGTTAGACCATTGGAGCCACAAGCGAGAAGTAGAGTGGTATAACATGGCTGACGAGACAGAAACAGGTTACACGAATAACGAGCGTAGTAAACCTACGATCAGAAAACCCAATTTACCATTTATCACTACAATTGTTGTGCAGTAACTCGTTATACGTTATTTCACACATGGAACAACCAGGGGGGCAAATTGGGTCTTTTGATCAATCGAGATAATTGATGGTTAAACGTTAAGTTTCAACCGAGGCTTATCAGCCGTTCACACGATTGTTGATTGGCATTGTCAGGCAAATGCTATGTGCTGTTGTTTGCAGGGGTCAGCAGCTGGGGGTCTGTGGGCGCATTGGCAGATAAAAATACGGTGCAGGACTAAATCACCCTTCTAGTTTGCAGACAAGCAGCATGTGGAAACTTGTAAAAATACCCTCCCTCCCTTCCCTGGGGTTATTTTCCCAGCAGGCAGCAATAGAAGCTTTGTTAGCTAGTTAGTCAATTTTGCCTAACCTTTCTTGTTTGTTTTCATTCTGGTAATGTTTTTCTCTGTCCCCTCTTTTCCTCACCGCACCTGTTTTCGCGATGGAACGTGTGCATTGTCACCAACCTTAAAAGCTTGTTTGCATGAGGCAGTAATGGGCAGCATGGCTAGGGAGCCGGAGATCTGTGGGCATTCCCTGTCTGTGGTAGTTATAGGGGCTGGAAATCCTTTTCCCTTCTCCAGGCATTGGCATTTGTCCTTGAGAGGCATATGCTCTGTTCAGGTCCTCGGAGGCTGCTCAGGGTTGCTATTGCACAAAAGCCCAACTTCCTGATATAGGTCACGGGATAGGGATTAATTTGTGAGAATAAAAAGGGCCCAGGTAGGACTCGAACTCACGACCTCTAGGTTCACACTCTAGAGCGCTACCACTGCGCACCGGGGCTTTGAGAAACCCAGGCTATTCTATTCAAAAAAATTGCACCACCACTCAACGAATGCAGAGACGAACCTATCCGGGCTTTTAACACTACACTGGACCTGCCCAAGGGCGACGACTTTCTCACACCAGGAGGACCATTGCAGTAACATCACTTGATAGAGTTGACACCTAACGCGAGTCAGCGCTCTAGAGAAAGAATCTAGAGGTCGTGGGTTCGAGTCCTACTCGGGTCAATTGCATTCTCACAAATTATCTCTATTGATTTTCCATATCCTGCTTTTCTTCAAGTCTTTCGATCACATACTTATATTCCAATCAAGCCATTTCTTCAGCACTTTTTGTGTATCTTGACCCATATTCTACAAATTCAATTTCAAATCTAGAATAGTAACAGATGTTTACGCAACCCTGATCTACTAAATTGAACTTCTTCAAACCTTTTTACAAACATATCTTCAAGAAAAACGAACCAGTTTTGTCACCATCAATTGAGCAAAAGATCTTCATCACTGTTTGTAGGATAAGAATCGCAGTTGCAGCATGAAGACATTTTACAGCGACAAAAGCTGCACAGAGCTTTCAAGAATTTCCACAGAACGGCAAGGAACTTCGGCAACAAACGCATACAGACCAGTACAAATACGAGCAAGTTTAACGAAATCAGTGTGTAACCAATGATCAGGTCATCCATTTTCTGTTGGATGTAGGGGGAGTAAACACTCGACTGGAGAACTGCCGCAAGGCAAAGATTGACTGGAAGTATTGACAATGAGAGTAGTTGCAGGGTGTTCTCGAACTTATTTTTGATCGGATGTCTGTACGCATGAAGAATGGCGAAGATGAAGGCCACCATTATTGTGACGTTGATGCCGATCTTGTAGTGCCCGACGAACAAACTCACACCAGCAGTCATCACTAGCTTCCTTATTAGCTCGAGTGCCTCCCAGAATCGATTTGAGGAGTTGTAGTTTTCAAACAAGAACTTCAATGCGAATTTCATCTCACCTTCCTCCCTAGAGCTGTTATTTTCAAATGGAAAGAGCTGGAGCTGTTCCTCTTCATTGCTGCTGGTTTCGGCAAACTTGTGGAGAAGGAAGAAAATGACAAGTGGCAGGCCAAGTGGGATGATTAACGCAATGTATGCAACAACAAGTGTCCAATTGTTAGTAGACAGGCATTTGACGCTGTAATCAGCTCTCAAGTAAGACAGCTGATGTAAACATGCCCCCTTGTTGTCCACCAGTGTGCACATCACGTGGCAGCCAACGGGCAACAGCTGAACGATCTTTTGTGACGTCAGGGGGTAAGTAACGAATAGAAACAGCATCAACACCCTCAGGCAATTCTTCTTGCAGTCTTTCCTTCTCTTCGCATACTCCTTTGGCAAAACAATGGAGAGGTACAAATAAGTCTTTTTGGTTATGAAATACGCGAGTATGACGACGGGTACGCCTGCAGTGCCGATGAGGGCAATCCAAAACTCGTCTATCACATCCAGACCCCAATCTGGTCTAATGCAATTCAATGACGGAATGCTGAATACCTGCAACTGGATCATCTCGAAAGTTCCGATCGCCTTTTTGAGAGAACTAGGCCAGTCGAACGACGAGAACACGCGGAAGATCGACACCAAAACCTGATAGAATCCGAGCAGAATCTTAAGATTCGATAATAAGACGTCAGCGAATGTTCTGCAGCAGCCGTCATTGTCTTCTGCTAACCGTATTTTGTCCGCCCAGGAAATAACACCACAGACTACGAAAAATGCTGCAATGTATCCAACGAATTTCAAACCGGCTTCCAATGGGCTGGGGCATTTGGTGCATTTTTGAAGACTGCGACTGTAGCCTGTTTGGCATACGGAGCACAGCACACCTGTATAGCCTTTACGACAGGGAGCACCAATCCCACCGAGACATGCACCTTTTATCGGACACTGGTGAGGCTCAGGCAGCTGACAGTGGAAGGTGCTTGTTTCGAAGTTGTAAGAATCCTCTGTTGTGTCGAGATTGTCGATGAAGCGACTGAAGGACTGCTGACATGTGAGGTTTAAATGGGACTTGTTATGCCACCTCCACCAATAGCCCCCTTCCAGCATTGGATAATCACGTTGGCAATCAAACCCAGCTTTGGAGCACTTGCTGCATTTACCGAATCGGTCCCTCCGAGCAAAGCCAGGAAGACACGAACACGCGCGATAACCGGCGGATAGATTCTTCTTTGTTCCGTCCGGACATGTCAAACACGCCAACGGGCTTTTCCCCGGTGCTTCATTAGGTGGCACGTACTGACCGGAAGGGCAGGATTTGCAATAGTTCAGCCCTAGTTCGTCCTGATAAAAAGAACCAGCAGGACATCTTCGACACGGCCCCCTTGGTAAATATGCATAGTGCCCTGGCGGGCATGGGGTGCACTCAAAGATATGAGAAGGTAATTTTTCACATTTGAAGCCATCTCTTCTAAGAGATGCATCCGAAGTCTGAATTGATAAATTCACCGAAGGAAGGCATTCGATACTGGCCTCAATGGCGAAATCTGCATTGAAGTGTATGAGGTCGTTGCATGTGATATAAATCTTTGAGCCATTTGCCATTTTAGCAAAGTCGCGCGCTTTGAATATCTTTAGCATGGGATTTGAGAACAACAAAAGCGTGGAGGGGGGAACACTCATTTGATCAATCACCCCCCTCATTGTTTCTATCTTATTACCATATAGAAATAAAGTACCAATGCTCATATTTCTAAAAACATCTTCTGGTAAGCTTTGGATAGAGTTTTTGTGGAGACAAAGCCGGCCTATTTCAGTGAGGTTCTTGAATGCCGAGGGAGATACGTAGCTTATGCTGTTGTTTTGTAGCATGAGATGGTACAGTTTACTGGCATTTCTGAAGGCCAATGCTGGAAGCCTTTTTATCTTGTTAAAGGATAGATCCAGCTTTAGATATCTAGTGTGGCTGAGATCGAAGGACTCGATACGGTTTTGAGCAAGATGGATAGACTTTATTAATATTCCGTACAAGTCTTTGTAATGAATTTTGGATATTTCATTTCTTTCTGCGTAGAGATATTGTAATTGAGTTAGACCTTTCAAGTTTGGCACACGAGTGAATTTGTTGTCACTAAATTGAAGCTTTTTCAGTCGTTTTATGTGAAGAAAAAGATCTTCTGGGAGAGACTTTAAATTGTTCCGATTTAAATAGAGTCGTTGAAGTTTAGATGCCGAGTTTAGTGCACCAGAGGCTATTTCATTCACCCCACAGGAAGAAAGGTAAAGAATGCTTAGATTTGGGAAACGAGAGAAACTTTCCCGATGCATCTTCGGTAAACTGTTGCCTTCAAGACTAAGAAAGTTCGCACCAACTGGGAGAAATTTCAAAATGCGATCGATCATTAGTTTGTTGTTTGCTAAATGAATTGTTCCGATGCGAGAAGAATTCTCAAAAGTTTTTCTGATGGCATAATCTGTGAGAATATTGTTATTCAGTTTAATGGTTCTGATAGACGGAGGCAAAAGTACAGGGTTATCATGCAGTCCACAATTGTTCAACACCAGTGTCTTCAACTTTTTAAACCTGAGAAAGTAGTCTTCCTTGAACCTGAGGTTAATGTTGTTTGATAGATCAATCGTGAAAGCCGATTTAGGGATGTTCGGCACTCTGGTTAGGCCGCCTTTGTTGCAAATAAAGTTATCGTTTGCAGTCCAAGTGCACTGACTAGGAAATGCTGCACTAAATGCAGAACGACCGAGTAACAAAGCGAGAAGGAAGACGCAGTCGAGAATTAAAGTGCTCCTCATTGCGGATTTCCCAAATATCTTCATTAATCTTTATACCGAGTGGTTCTGAATAAAGTAGCAGAAGTTTTGGAAAGTATCTTACAGCTAACTTCTTTTCTTCCTTGGAAGATTGCCTCCCAAATTCTGTGGAACTCTCCTCAGTTATGGAGACTGTTGTCGTCTCTGGCCTGCAATAGTAAAGAACTTATGAGCATGAAATCCCACCAACCATGAATCAGTCTTCTGATCCAGTTTTATGCCCTTACGAAAATACAATATAAAGGCCTTCGAAGGGTTGACACTAATCAAAATTTTAGTTCAAACGCTTCGTAGTGATCTCTTGTTATAATAGCTAACAAAAAATATGACCCTTGAATTTGTCTTCATTTAAGATCAAGCTAGTAGAAACTGAGAATATTTAACTCAAAATGAAGATTTTCAGAAAAAAACCAAGAGATTAAGAAATAAGGGGTGTGCTAGTGCCCATTCCCGGCATTAGAATAATCTAAAATCCCAATCCTGATGATGAAAATAGAGAAATTACCAAAATAGACATATCTAATTATCCCAGTCCCAATTTACTTTTTCATTCCGAAAATCCAGTCCCAAAAAGTCTAATTCTATTGTCCCAGTTATAAAAGGTTATACAGTAAAAACCCGTAACTAAGAACCTACATTTTTAGGAGTTAGCCTAAAGAGGTTCCCAAATAAACTGTAGTTAACAGTACTAATGATGGCTTTTAATAGTTGTTTATAGGTCTTTGCACCATCCTTGAATACCGTTAGCATTGTGGGTAAAAATTAACAAACTTTAAACCTAAATTATGTAATTTTGTCCTTATAATACGCTCAAAATGTTAAAATCTTAGGCTAACAGGTTCTTAATGTTTAGGTTATTAGTTGCGGGTTTTTACTATATCCCAGTTCCCAATAAACAACTTCGTGATGACCCTCAAATGAATATACTACAAGCGAATTGGCAACACACTGGGATGTCATACAGAGTCTTATAGAATAGCAGTATTATGAAAATAAGAGTATTAGTATCTTTTATCAAATAATATTTAACAGTACAGCTCATATTATTCTTATTAACGATGGTTCGTATTTAGTTTTTAGTTATACTGTGTGGCGATTCTATAAGTAAAATACCACAAGAGTTTTTTATATTTTAGCTTCTAAAAAGCAGGAAGAATGAAACAAAATATTCAAATGCTGTATTGACCTCGGTATTGACACTAATTTATAAATTTTTACAGGGTTATAAAGGGTGATAAATATCTGCAGATTTGAAAAGTTATGCTTGAGGGCAAGAACATTCAGAATTCTAGCGTATCTTGGTTTTTGCTGAATTGTATTCGGTGCAATATTCCTCATAACAATATTTGTTTCGTCACATCTTCCCACCAACAATCTGACAATTCTAGAACTGTATAAACTGTACAGTTCATTTCAATTCAATTCTTTCGCACAAAAAAGTATTTTGAAAAACATTTTTCATAAAACTGCACATTTCGAAGCCCTTGAGTGTTTGAGCTTGGCCTAAAACAGTAAAGCGGCTTCTCAATCTCTGATTTCCGCATATAAAGAAAAAGGTCAAAAAAGGTCTTACCTTCAAATTGACGTCTGAAACCTCAACCCTTTCTGGTCTCAATAATCAAACCACACAGTCGAACAAAAGTTAACCAAGAAGAAGAGGACAGTCGAGAACAACCAGGAAGTCAATTTACTATTTGAATTTGCAAACAGGTTTCGCAACGCTTCGTTAGATGTTACAGCTCATTGGCTTTTCGTTGTGTAGAGAATCAGAAAAGCTTGCAAAATAAAAAATTTTCAGAATTTTCATTGAATATCTACTCACAATATGATAATTGTTTATTTCGACAGTAAATATGATCGCTGTTGGATTGGGGTTTAAGGAATGTAGTTACTGCAAGTAGCTTTGCAGAACTTCTGTAGCGTTGGAGAGCCTCTTCTGCAGCAGAAGACGCTCATTGTGTAATTAGTTTCTGGAATGTGTCTGACCTAGCAGCCAATAACAGCACACAATGGCTATGACGCGAACTTGACGACATTTGCTTAGGAGTTTGACCAGGGGGTCGCAATAACAAAAGCGGCGTTGCGGAGCAGAACTAGAAGAAAACGAAAATACTGCGTGACCTCCAGTTTGATATTAGTTTGAAATTAGTTTGATATTAAACCGAGCCAGTTTGACGAAAGTGCCGTCCAGAAAAGCATCTGCTGTGACCAAATGGGACGCTGTGTATATGTTTTGATGCTTCCAATTGAATTTCCAGACAGTTTCTTACCATTCAGAACTAATCTGGAGCTAATAATACGAAGTTCAGATCGCGAGCGGAGACGTTGCAAGAAGGGAAGTTTTAGGCCATATTTCGGGAATTACAAATGTGTTCATTATGCTAAACTGATAGCGCTATTACGAAAATTTACTCCTCCCGTGGATAAAAGAAAATTCAAAATTTTAAGCTTTTCTTTCACCCTTTTTCGTATTTTTACCGGATTATTAATTTTCATTTTCCAATAGCTGACCATCAAAGTTACCTATGCTTAGTCACTATACTCAGATTGATGGTGCTATTATGAAGTCATTAAAGAAAAAAACGGTTGCAATATTTCAGAGACTTTATCGATTACTTGTGCTCCTCTATTGTGGTCACAATAAAGCGATTTTCATTTCCATATTCGATCATTACCGACCACGGAAAGCTGTAAGATTTGAGCTGGTCAAAGAAAGACCACCAAATCGTAGCAGGAAACGCACTATTTTCCAGAAGAAAGAGGTATGATTCGAAAGATTATTCAATAAGGAGCGGTATATTATGTTGGGGAAGATTATTGATGAAAAATGTCCAAGTCTCCTGTGTTTTAACTTACGTAACCTGTAATCAAAATTTTGCATGGTTATGATAAAATTGAATGGCAATAAAATGATTGGTTATTTGCATTTTGCGTCGGTTCAAATAAAAATTACAAACAACTTGCTGTGGAGAGCCAGGAGACGTTGAATTTCTGCGAGTTTAGCTTCACCTCAAAACATCCTCGTAAATGTGAAAGAGATGATCAATCAAGCATCGATCTCAGCTCAATATAATAGTTCCAGGAAATGGCCATTAGAATAAGACTGAGAAATTATTGATGAACAGCCGGATTAACAGCACACTGGTTTATCCAGTCCTTAAAGGCAATGAACGGAGATAAGGGAGGCAAAACTATAAATAGACCACGATTCAATTCAATAAGAGCATGCGCAAACGCAACTTTGCAAAGTGATCACATGAAAGATTTTTGATCAAAGCCTACCAACAGCCAAAATGGCGGAAAAGCTGTGGAGAAGCTAAAAGCCTGTGGAGATCGCCTATCTTTTTCTTGATAGCAGGAAAGTCAGAGGTAAGCCATTAATTTGAAATGTAATCAATGTTAGCTAGATGGTCTATACGTCCTTTAGGACAGTTCTTGTTTTCCATTTTTTTGACAGGCAACAGAATTTTGTCAAAATAAGCAGCATGACACGGTTGCCCTTCTTATCTGCTTGTTTAGATTTTGGATGGCTTTAGGCCTTTATAATAGTCTCTTTTTGCAACTTAAAGGTCTTCCCCTCATCTTTCATTTGCATAATCAACAGAAGTATAGCAGCAGGCCTAAGAACCTCGAGGCATTAGAACCCTGGTCTTGCCCACATGAAACTTGTTATAATCAGAGCTAAATCCTAAATCTAGTACAAAAATGAGTAAGAAGTAGGAAGTATTGAATAATTTTAAGCCCCAAGTCCCGTCTCGTGAATTATCACACTACCTTACCAGCCTTCGTTCGAAGTATTTTTTTCAAATCAAATTAGTAGAATAAAAAAAGTATCCTGAGTTAGCAGAGACAAGAAGATTGTTCATCAAACAATCAAACATTTACAAATATTCATTCTCACTTTATTTCTGATGGAGTATGATGCCTGATAGATATTACAGATAGAGTATGACCCCTTTCAAGAAAGGATTTTATTCTTTTTTGAAATATTACTAATACTACATAATTATATATCAACAAGTTGTATCTTTCTTTGTTGCAGCCATGAACAGGGATGCTGATGTAGCTATGAAGATGTGAAATGTTGATGCTGAATCAGTTTCATCTCCTTCTAATGAGTCTTCTGTTCTTGATATTTTGCTATAAAATAATTTTGATGCTAAGATGACGATTTTTATCTTAAAAAGTCTATTTTCCTACTGATGTCCATCTAAATATTATTTGGGTTTGGTTGAAAATGGGGTTTAGAACTTAAGATTTCACAGAATTTTTGACGATGTTCTGTATTGTTTATTTGATTCTTTTAGCAATATGGAATATTTCTGTCAAAAGCTTTTCAGATGAAACTATGGTTGCGCAGGCTCTGCATGTGCCAAATAGAAGGGAACCAATTCTAAAAGTCTTTTTCAGTGTAAGCTGTAAAATAACAACTTCATTTTGTTATCATGATTTGGGTGCCTTGATGCAGTGTTAGCAATAGTGATGGTTAGGGAAAATTAATCAGGATCGATGGTGGGAAAAACATCAAATCTGGCAATTTTGTCAGAGAAGTTGAGAGGTTTGGGTGATATCTGAAAAATGAATTTCCACCACTGGATTTTAGAACCTTTCTTAAATTTGCATGTTGTTAGAGGAAGTCACACAGTTCGGTGTTACTGTCGGTAGCCTTTTTAGCATTCACTTGAAAATGAATGAATGAAAGTTGCTTTGAAATACTAACATTTAATTAAAATACTTAACAATATTTTTCCATTTCCCAATAGAGGCCTAAACAAGCCTAAACTTGAATTTTTAGGATAGCAGGGTAAAGAAAACTAACCCAACCATTCAGGAACCAATAAGTTTCATTTATTACATTGACATCAACATCGAGAAAGATATAAGGTATGGATACTTACCTCTAAATTTTACTGGTCTCGGTGACTTTGCTAGACTCCAAGCCTTCTATCATTGCGAATTAAAAAAGAAATCACGTTTCGACCAAGAGCCTTTTTACCTCTGTTCCATACTGGAATCGGTGATTTCCGTCCGCCAAAGATGTACGCCAAGACCAGATTTTATATACGCCAAGACTAGACTTGACTTTTGGCTGTATACGCCAGACCCATGACTCAGCACCCAAAATAGACAAAGGTCCACGCACGGTATCTAATAATCGTGGTACCTTTGGTAATACAATGGCTACCTCAAGTTGTTGGCCTCTAAATTTTGCTGCTCTTCTTCAAATAAAGTCACTGTATGAACTACCTCCAACAAGTTTCATAATAAGTTCAAATGTTTGAGTACCCTGACCTCACTTTTGGTAGCAAAGAAGATTAATACAGGAGATCAAACACACCATGACATTCAATCTCAATGATACAAACTGTTTTTATACAATGTGATTTGACACACAGTGTAAAGCCAACTAAACAAACGTGAATTAAAAGATCACCACAGCGTTCATTTTAAATGCTTGTTAAATTTTAAACTCTAAGGAATAAGTGGGGTCATTCTTACATGAACCGGTATGAATACAAAATCACCAGCTCATCATCTTCCTGGCATTCAACAATATTTATACTTCAAGCTCATGCATACAGTTGATCTTTTTAGATTTAATAAGGGTTAAGCAAAGCACAACAAATTTGACTCTAAGCTACACTGAGCTATGTCTCCATGTTTTTGAAGTAGAGTCCGGGAGAGGCTTATGGGAATGTCAAACAACAAAGAACTCCTTAAGATCGAGGTAAAAATCACTTTTTTGGTGTTATACTGCACTGTACATTGCTCTCACAGCCGAAGCTCCTTGCATTAGTAACATAAAAAGGACCAAGTTCTAGTGAGTTTGCTTATTTTACTATATCAGAAATGGCAACGAAGGCTCCTCACTTTCGATTCTGTCGACCACTTTTGATACTTTGTATCTTTTTCCTTTGTTACCATCACCGATTGTTGGCCATTTGTGTGATTTGAAGCTCCTTGATTTGTCTCCATTCAAATATACATCAGCAGTACCACTGATTACTCGATCCGCTTGAATAACTGGAGGAATTGACCACTCAAGCTTTGTTCGCATGGCAAGGGTGGTTGTGTCTTGTCCTCCATGCATTGATTGGGCTTTCATGGATGAATAGAAGCTCTCCACAACTGCTTCTGTCCCCCCCTTTGCTTGACTGATGTCGATGCAAATACACATTTCTAAACCAAGAGCCTTATAAATTTCTTGATTGGTGTACATATTCTTCAGAATGTTTTCTTCACAAACGATCACCTTGAAAGTACCGCATTTGACCTTGATGGCGTATGTGTTTGAAAGAAAGAACTGTGCTCCATCTTCTGCTAAGATTTCAAATTTCTCCACTCGACCAATTTTGTCTACAACTGGCCCTTCCATAACATCACTCTCTTCATTCAAGTAGCTTTGAAGCAGAACTGTCGTACCATCCTCCCTGACTACTTTCAAGCAATCCACAAGTAAATCGATATACTTTGGGTGCCACACCAGCTCTTTCAGCACAACTTTCAGTTTCCTGTGGATGACGTGTGACAATGAGGGATCTAGTATTACATCTTTTGAAGTTGCCAATGTCTGCACATGGTCTTGGCTGCATACATATGCAAAGAACTCTTTGAATTCATCATGGCCATAGTGCTCCAAAGCAGCCTCATCTATCTTGACACAACCACTGGCATTTCTCTTTCCTGTCACGTGGCCAATGATTGAATCCAAATCCATTGACGTTAGTTTCTTTTGCATCCTTGATACATTAGCCAGGCGGGCTTTGAGGGAATTCAGCAGATCGCGAGCAAGCAACTGCAAATCTCCCTCGCAATCCTCGAGCTCTCTGGCAGTCCAATCAATGACAGGCTCCTCTTCTTCCTCACCACCCTTGGACTGACCTTCCATCAGCCATCCTTGAACAAGTTGGGTCCCCTTGTACGTCATGTTCTTAATATCGGTGATATGTGCAGTGAGGTTTACCATCTTTGGTGTCAAGTCTTCTGTGGAGAAATTCGTCATCTTCTCAAGCTCGTCAACCACTCTTCTTTGCCATATCAATATCTTCCAAACAGGTGCTTGGAGATTTTGAAGTTCCACCAGCAATGTTATGATTGGCCTCATGATGTTGACAGCACCGCATATATCAAAAACGAAGTCTTGCCCAGCCATTTGAAAGTCCTTTACCTCTGTGTAGCCATACTTTCGAAAAGCTTTGACATACGTTGGCAGTGATTCTAGAAGTTTGACGAACTCGTAATACTGGGAGGTTGCAAAGCGTGTGGAGCATGTCCGACTTGTAACTAACAATTTTGTCTCATCTGCTGCAGCTTGTACTTTGGCTTGAACGAACATTTTACCACGCCCAAACAAATGGTGGAACACTGCAGATCGACTTATGAGACGCTTCATGAAGTTGTCAGACTCTCCAAAGCTGCCTTTAAAGACGTCTTTCAGTGCAAGATCTACCAAGTGAGGGGGATCCCATATCACACAACTAAATGATCCAGTTTGCTGCAAGAGTCTTTGCAACTCCTTCCCGAAATCTTTGGCTTGATACTGGCCGTCACACGATGTTCCTTGCCAAGATTGACACAACAACTCATCATCCACCTGATACGTCTCCTTTATATCAGAATGTATCCGAGCTGCAAGTTCACTAGCAGATGCACCAGTCACACTTAGTTTCTCAGCATTGTCGATATCATCTTCATCATCTTCATCATCAGCTACTTCGTAAATTTGTGAGGCGCTTACAGGAATCGCTCGTCTTTTGCCTTGCACCATACAACACAACATCACAGCTTGATTTGTATATCGATTGACGGTTGCTTTGTCTGCAGTAACGTAAAAGTGTGGGGGTAAACCTGTGCAATCCATTGGCTTGATCAGATACTTCCTTGTTTCGTTATCAATGAAGATTTCTGCAGCACGCATTATTTCATTAAATTGCTTTCGTCCGTGACCCATATCACCCATATCTGAACCAGTTGCAACATGGCAAGCGATAGAATTCTCAAAATGCTGTGCTGCTGTTTTCATCTCAATTATGTTAAATGCAACTCTTATGATATTTTCTGTTGCTGCAATCCCACGTTGTTTCCTTCTACCCATCAAGTCTTTGTACTGCAAGAAATTGAAACAAATTAGCTTTAAACTGGCTTACTTGCTTTTGAGGTGAAAACTTTACCAAGACTAACTAATGGGCAGCCGTTCCTAACTAATTGGCAGCTTCAAGAAAGAATTTATGAACATTTTTGTAAGGTTTGCCGACCTCTATTGCATTCACTTACTTTTGAACTAATTTTGTTTCAAAACCTGACCATTTTGGGCGCAGCCCCCTTAGAGATTTGCACTTTTAAAGAAGGTTGCACTCTATGCGAGACCCTTGGTTTGCAAAGTGTTAATTGCCTATGGTACATCTCACCTGTGGTATATCCAACCTAAGACCATCTTTCTCAAACTGTTTGTTATACTAGTTTTTTTGCTATGATTTGTTGTTGGAATTTGATCTGATAGACTTCTCCTTTCAAGAGAAAAGCACAGTTCATCCAGAACAATCGTGGATAAGCCCAGCTGCAGTTTAAAAAGTATTTCCAAGCAACATTTCTGTGGCAATACTTTGCAGATAGATCTTTTATCAATGCCACTCTGTGAGTCATTCGTCTTAAAACGTACAGAAAGTTTTGTTTCTTAATGAAACAAAATCATGCAAAGACATACCCTCAAAGCATCAAAATGGAGTTGAGAAAGTTCCCCAGAGCATAACAAGTGAGCTTTGATTTGGTTCTTCACATTATACCAGTACTGATTGTGGCCTTCTACGATTTTGATGTAATTCTCCTCAGACACCATCAAACCACATGCAAGTGACCCATGATAGCTGAAAAACAAGTGGAAGGGGCACATCATTCCAAAAATCTCATATGCTCTCGTCAGAAATCCTAAACAGTCTTCAAAAATCCCAGAAATCTCGAAAAATCTTTGAAAGTCCCGGAAAAATCTAAAAAATCTTTGAAAAATCTGAGAGATTTTAAAAATCCCAAAATCTCGTACTTTTTTTGAGTGATTTGCACCTCACTTGATATAACTCTCTTTCCACAATTTGCTTAGATGTAATATATATTGTGACAGCAATAGGACGACCCGTCAGAGAATCAAGGATTTCACAGATGCAGCTGTACTGACAGACACAGTAACCAGTTTTATAAATGTGTTACTTATCCTACAAGGTAGTGTACTTAAGATAGCCAGATATTCGGTTGGACATGGCGAGGAAGTATAACTTAATGGGTAATCACAGAGTAATTTCTCTTAACACACATTCTGAAACGAATGTAACAATGTGCTGTTGCTCACCTTCCGATGCCGTTGCTTGCGGTGGCTAGGGCATCTTTCTCGTTCGTCAGATTTGAATATGGATCCTTTGTCAAATATCTGAAGCATGTGTCACAACGTATTATTGCCACTTGCCCTTCAAATGTGCTCGGGAATAGTCTTATTGCTGGAAATAAATTCACCAGAGACATAATATTGGAAATATTGTTCCATTCATTCACTATAGGCAATGCTTCTTCGATGTTTTTGCTCCCTACAGCAAGCAACGGTCCAAGCTCTTTACTTCCTTTACTTTTTCCCTTTAGCTGCAGAGTTAAGTTTTCCATTGTAGCTGTCAAAGCATCCAGTTTCGAATTTATGGCCCCAAGTTGGTCTAAATTGCGTCCATCATCTGATTTTGAAGATGCTGCACTTTCTATCTGCTTTTGCAATGTTGACATTGGTGGGATTGTCGCAGCCTTAACTTCATTCGTTGCTGATACTGGCTCAAGGTGAACGGATGCCACTGGTTTGTCTTCCACGTTACATGATTTTAACTTTTCAAGAGCAGCTAAGATCCTTTGGGCTTCTTTGTCTTTTTCATCAACGATGAAAGCATAATTTCCATGCATGTCTAACTTTACTGTGGTATGGTTCCTCTTAACATGACGATTTTTTGTGTTTTTGTCTGAACGGCATAAAATGTACTTCTCTTTCCCCGTCACCACTGCCTTCCCGCTCTTCTCAGCTTCCCTAAAATCATGACGATAATAGAACTTTTTACTTGCTAGAAAAAGGGCTTGGATTGAGGGCCCTAGATTTGGTAAAGTTTGAGGAGGATGGCAAAAGCACAACCCCCATTCTTTGTAGATTCACTGTTAGCTATTGCAAAAAATTTGTTCAGATCTCCAAACACTTTTCAGGGAGCTAATCAACGGTAACTTTGCTCAAATTAAGTAGGAATGTTCATTTTAAGCACAAGTAAGCTTCATTTGCCTTTTTGGCATCATGTAATGAGAAACATAAAAAACATGTAATGAGAAACAAAGCCAAAAAGGAGACTGATACATTCCTGCTCAATTTGAGTATAGTTATCATTGAATAAATCTCTGAAAAGTGTTCTGAAATCCGAAAGAACTGCCTGCCACAGCTAGAAATGTTTATATGGAAACGGGGGTCGTGCTTTCGTTTTCCTTCTCGAACAAACAAAGACTCGAACGCTCGATCCAAACCTCTTTTCTAGCAAGTTGAATGGTCTGTTATATTTGATAAAGTAATCTGTAATGAAATTCGAAGCGGAGATAGTAACGAAAAACTGATAAGCAAGACATTGGTGCTTGGAAAAAGGCAGTCATGCTATCTTCATACACAAACCGATTAGCATTGTCCTAGCTGGATACTTTGCCATGGTTGTCAACATTTTTGGCAACTTGTGTTGTTTTTGTGTGATGCAGTGCTTTAAAGGAAATCGACACTGGTAAGTTACGCGATTGCGAAATGGAACAGATATCACGCCATCTGACTAGGCCTCGCTTTCAAAACACCATCTCACTGGATGGACGAAACTGAATGTGATGCGACATAGGAAAAATTCATTTGGAAATATCTGTCTGACATTTGTTACAGCAAATTATCAGAAGATGAATTTCCAGCAAGAGAATGAAGCATGCAGCACCTTCATACCAATGTTAAGTTTGAACAGTCTCTGTTACTCAACGCAGTTTTCAAAACCATATGATTTATGGTACCTTGCACATGTCAGACAACAGCTTTTCCTTTGGCTGGATACAGCAACGTTGCTGGATGACTTGGATTTCTGAGATTTGTCTTCCTTGCAAGCAGTAACAGGTGGTTCTGGTTGTACACTTTCCAATTTTTTGATGCCATGAGCGAAGCTGAACAGAGACATTTGCTTGCGTTCTAACTGACTACTTCGTTTTGATGTTGGAGCATCTGAAAATATACATAGACTTATGAGATACAGCAGGACGTTCTGCAGTTTGATAGACTACCCGTTTGAAGTCATGTGACCATACTCTCGGGGATTTTTAGTATTGGAGAAATCAAAGATGTGTTATCTAGAGACTGATGACATGACTTGGAATGGGTGTAGATAAACCTTAGCCGATTTTGTCTATTGTCTCTTCAAAAACTATAGCAAATACAGGTCATTTCTCGAAAATTTCCAAATTATTCGAATACCAACAATAAAATCTCGTCACTAAGCAACAACGATCACAATGTTGCTGTTTTGTTTGGAATCGATGTCGCATGATTAGCTTTGTCTAGCAAACTGCAAATCCATAATGGCTGTGCCCATTTTTGGGCAGATTTTATCGAAATGTACCTGGGTGTTCATTCGGCTTCGTGATCAATGTACATCGTAAGAACACCATAAGAACACCATGGGAGCGAGATTGAGATCCATGTTATGCACAGTCGTCTTTTTTTGTTTAAGCCGTCACATTTGAACATGCTTGCGAATTTTTTCGATCTCGATATTTATATGTTTAGTTTACCATAATCAACACAAAACCTTGTGTTTAGGAATTATATCATAACCATCTCCAATGCCTTTCAGGAGATGCTCTGTTCTACATATCAAGGTGCAGTCATAAGAATTTGCCTTACCTTCACCACATGAAGGGAGCTTCCTTTTTGAGCCAATACTAGGAGGCTTAGGCTTGCCTTCTCCACTGTCGGGTAATGTCTCTGTAAACCGGAAAATAAAGGCTTCACAAATTGATACCAATTATCTCGTCGGAAGAAAATTTTGTCAAACAGCCCAGATGGTTCTTCACACCACATACCCCGTTTCAATATCTACAAGATTTCGTCCTAATGTGGGCATCTTTTTAACAAACCGCTGACAAGTAAATCTTTGATATTTATTTAATACTACCTCAATTAAATGCCAAAAAACTGTTTTATTTCAGTCTTCCCACTCAAAAATTGTTCGACCCTGTGACGGACTGGACATTGTTGTGAAATTCCTTCATGTTACTGCATCTTTTGAGATATCCCACACAAGGTATTTTGGAAGCCGTCTTAGACAAATTAATCAATTCTAAACTGAGGAAAACAAAATGTAAGAAACTCGTACGAAATTTCAACAAAATTTGCAAAACCAGCCCAGGCTTTTAATCAAAAGGGTTGACGTTAAGTATTCCTTTTGCATGGAAAGCACTGTAAATACCGAAGCTTTTTCGGGATAGTGATACACCCCTTGGTAAATATAGCAATTAAAAAAAGCTGAAATAAATTTCTAAAATGCTTACCCTTCTCAACGTCGACTTTTTCCTTTGCAAGGCAGGGGAAGCATATTACCTCTCCACCGTAGCCTTCCTCTTCTTCACCACCCTTTCCGCAAAATGGATGGCATAGCTTTTTACAGGATGAACAATGATGACTTTCACAATGTCCACCACAAACACTGCACATCGACATTGACTCTGAACTCATTTTCACTCACAACACCATGCAGCCGTCATCCATGTGCTGCAGGCCTAACTGTGATGACCGACCACCAAAAAAGAGCTGTCTGGTTTGTTATCCAATAACAGTATTTCGAAGTCCATACACAGCAGTAAAATTATAGAAATTATGAGTATATGCAAAAGAGATGAGATGTAGCATGATTGATATTTCCCTTTGAATGACAGTGGCGCCTAATTAACCACTAACATCTCCTATAAACTGTCAATAACATGTATGGTTGACGAGAAGATGAATCGTTTTCGAAAATAGAAGATCGTTTGACCTGTCAAATTGAAGCCATTAAAATATCACAATTCGAATCGCAAATAGAACGATCGTCTGTTCGACAAAAGAATATTAATCAAATGATATTTTGATAGAATTCGTGGAATTTTCGAATGTGAATCATAAAATGTATAAAATTACATCAAAATGTTTGAAATCGCCTGCAAACTCATTTTTAGAATAGCTAAACGGTCTTTTTGGTATATTATCATTTTTTGACATTCTATACGCCAATTTTTCAAATATTGAATACTTATCCGCCACAATACGCCAAATGACGTTCAGGCAGAGAAATTTACGCCAGCGTATAAAATTTCGAAAAGCTGTCCGCCAAAGATCTTTGGCGGAAAGGGCCTCGATTCCAGACTGGCCTCTGTTGCTTTGGGCTCCACAGCAAGCCTCTTTTAGGCCTAATCTAATACCGATGATGATATCTGTCTTCTTGAGTTGCCGCTCTAATCCAGGCTCTGAATACAGAACATGCTTATGCCTAGTTGAAAAATTCCCATTTCATCTTTGATTGTCTGCTTGCTGGAACAAGAAGCTGTATCGCAGCTGTCCCGATTTGTCATCCATTTTGCTTTTTGCAATCACAGCAATCCCAGTTTTTATCTGATCACATGAAATTTCGATCCAACGAAAACCCGGCTATCCTATTGGCTGCTATTTATGGGTTGCCCAGACCCCTGGACTAAAGACACCTTTTAACTCCGTAGATTGCCTTTAATGAAAAGAGCCCTTTGGTTTGGTTTGTCAGACAGGTCAAGACAGTCAAAATTTGCAACAGTTGAAAGGAAATTCTAACAACTGATAACAAAAATAGGCTCGCAAATCATAAAAAAGTAAGGACGATCTCTAAGAACATTTAAGCCTGAAAACAGAGGAATATTTCAGAACAGCCAGAGTCAAAACTGGTTGTTATAGAAAATGATTGTACGTCATCACCCGATAGTAACTGGAATAGAAACTTCTTATTTGTACAACAGGAGCAAGAGAAACGCGAACTCATCTTTTGTCAAGATTTATTGACTGACTCAGCTTACAAAAGTGACATAATTTCTCACTGAATATCATTAGGCTGGGTTTTGACTTCAAACTAATAATCCAGGGCCGGATCCAAGGGGGGGCGTAAGGGGCGTACGCCCCCCCTATTTTGTTAGAAAAACAATACGATTAGCTTGATAATACCCTATTTCACTTACATTATCCTTTCATATATGTGTTACGCCCCCCCTTTCTATGGGTGCTGGATCCGGCCCTGTAATCTATTATCATAATACCGCGAGTCATATGGTGGACATCATTTTACAAAAGCATTTAGTATAGCTCAATGAAATCATTTGATCATTTTTTCAGTATTTTTTCCAGGGTCCTTTGAACTAGAAAATGCAGGCAATATTTCGCTATATGTTTTCAATAATCATCTATTTACACCAACAAATATACTTTAGAAGAAGCAGGATTTGGGAAATCAATCGAGATGATTTGTAGAATGAAAATGAGCCACGAGAACTTTTAGCTCGCAATTATTCACGCCATCTCCAGCAAATGCAACCTGCATGCATATTACTTGCTCCAAAACGAAGACAAAAAATGCGCGGGAAAGAGCAGTCTCGATTGCAAGTTCAATACCTCGTTATCAGAATTATCTCGGCTCAAAAAAAGTCTCGAACCTCGATCTCCGTAGACAGAGCCTCGGAAAAATATCGCTTACAATGCGTTTCTTTCGTGTTAGATTATTTTCATGGGACTCTGATAAACAAACTGGAAGTAACTGATAAAGGCGTTTTCGACTGAAAGATTTTAAATGACAATTTTCCAGCTCCCCGATAGTATGCTCCTATGTTCCCTTGTTCCCCGTTACAAATACCAAATGTTCCCATGTTCCAATGAATAAATTTGGCAAGTTTCCCTGTTCCCCATAAACCCTGGAGGGAGCCTTGAAAATGACTTATGGTTTTGAGTCCCACTCGGGTCATTTTCGTTCTCACAAATTTTCTCGATTAAATATACTTTAACTCATAACCTAACAACTTGCGGAATTTTTCTCTGGGGTGAAAAGTTGATAGAACTTTGTTTGGAATGCATCTGCATCAAGCTGCCGTTCAGATGACGTGGACATGAATCGTGACGCCTTGATTGAGACAGGAAAATGCCATCGTACTTGAAGCGGAAGTAATTTATAGCGCAGGCAGTAATGACCATCAGCACTATGACGCCGCTCACAACCCCACTGATGATCCAAGCAATCATGTCCTTCCTGTTGCTTTCTATTATCTTCGGATGTACTCTGTCCTAAAAAAATATATGAGTATTTTTACACCACCAACACGTCCTATGAAGTAGCACATCCCCTATATCAATTAAATATTCTTTCTCGAGGAGGGATCTCTAATGAGGGATGAGAATACTAGAGTTATTTCCATATGTTTACTAAATAAATAAAACAAACATGATCTAAAGATATTAAGGCATTCTCCATCAAACGTTTCGATGAAACCTTCTTCAGTTAATGCTATCATCATAGTTTGCTGGTGAAGATTTTATCGAAACGTTTGATGAATGGTTAAATTTTGAATTTTTCTCCGTCTCTTACTATTTCTTATACGTAGGAAATCGGGCTCTCGTATTAGCTATTACATGATTTGACAACCGATAATTAAGGCACTCTTACACAACAAGACCGCGTGATTTAAAAGATTTAAGGAGTTGTGATTTTATCGACTTGATTTCACTTAACTTGATTTGATCTGAATTGATTTGATACTAATACCCACAGAAATATATCTTTCCACAAAAGATAGCAGCTTCTCTGTCCTTTGTTTTTTATTAAGGGTTTTGAAAGAGAATCCTGGAAATAATTTCCTTAGTTACGTACTTCACATAGCTCAAGACGTTGAATTCGTAACTAGGGAAATTATTCCCAGAGTTCCTAGCTAAAATCCTTAATAAAAAACAAAGGGCACAGAAGCAACCATCTTTTGCGAAAAAGCCTATTCGTTGGCAAATGCCTAATTTGACAAAGTCAAATTCCAGAAATAAACTATTGTATGTTAAAAATAGATTTGTCAGAGAAATATAGGACCAGCCCCCTTGAGATTCATCTAGTGGAAAATATTTGAAATGAGCAATGCAGAGGAGCAGCAACGCAGACCTGAATAGGCCTTCTGGTAAGTAAAAATGATGGAAACAATTTAACAATGGCAAAATAACAACTTACGCCTTGTGTATCAGCATTTTTAGTTTCTTCCTCTCTCTTGCCAAATGAGATTCGAGCTAATATAAATTGAGAAGCATTCAACTATTTATTGGGTGGCAGAAGCATAGCCCTATATTGTTACATATACAAGTTTAAGCCGTTATGGCCGTTATAGTCGTTATTCAAATACAAGTTTAGCCGTTATGGGCCGAGATGGCCCGTCTCATAAAGCAGTATTCATTTATTTCCATTCACAGTAGAATAAAGCCAGTTTACGGAGATTTAACAAAGAGTTGAGAGCCTTGTTTCCTCATAGTCAATAGAGGCAATGGTCTGGAAACCTTTTGTTGCATAATCTGTTAACGTTTTTCAACCGCAAACGTGCACAAAACCTTTTGCTTGTAAATTTTTCTTCTAAAATTGACATGGTTGAGCTGAGCAACTCAGCCTAAATACAGTAAAACCCGCATAAAAGAACACGTGATTTGGATATCAGACTGATTTTGTTCTTATTTACCGGGTGCTTTCTGCAAAAACAGCCTAAAAGTGTTCTTAACATGTTCTTAAACATGTTTTGAAAATAAAACATTGCATGAGACTATAGACACAAGACTGCCACTCAAGAGATTAAAAACTTTTTTCAAGTTCAAGAGCAATTTTGCTATCTATTATCATTATTATCATTATTATCATTATACTATGTCTAATGCTCTGTGAAATTTAAAACACAAAGATCGAACTTAATAGGCCTAACTCGTATATAAGAACAATTCTTATTTTTCAGGCTGAATGTGTTCTTATGTATATGGTGTTTTTCAACCAGATTTCAGCCTGAGTGTTCTTAATCCACTTGTTCTTTTATGCGGGTTTTTACTGTATTTCGTTTTGCTGATTACTTGATGCATTCTGGCTCATAATCATCATATTAGAATTGTTCGATAAATAATTCGATAGAAAACATTTTTGTCATTCATTGCCCTATTCTAACGACTTCAAATAAAATTTGTGCGCAGTGAAGACCAATCCGGATGAAAAGACAGTAATGAATCAAAAGTCTTCCAAGCCATTCCCCTAAAATGACTATGCTTTCCTTTGCGCCTTTGGAAAGGAAAACGCAACCTAAGAATTAGAGCTACATACTATAGAATTGTAGCTAACTTACGCCCGGCCAAAAGATCAAACAATATTTGACAAAAATTTTAATTTTCGCTTTTCGACCAGAATGTTTGACAGTTTGGCCAAAATTAAAACACATTTAAAAAAAATAATTTTTGCCTGTGACAAAAAATGGCAAAAAATCCTGCTTTTTAAGAAATTTTTAGCAATGTTTTGTTGTTGTTGAAAATTTCGCCAAACAATCAAACATGGAAAGCAAAGCAAAAATAAAATGTTTTTCAAGCATTGTTTCGTCGTTTGGCCGGGGCTTTATAATTCTAAACGAGGCCATAGAGGAATTTCAAACTTCGTATTTAAAGATACGAATCATAAAGATATCGCACTTCATTCCTTTGACGCACTATATAAAAAATATAGAAATCGAGGAAGGGTCCAGACAGTTTCAAATCAAATGGTATGAAAGTGCTGTATAATAGCATTGTAAATTGGAAAATTCTAACTGCATTGAGGGGGCCATTTACAGTTCAAATGCAAAGAAAATATTTTTTCCTCAACTTTCTGTTTTTTGCCTGACATTACCCCCTGATCATTGTATTTTCATGCTGTAAGGATATTTCAGGCCTACCAGTCACCGAAAAGGTGATATTACGATCTTTTTGGCAAGTAATACCTTAGCAACGAACTTTTCATCTTTGTTTACTGGTTGCTAAGGGGGTTTTTCATGTCTTGGCAGCCCCTTCTTTAACTCAAAAGTTTTGTTTACCCCCGTGATGTTTTAATGGTCCGTCTACAACCTAACAACCATCAATCCCAAGATGCAGCGCTCTCTAACGACCGTCAAAGTCCAAGCCAACAAAATGATGAGTTGAGTTGGGTGTTGGAATTTTGTTGTGTGAGGAAGAGTTTTTGAAGAATGAAATGGGACGCGTACCAAAGAAGAAAAGAAAAGGTTTTCATGGGAAACGACCTGCAGAGCTTGGAGAAGAACTATTCAGTGTTGTTTCTTCACCTGAAAGTAGAGATTCGACGGAAGCAGCTGGTAGTAGCAGGCCTATTTCGGATGGGCCTAGGCCTAAGCCTACGAATGAAACGAAGCCATCCCGGTTGAGAGAGATGGAAAATGTGTCTGCAAATAAGCTGGCCAATTCAAAGTTTAATGAAGAAATAGAAAATAGTATCTTAACAAGAACAAGAGCTAAAAGTCTTGGTATTGCTGATTTGCCAAAAGAAGAAAACGCTCATGGCCTAAAGATCCAAGACTTTTCCCTGCTTGGAGAGGCATTTTTTTCTGCTGCAGTTTGCAAAATTTGCAAGAAGAGCAACTCTAAGCTGAATTTAATTCAAAAAAACAAAGAAAGGTCAGGCCTTGCAGAGTTCTTAATACTAAGATGCTCAAACTGTGGCAATGAAACATCTTTTGCAACAAGTGGAAGGATACCTGGAAATAAAAGTGGCTGTTACGAAGTAAACATGCGGTCTGTTTATGCTTCACATGCAGGAAGAGCCCACCTCGCAAAATTTTGTGGAATAATGGGTCTTCCCCATCCAGTAACTGCCAAAGCCTATAATGAGACTTTGAAAAATATTGAAGCTGCAACAATTTCCGAAGCAGCATCGTGTATGAAAGATGCCAGCGATAGACTAAAAGAATTAATTTTGCAAAGTGAAAATGGTCAAGCTAAAATTGATGTTGATGATGAAGGGAGAAAACTATTAAACGTGGGTGTGACAGTGGACGGGACATGGCAAAAGAGAGGCCACACATCAAAGATAGGTGTAGTGTTTGTTGCCTCAGTAGACACCGGTGAAGTTTTAGATTTTGAGGTCCTATCCCAGATCTGTCACATGTGCGCATGGCATAAGAATCACTTAGAAGCAGATGAATTTGACAAGTGGTTTGAAAAGCATAAAGATGCTTGCGAAATTAATCATAAAGGATCCAGTGGTGATATGGAAAATAAAGGAGCTATCCTTATATTTGGAAGAAGCATTGCATCTAGGGGACTGAAGTATACAGAGTTTGTCGGCGATGGTGATAGCAGCTGTTTTGCCAAAGTATCAGAGGCAATGAAATGTCAGTACGGTGATTCATATGCAATAACAAAGGAGGAATGTGTTGGCCACATCCAAAAACGGATGGGGACAGCATTAACAGAGTATAAGAAAGCAATGAAGGGAAAAAAGCTAGCCGATGGCAAAACGGTTGGAGGAGTTGGCCGACTTACGCAAGAGACCATAAAGCGCATACAAAACTATTATGGCTTTGCCACAAGAAACAATAAAGGAGACCTTGTTGGTATGCAGAACAATATCAAAGCGATTCAGCATCATATGATAAAAAACCAGGATGAAACACTTGAAGAGCAGCATCGCTTCTGTCCTAAGACAGAAGACACATGGTGCCGCTTTTGGCAAGATAGATTATGCGACACTAGAGTCTATAAGGAAGATCAACGGCTGCCTCCAGTATTTTTACAAGAGTTGGAACCAATTTTTAAGAGGCTGAGCAATGACAATTTGCTCATGAGATGCCTGAAAGGATTGACTCAGAACCAGAACGAAAGCATAAATAGTATTCTCTGGTCAAAAATTTCGAAAGCACGCTTTTGTGGAAAGCGTAGAATTGTCATCGCTGCTTGTGAAACAGTTTGCACAGCAAACACTGGTGCTGCAACAAAATCATCAATTCTGGAAAGATTGGGAATAACTCCTGGGAGAAATACACTTTCTTCATTAAAGAAGGAGGATTGTGCTCGATTGAGGTCAGCAAGCAAGAAGATCTCACTGAAATATCGCATGCGTCGAAAAAACTCAAATTTGATAAAGTTAAGAAATCAAAAGATAAGTCATATAAAGCTGGTGCCTTTGGCCTGAGAAAAGAGCCAGAACAGATTGGAGAAACAAGAGCCAAGGAATCTCAAAAGGAGAAATCAAAGAAAAGAAAGCTTGTTGTACCACACAGCCCAGTCATGCCTGAGGAAGATCCGTTCAGCCCTGGCATTACGTTTGTTGATGAAAAATCAGTGACTATTAATAAGAAAACCAAAAAGAGAAAGTGAAAAGTCATGAAAACTTATATCAATGATACTGCCTAAGATCCATCAATGACTCCTAAGACTTGTCACATTGAAATTAGTTTGTAAATATTTGATTATTGCTTGATAAACCAACTCTTATGTTTAAATGTGATTTTCTCAAAACTTCATTTTTGAGGGGTACTTATCTTTAGGTGCACTTTTCTCCTAAGTCTCTACCCCTAGGGCAACAAAAATTGGTGTGGCTGCTGGAAATAAGTAGGGCTTCAAGATAAATAGGGCATTTTTTGATATTTTAAAAATTGGGGTTGTTGCTATGGAAACAGTCATTTTTGCCCCCAGCGTAACCAAGTGAAATAGTAGAGCAAAACCCTCTATTTATTTTTGAGAACTTACAATATGAAACACATTTAGAACATCATATTTGTTGTAGCAATCAGAACTTAGTAGATTTTGTGCACTTTTGTTTGTACTACCATTTAAGTTGCCCCCAGTTTCCATAGCAACCACCCAACCTATGAATCAAAATTTCACATTTCTGTTGACCTTGAAGTATTGTTGCTAAGCTGTGAAAATTTTAGCCCCCTCAAGCAGAGGGGTGAGTCACAACGACAAGTTTGGCAAAATGTGTGTCATTTTTTCTGAACTGTTAACGGCCCCCTTGAGGTCATTTCTGATGCTTTAAGGATTCTTGGGTTAATATGATTTTTGTATATCTCTGCTTGCACATTTCAACTTAATTCCTAGTATATAGCGTCTGAAGTGAGGAAAACGCTTCTGGTAATCGTATCCGGAGGAAGGTGGAGACTTTTCTGGACTTTGGTTCAGATAAATAAACAAAGCGTCTTACTTGGCAATCCCGGATGTATGAATTTGTTTTCATTTTCGATTGGACATTGAGAGGATAATTCATTCGATAGACTGACTCTTCTGTCGTTCACCATATAAAGTGCACTCCAAATTATGTTATTCTAAACAACAAAATATATCATGAATTAAAGGGGTGAATATATGGATCAAGAGACTTCGTTCATCAGCACTGTGGGGGATACCATGATCAGTACTGTTTAGAGATATCATCAGTACTGTGAAGGAATACAATCAGTACAGTGAAGGATGTTCTGTAATGTGAAGGGATACCATCAATACTGTTGAGGGATACCATCAGTACTGTAAAGGGATACCACCAGTACTGTAGAGGGATACCATCAGTACTGTCGAGGGATACCATCAGTACTGTCGTGGGATACCATCAGTACTGTCGTGGGATACCACCAGTACTGTAGAGGGATACCATCAGTATTGTAGAGGGATACCATCAGTACTGTCGTGGGATACCACCAGTACTGTAGAGGGATACCATCAGTACTGTCTTGGGATATCATCAGTACTGCGGAGGAACACCATCAGTACAGTGGAGTATGTTCAGAACTGTTGAGGAATAACATTAGTACTGTCGTGGGATACCACCAGTACTGTAGAGGGATACCATCAGTACTGTGGAGGGATACCATCAGTACTGTTGAGGGATACCATCAGTGCTGTTGAGGTAGACCATCATTAATGTGGAGGGATACCATCAGTACTGTAGAAGGATACCATCAGTACTGTAGAGGGATACCATCATTACTGTTGAGGGATATCATCATCAGTACTGCGGAGGAACACCATTCAGTACTTTTGACGGATACCATCAATGCTGTTGAGGATATCATTCAGTACAGTGAAGGATGTTCAGTACTGTAGAGGGATACCATCAGTACTGTGGAGGGATACCATCAGTACTGTTGAGGGATACCATCAGTACTGTTGAGAGAGACCATCAGTACTGCGGAGGAACACCATCCAGTACTTTTGACGGATACCATCAATGCTGTTGAGGATATCATTCAGTACAGTGAAGGATGTTCAGTACTGTAGAGGGATATCATCAGTACTGTGGAGGGATACCATCAGTACTGTTGAGGGATACCATCAGTACTGTTGAGAGAGACCATCAGTACTGCGGAGGAACACCATCCAGTACTTTTGACGGATACCATCAATGCTGTTGAGGATATCATTCAGTACAGTGGAGGATGTTCAGAACTGTTGAAGAGAGATACGATTTAGTACTGTTGAGGTTATTCAGCCATGTGGGAGGAAACTACAAGCACTTTAAATATTATCTCTATCTACTCCACAGTGCTTGTGGTTTCCCCTCATAGTATTGAATATCCTCAACAGTAATGATGATAACCCTCCACAGTTCAGAAAACCCTCCAATCTACTTGTGGTACCTCCCATACTATATGATATCTCCCACAGTACTGAGGATATTCCATAAATTGCTAAACATCATTCAATGTACTGTGACTATCTCTCGTGACCATCTCTCTTTCTCGGACATACTGCTCTAATGAACGTCAGATGCAAGTCTCAGTAGCTATTCTATTTCGCTCTGTCTCCGATTCTTGTCACCATCCTCAACAACTGGCCTCAATCGAAAGACTTACCTCATTAACATAAAGCTGCTGTAAGCATCCAGTAAAGTCATTTGATATCAAAGTTCCCCGGTCCAGAATATTCTTTGGTATTCCTCCCACGTACAAAGGAAACATGAAAATCTTATTCGCTTCAGGGATTGTGCGGCTTTCAGTGAACCTGATTCAGAACAGAAATATACTTCAAAACAATACAAACCGATTGGTGGAGATGGAAGTTGGGAGACAGAATTCGAAAGACAGTGACATTGGTTCATTACAAAACATCCCTCTCAATTATTTTCCAATGAAAATCTAACCCCCGTTTTGATTGACATCCTTTCCAACAAGTAGGCACCAAAGAAAAAGCAAATTTGCTTAATTTATTTGTAATTGGTTTAATGGCCAAGGGAGGCCTGGAATTACAGAGAGCTTGCAGATTCTCTGTTAACACTTTATGCGATAGGTCTGGAGGTGGGCTTGAACCTGCAATCTTTTGTTAAAGGGTTAGATAATCTTACCACTTGCCCGTCCAAGTTAATAGGAATACTGATGATGAAGATTAAGTCGAAGTAGCCATTGCTAGAGTATTTCAAAAAGATCACCACTCGTGAAAGAGTTCACATTGATTATTCAATTAAGAAGGTAGATAACTTTTTGGTTCATAAATCAGAACATACCTAGAGTCCAGTGTAGCTGTTACCATTTTGTTGGATATTCTGACGGTTAAGTAGTGCCACTTTGCGTCATGTATCTTTCCATCACCAATCGTAAAGTCTAAGAAATAAACAACGTGATTTAATCAATGCACTGCCATGCTGAAGAAAACTTCGTGTTTGTGTGATAGTTTCAAAGACTCTCAGTCAATATCCATACTTTGCAGTCACAACTACAATTTTTGCAGTCTACAATCTTTGCGGTCACACAACTACAATTTTTGAAGTCTACAATCTTTGCGGTCACACAACTACAATTTTTGCAGTCTACAATCTTTGCATTCACAACTACAGTTTTTGCAGTCACAACTACAATTTTTGCAGTCTACAATCTTTGCAGTCACGGCTACAATTTTCGTGGTCTACAATCTTTGCAGTCATAACTACAATTTTCGCAGTCTCCAATTTTTGCATTCACAACTACAGCTTTTGCAGTCAAAACTACAATTTTTGCAGTCTACAATCTTTGCAGTCACGGCTACAATCTTCGTGGTCTACAATCTTTGCTGTCACAACTACAATTTTCGCAGTCTCCCATTTTTGCAGACACATCAACAAATTTTGTAGTCTACAATCTTTGCAGTCACGACTACAGTTTTGAAAGTCTACAATCTTTGCAGTCACGACTACAGTTTTGGAAGTCTACAATCTTTGCAGTCACGACTACAACTTTTGATGTCTACAATCTTTGCAGTAAGGACTACAAATTTTGTAGTCTACAATTTTTGCAGTCAGGACTATAGTTTTGGAAGTCTGCAATCTTTACAGTCACAACTACAATTTTTGCAGTCTACAATCTTTGCATTCACCACTACAGTTTTTGCAGTCAAAACTACAATTTTTGCAGTCTACAATCTTTGCAGTTATAACTACAATTTTCGCAGTCTCCCATTTTCGCAGACACAACAACAAGTTTTGCAGTCTACAATCTTTGCAGTCACGACTACAGTTTTGAAAGTCTACAATCTTTGCAGTCACGACTACAGTTTTGGAAGTCTACAATCTTTGCAGTAAGGACTACAAGTTTTGTAGTCTACAATTTTTGCAGTCAGAGCTACAATTTTGTTAGTCTTCAGTCTATGCAATCACGACTACAATTCTTGCAGTTTACTATCTTTGCATTCACAACTACAGTTTTTGCGATCACAACTACAATTTTTGCAGTCTACAATCTTTGCAGTCACAACTACAGTTTTTGATATCTACAATGTTTGCAGTCAAAACTACAATTGATGTACTATTCAAAAACATCGCGTAGAGAGTCAGGGAAACATTACAGTTGCGTAGTCATTAAACAGTCGAAAGTTAAGAAAAAACTGAGATATTGAGGAATGATTCCAATATACATAGCTAATTAAATAGTATAAAAAAGCCGTTTCATAGAAATGTTAGGTGGCAAATTCTAGCTACATTGAAGAAGTATTTTTGGTGCTTTCATAATTTAACCTTCCTTGTACATAACCTAACCCAAGTGAGTAAGAAAATTGGTTCCTGGAAAATTAATTCGGAGGAAGGTTGATGCATTTCCTTGACTGTAGTATTATGAGTATGTGAGACGAGTCTAATTCCAAAGTTGTAGTGAGCCTTTTATTTTGTTGCCATCAATTCTGAAAAATAGCATTAAGCAGCCCTAAATGATGTAGTAATTAAGATAAACAAACCCAGTTTATGAATAGCCAGCTTTATTCGCCCCTTGGTGATCGCGATGTTAAAGCCCTTCTCCAACTCATCCACAGCAAAAAGCAAGCCATCAGCACTTTGTGTCTTCAGCCTGGTTGATAGTGAGAAGTCGTGCACAGCAACACTTTTGCTTGAAATATTCACCCTAATGTAGTCAGCTCTTGGCAAAAACACCGTATCTGCCTCTGAAAAGAAAACACAATCAAGAGGCTTTCCCAGTGTTGTAGGAGCCGTGGCCCGTAGCAAAGGGCGAACATACCCTCCCCAACCGGTAAGCGAAAAATTATACTTTAATTTCTAAAAGTACCCCTACTTCTCTTTGTTGAAATTTGACTTGATGTTAAATCTTATTCAAAAACAGGCCACACGAGCCAAAACAGCTGATGTGCAAAATACCAAAGAAGAGCATGAATTATAGCCGGACCCTCGTAGAAGGGTACACCTTTGAAGAATTCTGTGAAAAAGTGCAAAAAGTGCTTTCATGTTTCAGAACCCTTGAAATGAAATAGCAGCACTCTTTATAACAGTATTAGAATATTCTAACAGGTATCCTTAATAGATATTTGCATTGATAACCATTACTATTATTATCATACTTTTTGTGCATTTTGGTCCCTCATATTCAGTTGCTTTGCAGTCACATGCCGTAGTTGTAAACCTGTTCAGACACTTTCCGCCATGTTGACAGGTATTCTTTGCGCATGCGTTCATACATCCAAACGTAGTTCCTCTTTCTGCAACAAGTGCAGGGTTTATGTCGCGTCCATTTTTTCTCGTATACGTCAAAGAATCGATGCAGCCTTTGAACCTAAAATGATACATAGAATAATTGTAACTTTTCCACTTCTAGCAAAATTTCTAATTAGATGATTTTGTAAAAGATGATGGACCTCATTCCACGCAATACATGATGGGAATGTGCTCCTTAGCAACCCATAGCTACTGGAACTAAAACTGGAACGGCCTAAATTTTTCGTTGTCGTAAGTACACTAGAGAAATGAAAGTATAGAGACGATGGGTCTAAATTTAAACGCAAAATTATGCTTGATAATCTTTAGGAAAAGCACGTTTGTTGCACATTTACGCCTATCTTTGTCATATTTTCACCCCCTATAGTATTGTTAGCTGTTGGTTGCAACCCTACGACTGTAAATCTCAAGAATGCAATTACCTTAGCAGTCTAGTCATGATGCCCAATCTTCCACCAATGTAAACACGGGATGAGAATTGTAGGTCATTCACATAGATTCTCTCAGCTTTGTTATCAGCGTGAATGTAGACCCCCTTCGGGTCGAAGCTTATTCGAACCTGATGCCAATCAAAGCCCTGCAAGTTTAGAAATACTTCTTGGACGTTATTTTCGTATTTCGCCACCGCCCGAAGCCTACCCTTATAAATCGCCAGTTCTAGAGACGTCTTCATCATATTGTTATCCATGAAGAGGAGAAAGCAGTCCTTCAGATACGTTTTAAATCTAAACTTCAGGCCCTTCATATCTGCATAGTTCCATTCCATGTAAGCAGCAAACGAGCGATCTTGTTGTAACAATGTAATTGCCCCTGGTTTGTGAGGGGAGGCATTTATAGTCACCAATAATGTAAGAAGTGATAAAATGTTGAACTGCATATCGGCTCTGCTACGGCACTGCCACATCAGTGTCTTCAAGGGACTGGCATTTCTGCAAATGAAGAGAGATATATAAAATCTCAGAGGGTTTCGAGTCAGATTTAGGGCCTGTTTATACGGGCAAAATTACGTCAATGCTAGACCCTGGGCTGACAAGCGATATTTAAACCTATTCTAGGGTATAATCGAATCCTCAGTTGGCATTTATATCAGGAATCGAGTTTCACAATAAATAACCGTATAGTGAAATTTCACGAAGCAGGAAGTGACCTTCGCTTAGATGAAATGAAGATTTCCTTATAGCACAGGAGATTTGGTTTGGACACTCAGTTTATTGTCTTCCCAAGTTGCATTTCACGCAAACCATTTAGGCCAACAGAGAGCAGAAATGATACTTTGAAACTTTCTAACCAACCAAAGCTGATTACTCGGTTCCAGTCTTCATTCTATTGTCTTCTAACTACTACTGTATCATAAAGTAACTTTGGTCTAGTAGGTAAATATTTTTTAAGCAAGTTTCAGAAGTATGTTATTGAAGATATAAAGAGTCCTGCAGAATCTAATGGAGACCGACCAGGACAGCAATACTAGATATAACGTCAAGTTTTATTGGTTTCTAATCATAATTAGGTGTTTTTCGTTACGGGAATTTCAATCCTCGTGATGTAGTTTACGCTATCGTGTCCCTGTTGGAAACAACGCCTTGCCTTAGTCAGGTTAGCACTTTAAAACATATCCCAGACAATAAACAACCCTAACAAAGAGAAACTAATTCAATCACAAGTGCGTGCAATTAGCATACTATGACCTTATGCAGCAACAAATGAACACAGCACTTTGCCTGATTAATAACTTTTTAAAACACTTCTGCACTGATTTTTGGTGACAACTCCTTCTTCAAAATCTTCTGGCTAATATTTTGACCATCACTCAAATCCCAAGTCATACATAGTTTCTACCTCAATTTATTATTGCTTGTTGTTATGAGCTATGGTGTCAGTAACATTTCCTAAATTTTGCCACCAAAAGTTATGGGAATTTTGGATTTAGGCCTAGCCCTCACAGCTTTGCAATTTTGCCGCCATTTTGAATCGACCTGTGCAATAATTTTAATAGCCTAGTGAACTGTTGTGGTCGTGCTTTATTCTACCGTGCTCTCCTACTAGAAAAGAGTACGGATCCAATTTGGAACCATGCCAATATTTTCTAGCGTTTACACTGGAACGATCCACAGCCAGGTCTAGCCCCGTTTTCAGCACCTTGACCCGAATCTAATTACAAAAAGAAGCCGGCAAATTTGCCTCGACTTCGATCCGTACCCATTTAGGAACAGTTCCAACCGGTTTACACTAGACCTAAACGAGCACGGAGGCAAATAAGTACACTAAGGAAAGCGATCCCAAATGGGTCCAGATAGCAGACCCAAATGGGTACGGGATCCACAGGTCTAGTGTAAACGGGAGGCCTATCTTTGCTAGTTTGGGTACGGATCCATTTGGATCGGTGCTAGTGTAAACGGGGTTTAGTCAGGCTAACATGCAAAACAGAATCTCAACAACACAACACCCCTTACATATTTGACATATCTGAAGAACTACAGAGATTCTAGCTGATGATTCGCCCCTGCAGAGTTTGACAGAAGTTCATTGATCTGTTTAGCATTTTGATTGATGAAAAGTGGCCTATCACGGAAAGCCATTGATTAGCTGAATTATCCAAGAAGGCAAAGCACAAATGAACATTACTCAGACGACATCAGATGAGTTAATCCTGTTTTACACAATCCGTTGATATCAATTACGACTCACAGTGTGTTTCGATGAGGGCCCTTGCCGTCTGTTAGGGCGATTAATCTTGCGATTGAAAAACCACACTTTGGATAAAATTAACAATTGAAAATTATTATCCAACAGCAAGAACTTTTGAATTATTCTAAATCTTTTTGATGAATCCAAGCGGCATCCAGCAGCAGAATGCGCCAGCTTTTCACGCAAAAACCGTAGAACGTGGCCATCTTGTGTTGTGACCAGTTCCGTGCGATCTAACTTGTAATATGCTTCTCTTTTAAAATTAGAATCATGTTTGTGTCATTGCCAGCTGGTAGAAATATACCATATATTTGGTTTAGAATATCAACAATAAATGATATATCTAAATAACTCCATTGGCGTAGCTAAGGTGTGTGGGGCCCTTAGTGAAGTAGGAGGTCTGGGGCCTCTTGCCAGTAAGTTTTTCAGTTGGGGGCCCTTCCGGGACCCCATATTAGTGGTTCACCCTAAAGGTAACCACCGTCGGCTACGCCACTGAATAACTCACAGAAGTACGTCCAAAGATCCACTTGTGAGGGAGAGGGTAGTGTAGACTCATTTGAAGCACAGATGAACTCGTTTAGGGTTCAGGTTAGGAAGTGGATAAGATAGGCTCTTTGAATTAAATATCTATTTACAGGCGGAGTCAGAAATATTTCCATTATTGTATCTAATAATGAATATTGTTTCTATCGCTTTTCCCAAGAGAACAAATCAAAATGCGCGTTATTTGAATTGTTATTTATTGTCGACATTTTCAATCGACAGATGTTATATTCTATCAACTTGGAATGACATAGACTTGATACTAAATTTTAGAAGAGAAGTACATTACTATTTACTTAGCCTGTCCTTTGCATCCTTCAATGTCTCATTAATACGACCTGGAGACAGGTCAATATCTGTTAGAGTAACCATATTCAATACAGGGGAGTAGAATTCTAAAGTGATGACGTCATAAAATATATTTTAGAAATTCAGGACTTAAATTCTAGGTTCATAATGTTTAGAACCAGTCAAAAAATAGAGCGATTTCATATTGAAAGTCAACATTTTCCAATTGTCATACCTTAATCAATATTCTATTTATATCTAAGTATATTTTTGTTACGTCATCAAGTTTGGAGATGACAACTCCCATCTATTGGGTTCACAGGTAGCGGCCTCCTTATGCAGAGGGTAACAGCGAATATAGAAATAAGCCATGCAGGGCTAAATCACAGGTTGCCCTGCAAGGGATAGGAATTTCCTATTTGGTCAACTTTGCATATTTTTTTCAATAATGAAATGTTGTGGAGAAGTTCAGTTTCGGTCAACACCATGCGATAGATATGAATCTTGTCAATGCGTGACAATGTATTCAAGATGAAATTATTGCACTTATCTAGTTTAGAATCCTGAACTTAGCAGTTGGTAAAACTAGCACCCCACCCCCGTAACTATTATTACCTTTCCCTTCTATGCGATTATCTAGCTCAAGGGTTATTCAAAAGCATAGCATAAATCAAAGTTTTAATAAAAAGCTTCTAATTATAGCCCGCAGTCAATGGCACTAGAAGAGTACAATGAGCTTCTTTGATTCTCTCATTAGGGCCTAAAAATATCTGGCCTCGTCTCTTCTGCCGTAAATTAGGCCAATCAGCGAGCGACGAATGATTCATCACAAAACGCTTGAAATGACGGCGTTGTGAGTGTTTTGCGTAATTTCTATTGTGAACGGAGGTTTTGTTTTCACATTGACTTAATAATTAATTGAGAACTCATTTTGTAAGCTAGAAAAATTACAAGTTAGTTATTGAAAGCTTGTAAAGAACTCAAGATTAGAAATAAAAACAAACCGTTCTTTTTGTGGTATTTCAGTAGGTGTTTACGAAATGGAGGGCAGGTGAAATATACTGATTACAAGATCTAGGCCTGTTCACACTGAATAGCTGTCAGAGCATCTTGATTTTCATTATATTTAGGCCTACTGTTCACACTACGCTATCCGGTAGGAAAAGCTCCCATTATGGACTCGAAACTCTCCTCTCAGGAGGTGGCATGAAAATAGCTCCCGAATGGTTCTACTGTGATGTAAACACTTTAAACGGGACATTTCGCCCAGAAACTTCACTTTTACTAGTAAAACTTTGTTCTATATTGCTTTCGAGCAAAGCAAGATAGATGATATCTCGTTAAAGAAGCTTTATATCGAAGCAGAGATGAGAGGAAGGAAAGCATAAAGGGCATAGCGTGATTAGCTATTTGATGTGATTCACTCCAGATTTCTTCAGTCCAAAAGCTATCCGGTAAAGTGTGAGCAGGGCCTTAAAATATTCGTAGTAATGTCGTCTTGAGTTTATGCTAGTACTCTAGGGCATATCATAATCATCATCATAACTCAAACTCACTTTTAAGGCAGTATGTTTAAGTCCATAACAAACATTGACCAAAAATTATACAGCCTGACGTTTTGGATCTAGAAATAAAGCCAGTTTCCCCAATGTGGTAATAAATGAGGGGGCATTTACTCTCTCTTAAAGCGTATGAGATTTTATCGAATTTCTACTTAAACAATAGGATATTAAGGCAAGATACACCAGAATTCCAGGGAGAGATTAGCACCTCAATAATACAAAGCCAGAAGGGCACATTGGTCTCCTGGTCAAATACTTATATTTCACTCGTTGTTCTTGTAACTTCTTGAGCAATCTTTGTGTATATTGAGTTATACGCAACATATATTTTAACTGGTGATAAATAAAGAATTTACCTGGTTTCCAATAATTATAGCAATCCGATGTACAAGACATTCAAGGAAGCTGAAAGTCAGCACTGAGACGAGAGGGATTTAGTTCTGCGGTCAGGATAACCTTGAATGACGTACTCTGTAACAAGAATCAAATACTCTTAGATATAATTGATGTGAAAAGAGAAAGCTGATTATCAAACGCGCTCGCAACCACTCGACCTCACACTTCGACTATAAGCCCAAACGCCATAGCAATTGTTTTAAACAGCACAAAAGCAATGACAGGAAAGGACGAGAGTTTATCTAGTAGTTTTAAATTCTCAACCAAATGGAGAGTTTTACACTTACTAACTGATAATTGTGGTTGCATTGTACACATAAACATCTAGCACTAGAAGTGAAAAAGCAGCGAAAACATGTAAAGGGGAGGACTTAAAATTACAAGCACTCGGTTATGTATTGAGCAACATGGCAATTGCCCTTAATAACACAAAAATTATGACAAGAAAAGAGGCAAATTTATCTAGTTGGTTTGGCATACTGTAATGGCAATCGTAAAAGAAACAGTATCTTTGACGTCAGATCTGAAGCCTTTCTGACGCTTTTCACTTGACATGAAAAGGTGTTTCTTGTAAAATAGGTCGTTAAATATTAGAAATCAGATCTGTGCTTTCTGAATCATTGTTTCTGATAGGTGGGAAAATTCTGTATAATATTTATATATCATTTCTCAACTGAGAGTTTCTCACTCTCGACAACTGAGCCTTTTTCAATTTCAACAGATAAGTCCGGTAAGTTGATTAACGCAATCGAGTGTAAGATTATTGATCACGTATTTGTCGAAGCAATAAGGGATATAAATAAGCATCGACAGTTCATTGAACTAGGTAAGTAATTATGGGATATATCCTTTGATGCACACAAACCTGATTTAGAGGGATTAAATCGATAGGATGGCTTTTGATTAAACATTTTCATCTTGATATTAAGACGCACGTGGATGGTTTGGTAGTTTATAGATTTGCATTTTGCGTTGTAATTCAGTTCAATCAAACATTTGGAACATCTTGCTATGGACATGCACAAGAGATTGTATCTCTGTGAATTAGACTGGTTTCAAAACATCCTCGAAAGCAAATGATATGTTTCTAGTTTTCATTCTATTTTTTAAAAAATCTCGAAGAAGTAATTGAAGATTTTTTCTGATCAGCAGAGAGTTAGGCCGAGCTAGTCCAACATAAGTCAAAAACAATTCTCGATTGACTATGTTTTGCATTACAAAAGTCAGTAAGTTATGCAAACTATTGCAATGCCTGTGTCAATAGAAACGCTATCAGAGTTTTTCCTACCATTAAGGGGGAAATTAGACTTTATCTGCAACGAAACAGTCATTCACTTTTGTAAAGTCATCTATAATCTGAGACTTCTAAACTCTATATTTTTGAAAAAACAACCAGTAAGAGCTTTGGGTTCATTTCTACTTTTACCACCGACTAGACGAGAAATAAATTGCGTGGCGACGAGATGCAGGAGCGTGCATTGAGAGCTTGCAGCTAGAAATTCAGGAAGGCATATTTCAGAGACTAAGGCTCCATCTACACGAGAGCCCTAAAAATGCCCTAAATGTGCCCTATGAATGCCCAACGCCACATTCCTCAACTTCCGTCCTTATTCGTAAGGACATTCCTCAGATCAAAAGTTGAAAATGCCGTCTACACGATCAGAAGAGGTGATAATCTACTTAATACCCTAAAGAATGCCATAAGGCAGGCTTAGGGCACTCGTGTAGATGGGCCCTAACGCATCACCAAATTATAAATTTGAGGTTATCTATTGGGTGATTGTTGTGAAATCGAGGACTGGTAGGAACCGTGAAGAAGAAACGGTAGGCGTGAAAATACACCTCATAAACTATATTATAAAATACTACCTAGTTTCATAGTTATATCTGAGAAAAGTGAAACCATGAAACTTTATTCAAGCTTTATTTAGTAGAACGTCAGAAAGATAACGAAAATTAATTTAGTAGTATATGAGATTAAATCTTATAGACTACTAAGTATGATAATTTTCGTTCTCTTTCTAACGCACTACTCTGATGAGTGTCAGACGCAAACTTGCTATATTACCAATTTTCCCCACCATTCTCAAGCTCTGTTCTGATCAAAGGCTATTCTAACATCAGATACTACTATGAATAGTGATAGAGCTGCCGTATACTAGCTTGGAAGATAGCTCGTTCTTATCACCGGAACAATCTAAAGATAAAATAATCGACTTTTCTAGCTGCCTGAAATAATACATCAACATCTAAACACAAAACAAATAACTCACGCTCAGCGTCTTCTACCCAGTCGATCCCGAACTTTATCTCTCGGCGTTGCACTCGTTCAGTCCAGCTGACAGGCGGTTATCTGCGAAATGAGCTAAACTCCTCATTAATAACTAATGTTTTGCCTATAATCTCGCGTACTATGCTGCGTACGAGAATCAATTTGATTGCCTGAATAAAGCTTCATTATTTTAGTCATGCATTATTCATACTTTCACATTCTTGGCTTTTACAACGTTAGTCACATCTAAGATAATGGAATTAACGTCGCAGTACCTTAAAGCAAATCGTTTACGTTTACGCAGCGTTCATTATGCAGCACAAGGGTTTCCTGGGCCGTGCACGTGCTAGTAACAAATAACAATACGAAACCTTTCAAGTGTTCACACGGTTCACGCTGACAGAAATCTCATTGCAAAGGCTTCGTTATAGAATTTTCACTTCCACGTGCGCACACCAGTTGTGTAGAGTGAACAGGTAGATATTAGATCATAGCCTTCAGAAACACATGTTACGCAATAATTTAATTCATATTCAAAGTCTAACATTTCTATAAACCCGAAATCTAAAAAGAAACCTTGCTTGAATGATATGACTACTCGTCTATGGTTCGTTCATGAATTTTGGGTTTAAAATAATTTTCAGGTTGGTTTAAAAAATATCATTGTTCAACATTTTGAGGCTATGACCTGAAATATTATAACGAGAAAATCCTCCAAGAACAACCTTATCCAAAGCCCTTCCAGTTTTTTTATCTTTGAATCTCATGTGAAATAACCTAGTTGAAAAATCTTACTTATTAAATCTTACTTGAAAAATCGTGCTTTATTTTGAATATGTAATAAAAAACTAATTGCAGAACCTAAACATCGTATTTTTTCATAAACCTTTTCAATAACATGAATTCGACCCTTTGAAAGGTTAATTTTGGTGTGATATAGGGAAATTCTCCATCCAGCTGATCTATTCTTGACACCCTGTCGGGCAGGATTGTTGAAATTCTCCATTCAATGCACGGTTTAGATTCTCTGGAATCACAATATAGAAAAAATATCCATTTGATGCATGTATATATCAAACAAGGCTATTATGTACAGAAAGATATGGGTACCAGTCAGCAATAAGAAGTAACAATAACTTTAAGAGTAGAGTCATACATATACGTATTTCTCTGTTTTGGAGCCTTACGATTGATGGGTTCAATTCTTTTTGGGGAATCACCTTTCAGATTATAGATTCTCCCTTTACACACTATCAATAAAATATTTCTCTCACTGCAGAGCTAGGACGGTATGATGCCTGAGAAACACCAAAGAGAGCCAGTTAATTTACAGTCTGGGGTTATTTACAAGAGTGGTTCACCTAGCTCAAGGGTCACACAAATCTGGCATCTCATTTGGTACGATTTGTCCTTAAATTCATTTTGCACCGAATCCTCCCTTGTCAATTTGGCACAATTTGCCCCTTGGTATCGATTCCATCGAGTTTCATTTCTGCGTCTTTCGTGCGGTCAGACCTCATACCTGTCTGTGGCACTTCCTGGGAGTTTTCATCTTCAATGTCCGTTTTCCTTGATCTCGAATTCCCGGACTTTTTCGGTCCTGGCTTTTTTGGCTTACCCGTGTCTCTTTTTTGCTTTGAAGAACGATCTTGACTTGATTTTTCTGTGAAAAGAGCGAAATGGGATACATGGTATAACACGGTTTGTGTGAGGGATGCATCATCTTCGACGGCTGATAGAATTCTTGCATTGAGTTGGTACCAAAAGTAAAACCCAAGGGCTTCTTTTGTATTCAATGGACATGTTCATAAATAAATTGGCTTTATTTGGCATTCAGAAAATGGCAAACAATTTAAAAGCTCGATAATTCTGTAACAAGTGAGAATTGCCATAAAAAATTATTAAAACACTAGAGAATAATACAATACCCTTAACGTCGATATCGAACTCTTCATGGACCTATTTTTGGTGAAAATGTAACTTTTGTTACTTATCTTATAGCATTCTCTAAATCATTCAAGGGTCATAGTGTAACATACTCCTTTGGCCTAAAAATAATGAAATACATATAGTAGGGCTACTGTATTTCAGTTAGAGTTGGGTGCAGTTCCTATCCTGTCCCGAAAACATCTAACCCTCAATGCATCTCATTACGTTGAAATGTTTGCCCATGGTTCGCCCATGGTTTGTCCATGATGTTTGTTCAAAATCTTTTCCAAAATAAATGGTTCCAAATAGGCTTTTAAACACTTTTACGCTTATTATGAAAGAAATCTTTTTTAGTAATTTTATGCTTTTTCCAAGGCTATTATAGCCTAATATTGTAAATAGACCGTTTACAGAAGTCATTAGGAGTCAATCAAACGCTAAATCTGAACCTACTTAAGTCCACGATTGTCAGAATTTCTACTAACCAACCAACTAAACAAACAAACATGCGAAACAAGACTTTCTCTCACCTGTGATTTGGTCGAATGAGTCGCCATTTATGTGGACATCAACAATCTTTGGCTTTTTCGTTGTTCCACTCTGCTGCCCATTTTCCTCCATCAGCGCTCGTCGCTTTGAGTTTGAGTTACTTTCTTGTTTTGGTGGGGATGTGGTTTTCTGTACATTTTGCTGCTCTGCGTCAAACGCCGGCATTTCACCCTTGTAAAGAAATATTACATTATATAAAGAGTTAACTGGATTAAAAAGTAAGCATCAAGGAGGAATGATGAATGTAAAATAGGGAATGTGAAAGTCTGGGGTTTGTTAAATTGTAGATGAAATGAAATTTAATTGTGAATGTGTGGTACTTATTCAAACCATTTGCATCTTATCTATGGAAATATGTGGTTTCCACATCTGCGAGACGTGCGTAGTGATGTCACATTGCGTGTTCTGACTTCACTTACCTACGATTTGGACGAGAAGTTGAATTGTGTAAAATGCTTAACAGAGAAGATCTAAACTAGCTTCCTGTTGAAACATTTCTAAAATTACGAGCAAATTTGGCCTAACGCAAAAGTTACACTATGCAAATTTACACCTGGAAGACATTCAAAAACGAAGAAAGAATTCACAGTTATAGTAGTAAGTAGTTGAGAAGCTTATTTCTGAAGATAGATTCTCATCCTGGGGAACGTCTGAACGTCTGCAGAGGATTTTCAGTACTGTGGAGGATGTCTACTATTATGGGGAATACCATCAGTACATTGGAGGGTGGTCAGTAATGTGGATGATGTTCAGGGTTACCATCAGTTCGGTTGAGGATGTTAATTGCGGTGAATGGTTACAATTTAATATTGTGAAAGTAGTTCAGTACTGTGGAGGATATTTAGTACTTTGGATGGATACCATCAGTACTGTGAATAATATTCAGTACTGTGGAGGGAAACCACTTGAGGTTTGGGTATCATGAGTCTATAAAATTCTTCTAGAAGATAAACTTAACAGTTTTCATCCAATTCAACTCATCTAAAGCAGAAAAAAGCTGAGTGTGTAAAACATGCTAGAAAGGAGGCTACCAGAATAACAACTTCTGTCATACAAACAAAAGCAATTAACGTTTGAATTCACACAATAGCTCTACCTCTGGATCATCAATTTCCGGTGCAACTGGTAGGAAATACAAGCTATCCTCGGCTTCATCTTCATCGCTGAAATTGTGAATAAAGTAAATAATTCAAAACGAATAATCTAGAACTTTCCACAAGTGACAATATTTATAACTGATTTATGTAATTAGTGACGAGATATTGAACCTATTAAATATGACAGATAAAAATATTTTCAACTTATAAAATTTCACACTTACCTACTACAATAAAAAGGTTTTTCAACAGTGACAACATCCACATCAATATCTTCCATATCTTGGCCTTCTAACACATCTTCAATCTTATCTTCATCTTCCTGAAATCATAAATTGAATCTGAAGTTGTATCTAAAGCTGGATCTAAATATCCTTTTTGTATTTGAGTCTGAAGTTGAATATGAGGCTATATCTGAAGCTTAAACTGGAGTTGTATATGGAATTGAATCTGAAATCGAAACTGAAGTCAGATACGATGTGTACGATGTGTACAGACTCCTGACAATTTCCAAGTTTTAGAGATGGAAAAAGTGAACAAGAAATTGCCTTTTTGTGATTGAGGTACCACTTGTTTAGCCTGAGCACAAACTGTGGCTTTTGAGAAATGACACGGTTGTCTGTGCAACACAATTTGATTTCAATTAAACCAGTATGAAAAAAGCTGGGAAACTGTGGGGGCTTGGAAGCCTTTTCACTGAATTTTGGTAGAGTTTCGTTTCGATAGTGGTCTACAACACGACAACAATTGCCTCTTGGATTCCTTTATGCAGAATTGACCGCTGCTAGGGATATAAACTATTAACTAACAAAAAGGCTTATACAGCGAAATTAAATCATATGTGATACTTACGATATCAAATTCGCTTTCTTTTTCTTCGTATTCTACATTTTCGTCAAGTTCTTTGAAATCTGGTGCAAATGCTGACCAATTTTCCTGCGAAACAGCAAGTAAAAACGATATTATCTTAACTTCGAGGGTATTGTCTATTTCTGAGGATCTCTTGATATTTGAGGCAAACTTTAGAAAAAGTACCAAGGGTTCTAATATGAATCTTAATATTTGTCACTACAAGACATCAAGGACAAAATTATAGAGAAAACCCACATAATAAGCTATTCAGAGTCATAAAAGCCATTTACAAATTAACAACAATCAGAGTAATCGAAAACAATGCGGAACGTAAAGCAAAACATCAAAAGCAATGATCTAGTACACTGGATGGTGTTTTTATAGTATATTTATGAAATTCATCTGAACTTTAGCCTTGCAGGGTCTTGGCATCGTCCAGTCAGCCCTTTGCGATGATGTCTGGTTTGCTCTGCTCGTATGGAGGGTTATGGCTCTTTGGCCTCGGGCATGTGTGGTTTGCAGGGTTCCTACACGTAGTTCTTTCTATGTTGAACCATCAGTGACCTATTGTTTTGTATTTTTTGTTTGTCTTCGCTATTTTGTTTGTCTTCGCTTTTTTGATTGTCTTTGCTATATTTTTCTCCTGTGTCAATTGTTTAAAAGTAATTGTTAAGTGCCGCCCATAGCTAACAACAGACGACATCATTTACATTTCTGCTATAGACGGTGTGATGACCGGACCAGCATGCGGAGGCGCAGCACCAAAGCGAGGGGAGCGGACGGAACTGAGGTTAAGATGGCGACGTGCGAGAGAAGAGACTGAACTGACATGAGGGACATTTGACCAGTGCCCTGTAACTGTTAGACTAAGAATCTTGGTTTAATAAATATTGTGTTGATTTACACTTGTCCTTTATCTCTTTGACTCACTACAGACGGCACAGAATATTGTATCGTATTTGTATCATTTTAGATTTTAATTGTTGTAAAAAAGTTAAGAGACTGGAATACTGACCACGTGCGTTTGTGACCAAATCGAGACGAGCCCACTTGCGACGGAGCAGATGATGGGTCGAATTGGATGCCACTGCAAACACATTCATAAGAAAAATGTTATGAAGGGGTAAATTGGGGACTGGGATTTGCCATTTTTTACACTGGGAAAATGGGACTGGACTTCTTGCGACTGGGATATGGGAATGAGAAGGTATATTGGGATTAGGATTGTTAAACACAACATCAATATTTGGGAATCGATCTATTTCCCTTATTGGGATGGGGATTTTTGATTATTGCAGGGATCAGTGACCCACCCCTCTTTCAGGATCCTCTAAAAATCATCAGTGTGGTTAAGTTACATTGTTAAGGTAATTACGTTACATACCACAACATCCAACAAAAGTTCTCCTTTAGTTCCATTTAATATTTTGACAAGCGTCCCCGCACTTCTTTCCCATATATATAACGAATGTTGCCTGGAAGATCCTACAAAAAATTGCTTTTCTTTGTAAAAGAAGATGTATGTTGGCAAACTTTATTAAAAAGCCTGGATAAAAATGGAGGATGCAGTTAAGAAGCAGTAGAAGAGCCGAAATGAAGGTTGGGAAAGTAGATGTTAGGTCAGTGTTAGTTGTAAAGCGTAATTATCCAACTGCAGCGTTTGTATCAACTAGAGTAGGTGCATACTGTAGAATGATCAAAGTATGGACATGATGGGCCTAAATATTCGGCAGCAAAACGCAAAGTGAGGTAGTACAAATTTCTAAAATTATTTTGCGCGAACAATAAAAGAACATGACCAAAACAAGAAAATTTAAACAAACGTGCCTTTCCTAAAGTTAATCGAACCTCGTTATACGTTTTTGCAGTCGTAAATTTAGGCCCATCATTTCTATACTACCGTTGGGCTTTCATCCCCCTACAATAGATTACTCAGATTAGAATGGCCGTATGTCTTGTATCGACATTTCTCTTTATATGGAATGAGCTAAGTGTTTGAAACTTAGCCAGACAAAAGCAAATAATGTAAGCAATCTCAACAGACCCGCAACAATGTAGTCGCCATCTCCAGAAAAACAACATTTCTTCCAGAGAGTTCTAAAGAAGAAAAAATTGAATTTCATAAAGCTGATGTTTATATTGCAAGCCGAGGTATTCAGTTAACTAAAGTAGAAATGTTATCGGAATATAAGAGCATCGCGAATGGCCTTGTGTGAATGTCTAAATCAAGAAACAAAACCAAAGGGCGTATCATGCGTTGTATAATATAAGATCCACTGTTTTTTGCGTGCAGTCTATTCAAAATTTCTAGACCAATCCTAACGATTAAATACTGTTTAGAGGATATTCAAAAATGAGGATCCATTGCATAGTTAAGACAAATATCATTTAATGTACCTGTTCACTAGATCTTGAAGCTTTTGAATTGGTTCCGGCTCGAGGTTGTCATCAATTGATAAAACTATTTCACGGTCAAATACTCGAATTACGCGATCTTGCGAATTCACCAGAAACGAACTGCAAAAAAGAATCTTATTCAACCAACTATCATACCTAAATAAACAAGGAAATAAGAGAATTTCCCCTGAAATTCTCAATTTTTTGTAAATGGATAAACCGGTCCAGTTGATCCTTTGCTGCATGCACTGTCTAGGCAAATCTCTGGAGCATTCAGTTGTTTCTATCATGAACAGTTAAAAGGTAGCTACAAGGTAATCAATAAAAAGTTTACCTAATCAATATAATAACAGATGATAAATCCGAATTAAGAGATATACTTACTTTCCTCTTCTCGAAAACTCTATAGATTTGATGGCTGTGTTAGCACTTGTTGCACTGGTACTGTTTCGAAATGAAGTCGTCACCTTTAAGAAAGAAAAGTATCATAATTATTGACTGTTAATCGATATTTTGGTGTACGGAATTAGCAAAATACAGCAAAAAAATTGTAAATGATTTATACTTACAGCAAGTGTGGCTGTGTGGATTACAGTGATCTGAAAGTAGGAAGTAAAGGGTTTATTGTCAACAGTCTTAATGGATACAGAACTTAAGAATGGCAAAGTACGAAACATAGCGAAATAAAATAACCACTAAAATCTTTATGCCTGATATTTATCGAAGATAACATTACCTTTCTAAAAAAAAGGAATTAAGTCTAGAAGACAACTGCTAAACATCTTTTGAAGTATCACCTTTATAAGTGTTGAATAAAAAAGATTTGGGGGCTATAATCTTTCAATACCTTTCAAAACATTGCTTTAAATTACTAGTGACTCTCTTTCGTTACTCGTGAATTTGGAATTATGGTAAAATGGTATGGTTTGGTTTCACTTACTTTTCCTTTGGCATTACCAGTAAATATGTACTCTCCTTTACGGTCAAAGGCTGCAACAATATTTTGCTCACACTAAAAAAGCAAAATTCAAATAGTTACTAAATATAAAAAAACAAATTCGATTTTCTCATCACCTATTACATATTCTTATTCATAACCTTAACTTTTACTTCTAGTTTTAGAAAAGGAAAACAAGGAAAGATAAAGTATCAATACAGAGTCATGGCAATTTTATCTTGAATTTTTGACTATTTGTTGATAAAACATACAAAAGAGATTTCTGACACAAAATCTAGTTTGAGAACTATCATTTTCCAGATTTCAAGATCCAATGCAGCAACTTTGGCTTAAATATCTTGTTGTAGCACTCAGGTAAAGTTTTACAATGTAGAGTAGTCGATTAGCCCTTTCGGAGTTGCACGAAGAACTGGTAACAAGTAAGATGCGCAATGTATAGTGGGATAGTTTTATGGGACACTTCGCTTTGTAAACAAAAAGAGTGTCCCACAAAACTATCCCGCAATACATCAGGCACTGTACTAGTTACCAGTTCCTTGCGCAACTCCGAAAGGGCTAATAGTTTTGGTAGCTATGCAATGGTAAGGGACATTAATTCATTTTATACCAGAGCAGGCTACTGCCATTGACATATGCCTCCACCGGCTCTCGAACCCAGATTTTTGCGGACACAGGCGAGTACGCTAACCACTGTCCTAAACATTGGTAAGGGACATATTGTTATGATACATTGCATGAAGCGAGATTCGCCATCCTTCCCAAATAATCATGGTGGATATCATTAGGTCATATATACTTTAATAACTCATATATACTTTTCCTAACCCTAGCACAAGATTCTAAATCCATAACCTAAGGATGACCCACACAGATGTGCTATCATTCCATCAGTTAATGGTTTTTTTGAAAATGTTGGGTTTAGAATATTGCCTATATTAGGATCAAAAGTTATCATTCTACAATATGTGCAGGGCTATGATCTAATACCCACACAGAATCATCTGCTGCAAACGTCTTAAACTAATTATTAACTGCAACTCATGGACTTGTTTTTAACTCACTCACTCATACATTCCATGAGATAACTCAAACGTTCCACTCGCAATTACTCGGCAGTTGTTGTTCCATGTTTCAAGTTGGAATCAGCTCGGTATTCCTTTTACGTGCAAAGTGCCTTGGCTTTCAATAATTTGCCAGAGGAATTTCAGAAAGAAAAAGATCATTCAAAATTTAAAACACTTTTAAAAAACTTGGTAGTTTTAATTCATATAGTTCTACTTTATATAGTCTGATTTCGTAACCTATTTTTTCTTTGTAATTACAGGACCCTATTGAAAACAGTGTATATAGGTATATATTATCAAAATCCTGTATAAATATTCGTTTTAATAATAATAACAATAATAATAATAACCTGAAATTTCTTACCTCTGCACCAACTGGTAAGACATGATGTTCTCCGTCAATTTCCACTAAAACAGGCGGATGTTTCATTGGGCAAACAAGGAACTTTTTACTGTTGAAACAAAGCAATTCATTAGAAGATATGCTAGGTTTGATGATATACAAAACTTTTATGAAAATGAAAAGAATATTTAGTAAAATACGGTTAACATTAGTTTAATGCCTGGAAAAAATCGTTTTTGAATTATCAAAGCCAGAAACCCTTTAAGGCATGAAAGAAAGAGATTTTGAAAAAAACTTTAACAGTAGCAGTAATAGTGACAGATAGTAAAAAAGAGGATTTAAGTTCGAAAGGCCTAAGTTTGCTGTATAAAACTTGTGTTTCTTTGTCTGTATTTTCTACCAATTCTTATTAGTCCTATCTACATAATATAAGAATTTAGAAAATGTATATGTAGCAAGTGCAGGATAACCTTTGATACAACGTTAGACTTACTTGTTTCTTGGGTGAAACTGCACTTTGTGTATGGCAGATGGAAACCTGTATCTATGCTCACAGTCACCGGATAACACATCCCAAACTGCAACATTCCAGTCTGTTGAAGCACTGAGCAACTTCTTGCCATTTCGGCTCCAGCTAAAACAACAGAATGCATCATAAAATATAAATTAACTAGTACCCATTATCAAAATACAACAACAAAATTCAACACAATTGATGTGCTTGTACTACACCTACAATTTCTCAAAACAGAGTGACAATTCAAGTAAACTTTTGCAAAATAGATCCAGATGTAAATTGTGACGATTGAGCTACTGAGAGCAGGTAAAATTGCATTCTCTCAGAAATAGTTTTTACATATCAGTGAGTTAGCGTAGTGGCTCGCATAAACCTGCTAAAGCTATTCTTGATTAGGTGCAGTTCATTGGCACAGACTTGCAATATATCTCCCTTTATCTATTACATTTCAGGAATAATTTGCATAGGTTGAAGTTTGATGACTGGAAAACTTTGGTTTTTCAACATAAGATTAAGAAAAAATAGGTTATTTTGGTTAAGAAAAGTTCTACTAGAAACTGATCATACCTCATAATTGGGGAGGAAGTTGAAAAACTCTAGTACCAAGATTTGGCATAGTTTCTTATAAAATGAGTGTATATATCTTGCTTCAAATTTCATGTTTGAGCACTTTTTGATAGAAGCCACACCAGTGGCTTTTAAAAGATATTTTCTACAAACAAACCTGACAGAACAAACAGGATGCACATGAGCACTGTAAACTTTTGCTATTCCTCTGGTAAGAAAATCCCAAACAACCAGACGACCATCATTACAACCAACAGCCAGTAAGGAGCCTGTTCTATTGAAGTCACATGTCAAAGCGGCACTGATTGAATCAAGGGTTCCATCAAATTCCTGGAGCAAAAATGTGGTGAAAACTGAGCATGAAATAAGTACAAGTAAACTTTGAAATGCGGGCTTTGCAAGCAAGTCTATGCCAAAGTGTTGGGAAGTAAGTTTGAGTCCTTGTCCGGGTGCAATCAAGTTAACTTGCTAAAGGGTTTAGCTCCTTGTTGTGAATCCTTTTCGAATCTACTGCAGCTACTGATGGGAAAATAGAGTGTTTGTACGAAAAATGTTGTAGACAAATTTGAACCTAATGCTACAATTTATAGGGAATTTTCCCTTCGGTTGGGAAACAAAGACTTAGAAGGGGAAAGAGTTTTTGACTTCTATTTTCCCAAATATGAGAAATACTGATGTAAGAAATCATTTCAATTGAGGAGCATCAGAAAAGATGTATTTATTTCATTGAAGTCCTCCACTGTGCAACCCTGCATTGTCAGTTGCGCTGAACAGCAAAATGAAAATTGGTGGGTTTGAATTGCAATATTCTTGGGCAGGACAAACTCATTCAACCAACTCCATCAAGGAAATACTAACCTCAGGATAACTCTGTCCGAATGACTCTGCAAAATAAAACATTAATTTCAAAAAGTATTTGATCAATTTCAGCAAAAATAGACCAAATTTCAAATCTTTTGCCAAAGTTACACCGTGTTTAATGCATGGAGGACAAAACAAACGTCGAATTCAGTTCTTATTTATTTGTGTACAACGCCATGGGAAATGTTGTTAACTTTGCAACCTTAAATTTCTTTTGTACCTTGGATTCTTAAAAGGGGAAACCCAGGATTCTCACCGGGAAACAGGGGAATTAGCAGGTCTGCTACTTGTCAGCAAGAGTCTCGTATCTTTTAAGGGCACTGGGTAGGGGGTAAAACTTTCTCAGGTGATCATGGTGGTTATCAACCTATCAGCAGCATCAACCATATTTTGCTCATTATTAATCTTTTTCCGTATATGTAGCAAAACTTACGTATTAATTCAAGATCCGTCATGACAAAAAGGAGAGCTAAATCGGAATTCTTCAGTGATTCTCTCTTCTACTTCACTTTCTCCTATGACCAGCAGATATTAGAGCTTTTTGCTGTTGTTTTTTGGTTCCTTTCTCTTTCATAGTAGATGCTTAGATGCTTTCTTCTAAAAGGCCAGAAATGGTTAGGATGCACCAAAACAACCCAGCCTCGTTGTGGTTGGATTTTTTGGGTTTTTGGGGTCAATTGAAAGCCAGTGGCGTTCCGTGAGTTCAAAGACAGGGTATTCTGTGGATAATTTTTTCTGACCACACCCAAAAATTCTAACAAGGACTGGGCCACGCCCTAATAAAATTTAACGGATATCAAATTAGTTGATTTTCGCTGCTTTACTTTATCTTAAATGTTTACAAATTTAGGAGTAGTAAATTTATGCTAATAAAACTTCATTTAAAAAATAATATCACTATACATAATATCACATTAAAAGTGAGATCAATATCCCAAACACAAACCCATACACATCAGAATGACACTGTAAGGACCATCTAAACAGAAAACATGATATTCTGATAAAACTACAAATTAGTAACTATCACCTATAGAATGGATGCTTCGACAAAGAGTGAGAAGATTGCAGGCCTCTCGGTGTGGCCTTATAGGCCCATATAGCTTAACAACAAGAGTAAGATATAAAATATTCTTTACTTAACTTCAAGCTAGTTGCTTTCTGTCGTTTGCAACTGCAACATTAAGGTTCTTAAAGTTTCCCTTCTTTCTTGCTTAGACTATTTGACAAATCTGTTTCTTCCCTTAATTCGATTTGTTTATGTCGTAAAATCGATATGGAAACCGCGCCTCGTGGACTTGAAGGTATTTACCAACACAGTGTGAGAGTTAAATTACAAAGGAAAGGAGATTATGTGTACGGGTCTTACCGCGCCAATTTCAAAAACGAAATTCGACCTGATGGACGCAGGATCTTAATGTGCGTCTTTCGCTAGTACAAATGTATAGGACATGCCGCTTCAGTGATTTCGCCAACATGGATTTTGATTGGCTAAAGGTGCTTCAAGGTTCCCTTCGGGGAACTTAGGTCAAAAGCTTAGAAAAGTATCTGCCCGTTCTAAAAGCAGGTTCTAAGAGTGAGGTCAACAAATATTCCGCTGAGGCCGCAATATCAACCGCAATACATTGTCAAACAGACATACAGACAATTACCAACTATCAAAAAGCCGCCAACTGGCCGTAACCTCAAGCCCTTTGTTTGCAAAGAAACTGTACAACACGATAAGAAGAGATGAGATGGATTTGTGAGCACATAAGGAAAACTTATTTGATGGCAATGACTTCGTAAATTTTATGAATATGGTTTTTAACAGAATGAAAAGCAATAAATGCTTTATTATATCTATGAAACGAAATGATCTGCATAAGAAATTTAAAGCATAAAAATTATTTTTTGTGTAGAAACGCTAGGGTATTCTCTGAATACCCTGAATACCCGGACGGAACGCCACTGTGAAAGCATTGGGGTTAGGGTAGGGGAAAGGGTAGGCTTAAGTTACGGGATAATTTTAGGTTGAGGGCAAGGTATTGGGGATAGGAATAAGGACAAGATTAGGTAATTTTGCTTTTGAATGGGGTTCAAATTGGTTTCAGAAAGAGGCTTCTTAACGGTTGTTTTAATGCATCCTAAAAATTGTTGACTGTAAAAGAGCGGGATTGCGAAGATCAGTTCAGTTTCGGTTTCAGTTCTAGATTCATGCGACCGAATCGATTCTACACTCTCATATCAAAAGTATTCAAGCGTTGACAATAAGATGGCGACGGACTAAGATTTACAAAACAATTTAAGACCACTTTACATGATACTTGATACGAGAGGGATATTTTCTCAATGTAATAAAAGCAATCGACTGCAATTATCCAAAAACAAAAAAATAGGATTATCGCGTCTTCGAATTCACTGTATCTCAAAAAGGAAAGGGGGCACACGAATAAAAAGTGTTAACACTAGCATAAAAGGAGTTTTTAGAAGATTTTGTCTTTAAATTTAGAGGAAAAGCTTCATTAAAGGTTCCTTCGTTCTTGAAAACAAGAACAAGAAAAAAAAGATAATTTTTCCAATCTCTAAACACAATACAAATTCAAGGAAAAGTACATAGGGGGACGAAATAAAATGAAGAAATTCTACAGATAAAATTTTGAGCAGAAGCAAGCAAGATGTGGAAAATCAATCAATTTGAAAGAATTGAAATTCGAGCCCAAGCACTTCATGTGTTGGTACACTGCTTATTTTCAATACTGACTTTTTCAAATCACTTTTTACATAAAAGTTTAATATACAATTTCTACTAAAACTTCCCAGCAACTTGATGATATCCTTTGGGGAAATAATTGAAAAACGGTCAAGCAGGAAACAAAATTCAATTTTGTGCTTTGCTTTGAAAAAATACAACTTTTATTGCGAGGAAAATCAAAAATATGTATGTACAATAATTAGCAAAGTCATAGATCTATCCTTAAGATATTACACTCATCAATCTATTACAAAAATAAAATCTTATGTAACTCGAACAATCTTCCGAGTGTGATAAATTTTCTTAAAAATATCTAAATTGAATACATCGAATTTCTTGGGGCAGAATATGAAAGGTAACTAAAAATTGTTTCAAAATAATGGGTCAAAATTTCTTATTTTTCTGCATCCTCTTTTTAAAGCCAAATTTCGTTCAAATAATTTCAAAACAATGGAAACGCTTCGAGCTAGTACGCAGTTGAATTCAACTCAAAATTAAGAATGATAATGTTATGACCAAACGGAGTAGTCAAATACAACTAAATATCATGCAATGGAATAATTTCCGATTAATTCTACCATATTAGATATCTGTCTGAACCCCCTAAGCAGTACAGAGGAATCTCGTAATGTTATATAATGCATCAATTGGTGTTGAGGGGGCAGAATTGCAGTAAATCCGGGGGAAAAACGACGTTACATGTTTATGTAAATACTAGGGAGTTATGAATCATTTGTTAATCGGTGGCAGTAATGAAGGAAATGACCTTACTGTTCTTATATCAGTTCTCTCATTTGGCGGTCTGTGTGTAACGAGTCTCTCCGAGCTTTTCACTTTTTTTGTTATGGCCCTCACCAAGTCCCGGGCTTCTTTCAATCCGTAAGCTGGAAGAGAAAAGCAATTTTGATAATCAATCAACTCTTTTTCTATATCAATAAGCAACAAACTTCATATGAACATTCAGCCTCGATTTCTTATAGACCACTAAAGAGAAAGCAATAGGCTTTTGTTGAAAATGATATTGAAATGAGAACATCTGAGCCAATGCCAAAATTTACATGCTCTCATAAGAAAATAGGAATGTAAGGGTATTCTAGCCAAATAGTTGTGAATATAATGGCCTAAAAAGTAGCAAATTAAAATCAATAGGAGTATACATGTCATTATAGAGGTAGGGTGACATACCTTTTAACCTGGCCAGAACATCGTCAGCGAAATATCCACTCTCTATCCAATCATCATAATCAGGAATCAGGTCGAAAGCTGTCATTCCTTGGTAGTTCCTTAATCGCAAATCAGCACCTACAAAAACATGTCTTATCAAGGCTGGAACAACTTTTAACTTTAGGAAATCGATTTAACCAAATAAAAATAATGCTTTGTTTGAATCAAATGAATAACCCAAGTAAATCAGTAAAGCAGAGACAACTATCACATATTTGATAAGTTGATATATATGGTGATGCTGATGTTGATAGGTAAATACGCTTGGTGTAAAGGTTCCACTAAATGAGTATTTATACTAATGGTGCAGTACGACCCTCCCTGGTCCTTTTTTATCAATGTAGTCACACCTCTTTATTATTTTTGCCTTATTCCTTGAGTTACAGAGAGCTTGCTAATCCTCTCCTTTTGCTTTATGTGCCAGGTCTGAAGATGGACTCGAGCCCATCACCTTCGAACAACAGTTGAGTGAGCTAAATATTTACAAATATACAACTGCGGGGATTCGCTCGAATTGCCTCCTATCTGTTCTATATTTCTTGTTAACAAGTGTCTAGTATGCACCCAAACCACATAAATCAATAGTACATTTTAATGCAAACACGATTTTTTCAATACAGACTGTGATCCGTAAATACAGGGAACATCTAATACAGGCTATGAAAAACGTACCATGCTGTAAAAGGATCTTCGCGCTAAATTGATTATCATTTGAGGTGGCAAAGAACAGTGGCGTTAAACGATCATCATTGTACGCATTGACGTCAGCTCCGTGTTCGAGTAAAATCACTAGTACATCTGTCATGTGCTTCTGCGCAGCTGCGAGATGTAAAGGCCTAGAATTCAAAAGATTTAGATGATAACAAAGCGTAAACAAACATCTAACACTTTTCATATTCCATGCAAGCCAGGGATGTAAAACTCTCTAAAGGAAACTACCTCTGTGACTGTAGTGGAGTCTAAACCTGAGTCTAGTGGCTTGCAACTACAAACCAACTGCTAGAGATTCTAGACGGAGTGGGTTCAAAAGCACTCCATGGGTCGAACTTAAGATCGAAAGGCTGCCTAGTGTGCTATAATTTTCAAATTGACAATAGCTGTAGCAAATTAGTGTAATAACACACTAGCGTCCCGTGTTACTTTATGTCACGATTATGTATTTTACAGTGCCCCTTTTAGAAACAAAACTGAGCCTTAGTCAGGCTAGCAAGCTAGATAGAAACTCATTTTCTCTGAATAAATTTTCCGCGCTGGACATGCAAGCCTAAGAATATATACAAGTTGATTCTTACAAAAAGATTCAAAATCAACAACAAAAGACAACATAGGATTCATAGGTGAAAATTTAAAAGAAGGTTAAAAAGTATAATGTTGTTTCTTACGTGTTTCCTCCAGGGTAGTATGCGTTTGATGAAGCCCCTGATTTGATGAGGAAACCAATCGTTTCAGGAAATTCCGAGCTGCGAAATTGAAGTTTAAATCGAATTGGATTAGACCAATGCACAATGAAGTAAAAGTTAAAATGTAATCTCATAGTCTCATATCTAGTACCAGGAACTACTCAACGGACTTTACAGGAAACCCCCAGTCATTTTTTACAGAGCAGGGTGCAGGCACACATGCCACTCTCAATTACTGACCAGGTACCCATTTATACTTCTGGGTGGAGAGAGGCACGATTGTGTCCACACCTTACAAAAGGATGTTATCCTAAGTACGCTAGAGCTTGGTTTTGAACCCACTAACCTTCGGTTGTGAGTCCAACGCCTTAGCACTACACTATTAGGTATGTGGTTACATAGGTATTCTGTAAGTACATATGCTAAATTCGTACTTTTTCGGATCCCAAACAATGGCACAAATCAATAGCACATATAGAATTTGCTCCCACTGGTGAGGTGGCCATCAAGGGGCTGCAAGAGGTCAAGTTATTCATTAACTGATCTTGTGCATACAAGTCTATTTTGATAGACTAGAAAGCTTTTAAACCATAAATTTAAAATAGATCATGGAATTTTGTCTTACCATGGGATTTTATCCATTAACATATTTTCCATTAGAATATCAGGCTCTCCGTTCTTGAAAGTAAATGATTGGTCTATCAACCTGTTCAAAAGAAAGACGAAAAGTTTTATACCTTTTTTCAACGTGGTATTCTAAATAAAAAGGATTGAATTGAGTATAAAAAACAAACATGCTTAAGTGAGTGAGTTATGTTAAAAAATGCAAAATAAGTCCAAAACTATAACAAATTTCTTACCGAAAATAGGGTAATCGAGACTTACCATTTGGCTGCATTTAAATGATCATTTGCAATGGCAAGATGAGGCAAGCTTGGAGGGGTTTCCTGTTAAAGTTCGATTCAAAAAGTAATGAAATTAGTATATTTCAACAAGCTTAATGGGACAATGTTTGACATGATAGTCACCACTAATCATTCACTCAAGCTTAATGGAGGATCATGAAGGGGTTGACTGATCCTAATTCTCAGCACTGAATTAATAAAAAATTCCAATCCCAGTGATAGAGAAATTCCCAATACTGACATGTTTTATAATCCGAATTCCAATTTTTTTCATTCCCAAATACCAGTTCCAAGAAGTCCAATCCCATTTTCCCAGTTGATAAAAAGGCAAATTGCAATTCTTAATTCACCCCTCCCTTTTAATGGGGTTCTAGGTTTTTGCAAGAAAGCGAGATTGCGAGGAGTCTAGTGAAAAAAGACTTTTGCCTTCACAAAACAGTGTTCCAAGTTAACGGATTCAAAAATGAGTGGAGAGTTTCCAATGCTGCACTTGCTATGACAATGGTTCGAATTCAACCGAAGATGGGGTTCTAGCCCCCTCTTGGTTGGTGCATCCTGAGCACTCGAAAAAGTATTTGTATACCAGGCGTGAATTTTTAATTTTTGATGTAACCTACCCCTATAAATGTTTCTGAGTATCAGGATGTGTGTTTTCAAATCCTTTTACTTAAAATTGCAGTTTCTTGAGCTTCTAAAAAGTTCCTTAGAATTTTCAGAAATTTCTAGTATTAAGGACACGCTGTAAAACTTCTTCTATACAAGGTGGTGCGTAGAGCATAAGGCTTTCAAGTTTATCAGAACATAAAGTTTAAACTCATTACCTTCTCTTCCTCCAAACTGAGCCTAATGCTTCCTTCTTCGTCAGAATCAAGCAGCAACTTCAGAGCATCAACCCTTCCTTGCATCGCACAGCAGTGAGCTGGCATCAAGTCCTATAATACAACGTATGTCCAAATGCAATACAGTAAAAACCACCAAATGAGAGCCTCTTTATTTCAGCTTTACCCTCAAAGGTTCTTCGATGATTTTCTAAATCATGCTTCTTCCTAATAAAGTACATTAAACAAGTAAAAAGTACTATTAACTAATAAAGTACTTATAAAGTTAAAGTGATGATGATTTTTGCGACTTATTTCTTTCTCCTTACAGTCCTGAAAGTGATGTGCTAGTTTTTATGCTTTAAGGCTTTTAAATTCAAAGATTTAAAATCACCAACTAACCCTTCGATTGCGTCGTGTCAATGAAATTCTCTTATCAATCTGTGGACAGAAAAAAACAAATAGTCGTGTGACAATCCCGAGGCAGTTGCCTAATGCCTTTGCCATTTCGAGAGCAGTATTACTCGTTTTCATCTGTATAGCCTCCGATATATAAAGTCGTCCTTTCCTTACCAATATGTGCAGCCTAACAATATCCTCATTTTTACGTCTTCGCCATGAATATTGCATCATACATGGACTTTCTGACCCAACAGAGATAAAGAAATGACTTATATGAGAGCAGAGGCAATTGATTCGGAAATTGATTCAGAGAATGGGGGCTTAATCGAAAGGAGGGCTCAATCGATAGGGGGGCTTATTCAAGAAGAAAATCATTAGTGAGGTCAAATATGTTGTCGTTCTTTTCCAAAGCACGCAGAGCAGTAAGCACTAAATTGAACTTTGATTTTCAGATCAACTCCAAATTTAACTCACGAGTCTTGAAATACACTGCAGCTGCGACAATTCGTTGTTCTCTCCATAACATTTCACATGCAACACTGAGTTTTTGTCGTCATCTAAGATGTTTATATCAGCACCAGCCTCCAACAGCAGCTGAAGTAAGAGAAGAAGTTTAAGAGATAAACCTCCTCTCACAATGATATAGAATGTGTTTGAAGGCGAGGTAGGAGATACGATTTCTAGTTGAGCAATACCCTGGATACCAGCCTCTCAATTCATAATGTGAGATATCTAAATATTATCTTAACCTAGAGACAACATTATAAGTGTGGTTGAGCAAGAATTCTTCATTCTTCATCATATGCTCTCAAGGTACAACTACAAAAATGTTAAATGCTTTTCAAGGATCAATGTAAGTAATTGAGAATACATAATGGTGATGTTCCTAGAAAAATTTCAAAAGAATTGATGTCATTCTGAAAGTGGTCTATCATTGATCTATATGGTAGGCATGAGAGCATCAAGTATATTTTAGAGGGCATATCTCCATGCAAAATATTCCTTACTACTACCTAAGGGTAGAGTTTGATATTTCACGTGTCAAGGCATCATTTAGCGAGATAACCGAGTAAAGAACCATATTAAAAAATATGGTGCTATGTTCAAAAGTGATCATCGTTTGTCTAAAACATCACTTTTCTAAAAAAAATGGTCTTAAAGCTTCTGAACTATCTGCACATCCATGTCATGCTAAACTGATTCACCCTTATCTGCCATAGACAGAACTGAAGGCGAGCGCCAGGGTCGAAAGGGGAGATTGAATACCTTGCTGAGATAAACGTCATAAATCCTTCTTTCACTTCTCTCCAAAATAGTTTACTCAAAAAACTTAACTGCATCATAATAATATTCTCATATTTACTGGAAAGTGTTTAAAAACTCTGTTGGATATGTAAAGAAACTTTGACAAGATCTCCACCGTCGTAATAAATTTCTGCGAGCAGTTATGCCTACTATTCCCGGCTTTTGGTTGATCAAGACAATAGATAAGTACGATCAAAGTGAATCAATCATCGGTATTCGTTAGTGATTTGAGTTAAATATATCTCCATTTATGGGCTTCGTTGGATTGGCATTGGATCAGCCTTTTTGGGACTAACATTGTACATCATAAATAGAACCATCTACAGTATTCAATCGTCACTTACTTCATACGGAAGGAATTAATCTGCATGGCAGCTAACCTTACAATTACTTACGTCCATTGTTTTGATATCTTTGACTCTGTGTAAAGGAGTTGCTCCTCGATAATCTAATAGATTGACATCAATCTTCTCAGCCAACAGATTCTAAATTTAAATTAAAATCCAAGAAAATTGTTAATAAATAATTGAAAATAAGGAATTTTGAATTGATTGCTCCAATAAGCATCACTTAAGCTGCCAATTCAAAAATAGTTATATTTGAAAGGGCTTATCTAAAACTCTGGACACCTTATATGAGAGAAGGATATTTCTCAAAATGACGAAAATTTGAATACAAAACTTGCATCTGAGAACAGTCATTATCAGACAGCTCCAATAGCTAGAAAATCTGAAATATGATAAATACTAAAGAGTTTCGCTTGACACTCATCAGAGTGATTTTAAGACAAGACAAAAACAGAAAGGCACTGGTCTACAAATCTATTACACTGGGTCTTTCTACAATGAGATATACGGGTTCTTACTTTAATTGCATCAACCACTCCATAATATGCAGCAGTGTGCATCAATGTGCTTCCATTTAGGCATCTAAAAACAAACAAGTTGATAATAAAGAGTCACTTGAAGAGTTTCGATGAATTGATACAATTCAGGGAGCCCTCCTTGCTGTAAGTGCCTAAAACAATACCTTCTCGGCACAGTTAGTGTATTTACCTATACGGTATCAACCCAAAAATGCCATACTACCACTGGAGTTGTGACCTTTTAAGTGCATGCTTAAAGCTTGGGTCACAATAAATCACTTTTCAGCAAGTGATATGGCGTGCATTAGTAGACCAAATGCTTTGGTGCTCGAGGTTCTAGATGGCGTGGGTTCTTTATCATCATAGGTTGAACTTGAAATCTAGGGCTGTATAGTGGGCAGTAATGTTAAATGCAAAATCTTCTGTAGTAAAAATGGGAGTAAACACATAAGTACCTCTGCTTTATATGTAGTGATGAAGTGCACCGAGTCATTGCTAAAAATAAACCCTCACTTGCTCAGCTCACACATTTACTGTCAATTCATCTAAAATAACGAAAACTTTATTCTTACCTGCTTCTAAGACTGGCAAAAGTTGAGATACCAAGTTGATGTTCCTTTAACGCACTGATTAGGGTCTTTGTATCTCCAGCAATCATCTTTGGTAATTTCGTATTTACCTCGTTGCTTTTGGCTAGTAAAAATGAAAAATGAATTCATTTCAAAACAAAATTTCTAGATTTTTCTTAGACACCCACCAACACTAGTGTTCTGAGTCAGTAAAGTTATTATATGAAGATTTTGCGAAGGAGAAGCTCAGGACCTTTCTTAACATACTAACTGGGTGAGATGGCTCATCTAGCCCTTAGGCCATCCTATTGTTCAAAGCATTAGCCTATTGACCCTATTTTCAAATATCTATTTTGCTCTTGAGAACAAAAACATGCCTATAGTAAATTCTTTAGAACAAATGAACCAATCAGATCCTATCACTAAAACCGTTACCCTACTGAGCATTTAAAGTGTCTCACCAAATATCTATCGAAAATACAAAAAGTAAGCAATATTCAAACTGTAAAGCAAGAAAAGGACATTAAGGACATCACATGCAATGTAGAAGAAACTTGATTAAAGATTTACCTAGAAAGAATTGCTTGAGCTCTGAGTTTCGTTGTAAATCTAAAGCTGTTTTGCCACTTCTATTCTTCCTGTTAATGTTGGCACCCCATTCAATTAACAACTAGAAGAAAACAACAAACATTAACCTGCATCACTCAAATTTATAATCAAAATAGAATTCATTTGAATTTCAAACGATGCATAAATTGACATTATAAGAAAATATATTGTAAGATCAGTAAAACTTATCGCCTGATTACACAGGACAAGCTGACCGAGGTTGAGCTTATGTAAGTGGCGAGATATGTCTGGCAGGCATTACAGGAAGGCACTACATCAACATAAGGAGTAAAATTATAATTCCAGCTGGACTCACCTGTCCTATATTCTTGTGTAGTCCTTCAGATGCCATGAAGAAAGGAGAAATCCCAAATTTATTGAGGCAGTCAACTTCAGCATTATTCTCAAGTAAAAACAGCACGATGTCCTGTAAAACAATAAGATTCATTAAGTTGTTTTTAATAGCTGTGGGATCATACATTGCATAGCATAAAATTGATACAGTAATGTATAAGAAGGTGGGGTTTCACTGAAAAATCTCAAAACAAGGATACAAATTTCTGCCAAATCTCATATGGCTTTGAGCATGAAGATACTTGACAGTTGTAGTGAAAATGTGTCATTAATGTCACCATGATTTTGAAATATCAACGTGAACTTAGCTTGGATTCTACTGATTCACCCTTGACCATTACGAAAAACTGGCATTTCATATTCATTACGCTATTAAATGTATTATGCTTATCTATCATATATATAAGGAGGCTAAGAAAAAATATCCATATAACTTCCAGGGCCACCTACTATTGAAAACTACTTTTTCATAAATCATCACTTCATTTTTTGAAAAAAGTTTTTATGTAATTTTTGCCATGTAAATTTTTACCATCATTATTATAATTATTTCACAACGAATCGTACTCACAAAGTGCCCATTTCTACAAGCTACATGTAAGGACGTGTTTCCAGAGCTATGTTCTCTTGAGTTGACGAAACCATGCTTTTTTTCAAAGAACGCCACCTACGGGAAATAAGAACAGTTATACCTCTGCGAACTCCAAATGCGTTTTACGTTCACGTATGTTTGCAATGCAGGCTCTTGCTTTTGTAAACATGATGAAAACGTAGCAGAGAAATGAGGAAATTATTCGGACTTTCATAGAAAAGCACCAAAACAGAAAACATCGAAATATCAAATCACTCACTAGTTTCTGCACGGTGTCAAGTTCTCCGATTTTGGCTGCTTTAAACATCAACTTCTGGCATTGAAGACTGTTGCCTGGAAACACCTGATACAAGAATCTAAGACAGAAATAAGGAGATTCATCCCATAGAGATTGTTAGGGCATCACTACGCACTGAAGCAACAATATGGGTAATAAAACAACACAATAAAAAGTCATGAAAAGCTTTCTAAAGATTGTTAACAGTTAAAAAGTACTGAATCGTCTCGATCAAAGTCAATTAAAGTACTTACTTGGATCCAGCTTTCAAAGCTTTATTTCTTGATCCGCTGTCTAAGAATATCTAAAAGAAGAAACACAACTTTAGAAATTGTGGTTGCTTGCGTCGTTGTTTTAGCTTTATTCTTTATTTACAAGTGAAAGGTAAGTTAAATGAAGGTAAATGAATTATCATTATTATAGACATCTTATATCAAGTAATCCGAGTTCACGAAAAAAACACATAATCTTTGACGGGATATTTAGAATATTTTATCAAGTTCATTGCAGAGATTTAAGTGTAATGCCATATTATTCAAGACCGTCAACCAGCATGATAATGGATAGTGATTGAAATAATTCTTACCTCGTATTGTGGATATGATGTCTGAATCAACTCTACCACTTCATTTTTCGGTATGCCAAGCACTGCTCGAGCAGTTGCTAAATATGAAAATAAAAAATAATGAATGTTTGTCAAAAAATTATAAATGCATCATTTTAGAATAGTGCACGAAACACATGCGAGTTATGATTCAACAATTGTTTCAAATATAGCTATTCAACAGCTGAAATTGATCTGTGTCACCGGATAGAATTACAAATTGTATTATTAACCTAATAGAATTACCTTTTTTCTTATTTTCTCCAGAATATCCATCAAAGAACTCTCCTGAAAATGAACAACAATCTTCATATGCTATATAAAAATCATTTTACGCAGGAATATTTCCCTTGCGGTAATTTTCGAATCATTCATAGAGCGTTTGTAACCAACTAGTGCATAGGTTTGCCAGCCTGTTTAAGGTCAGCAGCCGGAGATTAATAATCCTCATATTTCATGATGTGCAACTACTCGTTAGCACACTTTTCCCTTGTCTACCTGGTACATCAAACTAGATTTGTTTCTAAAAAAAATGTCACACGTACCTGTCTCGATGTCTCTGACAATAATTTTTCGTTCTTTGGTAAGCGTTTCCTTTCCACTTAGACTATAGAAGCCAGTTCCAGAAGTTAAACTCTACAAATATAAACATAAATATTACAGTTCAATGCTAGTAAATATTTCCTTGAAACTTGCATATCTAATGTGTAGCTACCGAGTTTACAGAAATGATACAGAACTAACAGCTAGGCTGTTAATGTTATTCACAGTGCAATTTCCATTCGGTAGAAATGTCTACAGGTTCACAAAAAGAGAGCTGAGGCCATGGGGCGAAATGATTTGCCAGCTCTGGAGATATCAGATAAAGTAAGTAAGAAAAATGGAAATATAAAGTATTTTATTGAAAATAGATGTATATTTCAGGTTATGAAAAATACAATACCAACGCTACGTTAACGGCTTCGAACCCTTTAGATTCAAACACTTTACTATATGCACAAATTCAAATCTTTGAGAAGTAAATTTATAAAAGAACAAATTTCCTTACCAAGTTGATCATCATAGAGCTTACAAGATCATTGATCGTCATGTTCCTAGAATTAAAAGAGTTTAAAGTTTGATTAGTATTTAAGAGCTAATACAAACAATCCTATATTAAAGATAGAAGCTCCTTAGTACTAAATACTCGAGTTTCTTTCGCCTTACTCTTTTACTGCTGACTGCAAAAATATAGAGAAGTTTAGACAAGATTACATTATTCAAAAGATTAGACAAAAATAAACTATGCTTTTAAAACGTTTCAATAATATTATAACAGTTAATAATCTGCAGTTAAAAAGGAGAAAAGTTTGATTGAAGAAGATATTGATATCGAAACGTTTTTAAAAAGTGGTTTATTTTTGTCTAATCTTTTGAATATTTCATAACTAAGGTAAATTGGCTCTTGTATCATCATATCATACAGAATAGTGTATGGGAATAAGACCATGATGGAAAATACTAGAACTATAACTGAACTGAAAGATTTTATACATTTTTTCTGAGAATTATGAAAAAATCACGAAAATTAGAAAGAAACAAAAAAGTTTATGAACAATGATCATTGTCTTACCTCGGAACAGTAATAGCCTCGTATCGTTCTTTGATTTTTTGTGCAACAATAGATCTTGTCTAAAGGAAATAAGTTAATTTCAATAAAACATTAGATTTGTTATTGTTGGTAGCAATTACGCTTTCTATTTTCGTAAAGTTTTGTTTTACCGATAAACAGCAGAGGATCCACTAAATACACTCGAGAAGATACAAGATTTTGAAAATCAATCGAGATAATTTGTGAGAATGAAAATGAATGACCCGAGTAGGACTCTTGATTGGTACCCTAGTACCGTAGTGCGTTTACCTCACAAATTATCTTAATTGATCCACCGAGTAGTTAACTAACTGAACCAGACCCTGGTCAGTCCTCTTGTTTAGAGAAATAGTGGATTAGAACCCACGATCCTTTGAATAGGGCTGTGTCGACGAGCAACTCCGTTAACTAAACATATACGAGGAATAAGCTAATAACTAATATGTTTCACAATGCTTCCAAGTTTTCTTGCTATTCTTAAGTTCTATTTCGATCAAAGACTGGTTTACTGTACCTTCAGCCTTATATCATTAACATTATTTGTCCAAGCGATACACTCAGGCAGATTGAAGTCATTCTCGATTTTTGCAGTATCTGTAAGTAAATTTATTCCATTAAAATAGATTTTATCTGAGTTTCGATTATTTTGGTACAATTAGTGAAGATTAAAAAACTATGCAGTAAAAATCAATCTGCTAGGCTAAAATTTCATCATTCAAAAAGGTACATTTTGAAAGTAAGGCTCCTATAGGAGGAGTGGAATTTCTAGAGATTTGTTATCGTTTTTCACACAGCTATTTCAATGCTTTTTAAATAAAAGTATGAATCTGTTAGGGAGCCCAAGTAGTAACCCCCATTTCAATAAGAGGCTGTTAAGGCTAAGTAAAAAAAATAGGTTCTTATAAATCGGGGTTTTTACTGTATACTTGCATTTCAAGTTGGATTCTTTTATAATTTTATAAATTATTATAAATTCCATACAAACCAATAAACAGAATGGATAGAAAATTTGTCCCAAAATATTCCCCATAAAAATTCAAATTGTAGTTTTCCAAATCAAATAAATGTAGGGCTGCACAAGTCATTTCTAAATTGTAGACAAAATCAGAACATGACTTCTCAAAGTATCATTATTATTCTACCAGCCTTGAAAATGATAAATTAGGCCATATTTTATAAAAGAGGATGGTTCAGAAATAATAGTTGTATCTTTTTGTGCAAGTTTTTCAAAATTGAGAGTGCCCAGTCTTTTGTTTTGCTATTGTTTTGGCCAACAAGGTCATGATTGAATGTAATAGACCATAGTTAATTGAAATATATGGTTTAGAAACGTATTGTTGTATCTTTTTGTGCAAGTTTTTTAAAACTGAGAGTGCACAGTCTTTTTGGTTCTCTAGCCAGAAATATATGTTATTCAGAAAAGATTCTACAATATTCAGCATCATATTTATATGAATAATATTTACATGTACAATTTTAACAATAAAGAGAGAGGATAAGACATAGGTTGTGCACGTTCAAGTACTGCTCAACATCAACTGTGAAACAAAGACGTATAACAATAGGGTTTCCTAACCATGTATTTTGATAAACTATGAATAGACCAAAACGCTTCTTTTCGTTCCTTAAAATATTCGTTATGTAGAAAAGGTTTCATAACATTCAGAATCATATATATGTAGACAATGTTTACATGTACAATTTTAACAGTCAAGAGGCATACGTGGTGCACTTTCAGGTACTGCTCAACATCAAATGTAGACAAATGCCTACAACAATTGGTTTCCTAACCACCTTTTTTATAAACTATGATTGGGCTCGGAAATGAGAATGTATAAACACATTAAGAAGTTGGATTATCAAGTTTAACATTTAGTGAAACTGAACATAACAGATAAATTTGAAATATAAAGAGCTTTGAGTTACCTTCACGTATGCGATCAAGTTCTATTTCTAGTTCTTGCTTCCTTTGTTAAGAAGTGAATAAGAATTCATCATACATTTGTATGAGTACAAGTAGTGACGAACATGGAATACATGATCTAGGGTAATTTGTGACCACCATTTTCAGTTCATTTCAATTACATTTCATTTCAAAATTCCACTACGGGCAAAATTTCTAACAAAATTACAACTAAAACCAATAAATACAGTAGGAAACAAACATAATGACAAATTAAACAAAGACTAAAATGAAATTTTGTAGGAAGAGGAATTCTTTTGAGGAGGAGCTCTCCCAGTAGCTAAACTAATACAGGAGAGAGCACACATGAACAAAGAACCTTATTGATCAGATTTTATCATGTTGGAATTGAATTAGAAAAACATTATTTGATAGAGGCATTCAACGCTGATACTTGGTGGAGTAGTAATGCTGTTTTAGTTCACGACAATGTGTTAATGTGTCAAACTTAAAATCGAGCAGTTGTCTGGTCGGCAGTAGTTTTCAAATTGAAGATATCTGTAGCGAGCAACGTAATAATGAATATCTGAACTAACCTCTTTATCGCTTTTGCAGAATCGAGTCTCGCGTTAAGTCTTGAGAGCTCGTCTTCTATAGATACTTTATTTGCATCTAACTCTTCCTGGTGAAAAATCGAATCCTTAACTTACTTGGTGATTACTAATTAGTTAACAAAGTAACTAAGGTCAAAGCTAATTATTTTTAACATGAAATCTTATACAAGAAATTACTAATACAAAAAAAACATTTTAGATATAATTCAAAAATATACCATACCTTTACCTTTAAACCATAGATATATTTTCGATATAATCTTTATCAGAAAACTTCTAAGCAAACTAAGCTTACTGATAAAGATCATATCAAAATGTTTGTTTTGGTCATTCAATTGATCATATTTTGAAATATCTCTCAGAATATTTATGAACTTGGCTGTAGCATTTGCGTTAAAGGTACAAATGCTGAGACAAATTTGGACCATTACAATTTTAGTAGCTATGCGTTGCTAAGAAACATATTTCTATAATACATGGAAAGAAACAAGACCCCCCATCTTTACTGGAGTCGTCGATTGCATTGATCAAATAATTTGGTAATCAGGTTTGAAATTGAGAGGAGAAAACTTACGATTCTGGTAACAACAGCTCGACTCTGTTTGAATTTGTATCCACACATGAAGAAGAAGGCGAAATACGCGCACACTGACATTATATCTGCCTGCAAAGAATATGAAAACATATCGATTGATATTCGGAGGAATAAAGAGATATTCGACGCAATCCTCACCCTTACGGCACTTATCAGTTTGCGAACGATTTGATAAAGGAACGATCTCGGGATTCAAGCAGCAATTTTCCACAGGGAACTGATTGTATCGATAAAAAGTAAAGGAAAGCCTAACAGAAGTATCATTGTTAATTCTGATCGTTCATTTTTGTTTATAGGTGTTTCCATTGATAGCTTAACAAAAATTAGAGAATAATTCTGAATATCGTGTAGTATCTTCTGCTACAAATTGAAATCGTACCAACCTCAACAAGATCTTCAGAGTCGAAAGGATTTGAGCAATTGAACATTTCTGCTATTGTCCACAAAACCAAATTCACTGTCCATCTGTAAAGATAAAATGTTAGACATCTAATGCAACAGTTTGGAAAAGCAAGCCAGGCTAGTGCAGGTACATGTCCCTTGTTGGACCCCTTCTCCTAATTGCGTGATACCTGTGTGTATGAACCCTCAACTTGCAATGAGTGTATTAAGAAGTTAGGCTCAAAAGATTAAACCTTTCATCTCGACGAGGCTAAAGCTTGCCTTTGTCGAGATGAAGAGTATTGTCTTTCGAGACTTGCTTTCTTAGCATATGTATAACGCTCTATACTTTAATATATCGAGCACGTTTCGGAAAACCGAAATAAAAGGAGTATATTATAGGTTTAGCGGACTAGAGTACTAATCTAGAGTTCGAAAACCAAAATACAGGCTTGTAACTTGTAATTAACACAATGATAGATGTGAGTAAAGAATTAACAGAGTTAGATTACCTGTCATTTAGCAGCACTTCAGAAGTGAAGGTTTCTGGTACAAAAGAATTTATCAATGCAGACAGCACCCTGTAGGACGAAGTACGTACATATCAAATACACTACTTCGACTAGCCGCGTATTTGGGGGACTGGTTCGAGTACTGGGGGTATAATAAGCTCTCTTTTTGCAGTTTACAACCTAGAATGAAACAAAATTTAACTTTTTTATGTAGTCATTGTGCAATCAGCTATAAGATATCACATTTTTACTCAAATCTAACAAAATTATTGCAATTTGCCACTTTTTATCAGCACTTTAATGTATTTATTCGCTTTAAGGATAAAAGTCACCTAAGCTTTGTTTCTGGTACAACCAGGCCCTTCAATGGGTGTTCTCAAACATAGCAATAGGTAATTCAGCCTTCTTTGTTTATTAAAGTAATCAACATTGGCTGAGAAATGTCAAAAAACTAGCTTTTTACATTCCAGAACTCGACCCAGTCCTCCAAATACGCAGTTAGTCGAAGTGGTGTATTCTTAACCCAGAATTAAAATGCATGCACGTAAATACTCGGCTGAATTAAATTCACCAGAGGGGTGATCTTCAATATATGTTTTTACTTGACATACATGTTTACATGCCATACATGTTTTTAATTGTTCTTACTTGTTTCATAAAATGAAATATCACTTGCCAGCTCCAGGTCTAGTAGGTGAAGTAATTTTACCCATATAAACAGGCCCTAAGTAAGTGTTTTCCTATGACTCATGATGGTTTTTCTTTCTGAAACAATATAGAATTACAATGATGTATGGAATAAAAGCCTATCCAAAAAGGTTTCACAAACCTGCTATCCGTAAGGTCATCTAAGCTCTACAAAAAACCAATTAGATATCAATTTGAGTCTGACCATTGGTTCTCCTTCATGATTATCACAGTATTGAAAGGGGGGTCTCTCCTCGATTACTTTCCCTATTGAAGGAGCTCTTCCTATAGAATTCCTTCCGCATGAATTATCAGTTAATTGGAAGAGAGGAGGGGTCTCCTAGATCACTTTAACTATTGGAGGCATTCTTCCTATAAGAGCCTCTTCTATAAATTCTATTTCATTTATCTTTATTTGCATATTTTATTTACTTTTATGTATCATCCTTTTTAAGTTCTTGTTACAGTGTATAAAGTGTATCATTTCTTGGTTATTTGTTACTTGTGAGGAAAGGTAGCAAAACTTGTATAAGGTGGAATTTAATCATATGAAGCTGAAATTTGTGAGGCCTAGAAAATTCAGATGAGCAAGACATTGAAATAACGATGCATCATAAAGATTCTTAGGACTTTGATTCGTTCCCTTCAACAAAAAAGCTAAAGATGCTCAATTAGTTTGGAAAGGAATAGTATTCATATACAAGCAGCAAATTTTTATCATTTCTCCTGAGAATGTTTGGACAAAAGGTTTAAAAAAAACAAACATACCAACACTCCTCTTTCGAGCTTGCTTCCTTCTCTTGTCATCTATAAAATATAAATTTGCACCTTAGTTGAGATACATGATTTCTATTCTGTAAGGAACTTACTTAAGGCTTTAGTATCAAAAGTTCCTTGAGGCTTTGTTTATACCTCGAAGTTATGTCGCTGTATATGGATCAAAATAAATGTTGCCTTGAAAAAAAATGTATATGTGTTCAGTGCGACTCAACTGCTACATAACTTTCGTATGTAAACCAAGAAGAAAGCGAAGTCATTAATGCAATATAACTCCGGTCGCATAATGCGACTCTATTGCCTACATGACCCATTGATTTCATCGTATGAACCGGGAACTGCAGTTAAAGCGCAGTTGAGACGAACAAAGTTGCTCCAAGTTGAATTTAATTCACTATGACACAGCTCCGTCATATGAACATAGACATAGATTTTACATTGGACATAGCAAAAAAATTTAGTTATAATTCCCTTATGAACTGGTTCCTTATATAGAGAAATTATGCATCCCTATGTTTGAACAATCAGCAGGGACGTGAGAAGAATCAGAAACTTATATATGCCCCTCGATTAGACCTGTTCCACTCAAAATATATAATGCCCAATTTTCATCGATACAATGCGTCTGCTGAGTCCATAAGCACAAAACTCAGAGTAACAGAAAGAAATTTCTGTTTATAATGTGTTCATTCTGCCCTATAATACCCAGCAAATAATCTAATTACCTTCAGATGTGTATTGATAAGATCCATAATGCAATAGTCTGGCTCCGGATATTCGTTGCCTTTCATCTTCTTTCTACTTATCATTTCTTTATCTCTGAAATTCAGATGAAAATATTTTTAGCTTTCAAAGTTTGGGATTGATCTCATTTGATTGAAGAGATTAAAACAAACGATTCTACAATCATCATCATCATCATCAGTCTGTGACGTCCCACTGCTGGGCAAAGACCTCTCCCAAATTCTGCCACTCGTTACGGTTCTTTGCAATTCTCTACTAGGCAATCGTTTTTGTCGTGATCACAAGTTCGTCTCTCCATCTTGTTTTCAGTCTTCCCCGTGCTCTTTTTCCGTGGATCGGTCGCCATTCGGTTGTCAGTTGTGTCCATCGTTCATCGTCCATGCGAGCTACTTGACTGGCCCATCCCCATTTGATCGATTTGGCAGTTGTGATAACATCTCTAACTTCACTTTGCTCTCTGTTCCAAACATTTGTTTTTCTGTCTCTCCTACTGTACCCAGTCATCATTCTCTCCATGCTTCTCTGAGTTGTTTGTAGCTTATGTTCATTTTCTTTGTCAACGTCCACGTCTCGCTACCCTATGTCATTGACGGTAAGACGCATTGATCAAAAATTTTCCTCTTCAAACAAATCGGAATTGACTTTTCTAGGAAGACGTCTTTGTGTTTATAAAATGCTATCCATCCTGCTTGTGATCGTCTCTTTATTTCTTCATACTGGTTGTTATCGGGCCATATTTATTGTTCGAGATATATGTATTTGTTTACTTCCTCTAGAATATTATCATTTATCTTTATTTCCTCCTTCGTTAAAAATTTGTTGAATAAAACTTTGGTCTTTGTCTCTTTGAAATGTTCATTTTCAGCCCAACCTTTCTACTTTCTACATCAAGCTCGTATGCCATTTGTTTCATATCACAAACATTGTCCGTCATGATCACAATGTCATCAGCAAATCTAAGGTGATTTAGTCTATTACCGTTCACGCTTATCTCTTTCTCTTCCCATTTGACGTTGCGGAAGATCTCTTCAAGCACAGCTGTAAATAATTTCGGAGATATAGTGTCTCCTCGTCGCACGCCTCGGTTGATTTTTATCGGACTGCTGTCTTCATGTAGTTTTATCGTTGCTGTGGCGTGGGTGTAGATTTCTTGTATGGCCTTGACATATTTAGTATTATTGTTCTGATTTGCAAGCGCTTGAATGACTGCATTCGTCTCCACAGAATCAAAAGCTTTTTCGTAGTCAATAAATGTTAGACACAGAGGCAGTTGATATTCATTAGATTTCTCTATCACTTGGTTTAGGGTGTGCATGTGATCGATGGTAGAGAACCCTGCTCTAAATCCGGCTTGTTCTGGTGGTTGGTTGTCGTCCAGCGTTGCAGTTAGTCGATTGGTAATGACTTTTGTGCATGGTTTATACACATGCGATAATAAGCTGATTGGTCGGTAGTTCTATAGACCCTTTGCATCACCCTTTTTATATAGAATGGTAATGTTTGCTGATTTCAAGCTGGTTGGAATCGTTTTAGTATTCAGGCATTTGGTGAAAATTTTTGCCACTATTTTTATGATCGTATCAACGCCACATTTGAGCACGTCCACAATGATGTCATCAGGTCCTGGAGCCTTTCCATTTTTCATTTATTTAAGAGCGTATTTCACCTCATCTGTCCTTACCTCCATAACTTCATTTCCTTCTTTTTCGTTTATTGTCACACCTGGCACGGTTACTTTGCTGTCGTACAGTTTTTGGTAAAAGTCTTCTGTCCTCTTTATGATCTTTTCTCTGTCCGTTATAATTTCACCGTTTTCGTCTTTAATTTGAATGATTTGATTTTTGCCAATTACGAGCTTCCTTCGTTGTTTTTTAAGGCTTTTGTTGTTTTCGATCGTTTTCTTTATACTCGCGGTGTTATACTTTCGTATTTTTTCTTCTTATTTATATATTCTTCTTTGATCTTTTTCCTTATGGTTTTGCACAGCTCTGTATATTCTATTTTATCTACGCTCGTCATGTTCGTTATATTTTAAACTAGAATTTCATGTTATATGAAAACAAATCGTGAAGGAACTGAGATTTATAGCTTAATGAAAACATTATACTCAATGAAAAGAAAATTTCTGGAAAAGAGAATCCCTTCCTTCATGGCGTATATAGATTAGATACCATTATTTCTCTATACCTTATTCATTAATCATTATTGCTTTATTCAGCACTATTGTCAGAAGGCCTACATCACTCGACTAAGAGTTTAATGTTTTATGGCTTCCTTTTAATCAAGTTCAAATAAAGAATCTGAAAGACAAATTGATATTGCAAAATGAGCCTACCTTAAATCTGTGGCTTGTCTCACAGTGCACTGAAACAAAGAAAAAGATAAATATTAGTTTCATAAACGAAGTCAGTCAATGATCGGAACAACAACAGTAGATAATAAGAACTGACATTTTTGCATGAAAATCATTGGAGAAGTAGCTACTTCAGAAAGAGAAAATGCAAAATGAAAATGAATCCCAATGAATCGGTATATCCCAATGGTGGATCAGAATTGGCCAATCAGAACAAAATAGTCATTAGGTTTCACTATATTTCCGAATTTCAAAATGATACTGTTTATTACCAACTATTCAACTAATTCGTCAGCAAAGTAATCTGATTGATAAAATGTAGTTTCTTGATGGTTAGCCGCCGAAGCACTACACTCTTTTTTATAAGAACCAGTAAATTTGATTTGAAATTGGCTGTTCTGAAATATTCCTATATTTTCTGGCTGAAATGTTCTCAAATTGTTTGGAAGCCTGTTTTCGCTATCAGTTGTGTTAATTGGTTCAAATGTGGACTCTCTTGACCATCTGATATGTCTTTGTGCTGTCAATCTGCTTGTTTTGTAATTATCTGTCAGTCGTGGTTATTTCGTATAATTCTTATATTGACCTTGAAATGGTCAGCTTCGGTTTGTTCTTAAACTGTTCTTAAGATTTGGTAAAATCTGAGGCTTGGGTTCTTATAAAATTGTTCTTATAAAAAGAAAAGAGTGTAATGCAAAAATGCAGGGGTGGATCCAGCAACAATGCCGACTACTGCTCAAGTTGGTCCAAGTTAAAGAATTATCGATTTTTCATCTTAGAGCCTGATCAAGAAGAAAGACAAATACTAGGTCTGAAACTCTGACAACAGCTTGTGCAGTAGTAGCTATAGTCCTGGATCCGCCCCTGCAAATCATGCAGTTGCATCGCTACAGGTTTTTATTTTCCCCTTTGAATTTCAAGACCAATTTTTGAACATTTTATAAACATGATGCCCTCAACAGCATGTCTCCGTGGCGCAATCGGTTAGCGCGTTCGGCTGTTAACCGAAAGGTTGGTGGTTCAAGCCCACCCGGGGACGAATATTTTTCAAAAAATTAATCTGTCTATTCTGTGATGTTCTCTTTGTTTCTAACTTTTGACAGCTGCATTGACATAAGAAGAATTCAACCTGTAAACTGATAACTATTTATATTAGAACAATTAGACAAGAAAACGTCTATAGTATAAGACTTGCTATAATGACCTTTGATCTTTGACCTTATTGCAAGGAATTCCAAGATCAAATATCGATCTCAAATAAAGACTTTCCTACTATATGTTTTCATATGATTTAAAAACGTTTTCTATCTACTAGGTGTGGACTCCGTCTATCAAACATTTTGTTTTAAAGAGGATTATTTCCGATGGAATAAACAATAATTTGGGTTTTATCAAGAGAATTGATGGTTAAGCAAATTACAACATTTGTAAGGAATGATCATGAATACAGATAATATAGCTTCAAACTGGTTGGAATGGTTCTATTTCTTAATGGTCCGTTACGAATACAAAGTAAGCAAGCAAGCAGATTTGTTTGTTAACGTGTAAAGGTGCGGAGTATGACAGCGTGAAGCTGAATGCACCAGCAGCTTGTGCCCCAAGAATTAACATTCTAGAACGAATATCCTGGGTACTCATTTACCGACCTTGGTAGGATGGATAGCTGAGTTGGCTGACGAAGTTTAGTTCTTGATTCTCATCACTTGTGGATTAGAACCTAGCTACAAAGGTTGGTCTTCACGGATTACAAATCCAGTACCTTAACCACTATCAATATCAATCAATATCAATTACTGACTTGCTACACAAGAAGCGTCGTCAAAAATTACATAGTTAAACAAGTTACAGCAATGAATGAAATAAAAGGAAAGAAAGAAAAAGACTAAATAATGACGAGTAGAAGCTTGAAAGTGTTGCCAGGGTCCAGAGACAGATCAGCGCATCTCTAGTGCATTTTTAATAAAACACGCCACCCATCTTATTATCTGAATGTCCATGAATCACATGACATAAGAAAGACAAATTTTTGTTACGGGAGGAGAACATCAAGAAAGACAAATTTTTGTTCCGGGAGGAGAACTATAAGCTATACCACCACTTACTTACTGAAATATACATGAAGGTAGACATGAAGCGTTGGTTTTAAACTCTGGGTTTCTCTTTAGGCGTAATAGTGGAAATATTTGAAAACACATACCCTTGCATCTTTTGCATCACTATTGGCACCGGCCTTTTGGGTCACGGCTTTGGCGCCAAATCCAGATAGGAGTGACTTTTTAACCTCTACCGGCTGGCTGGCCGCACTGGGACGTGGGGGAGTCCACTGCAATGATAGAATAAATGCCTACACCTGACTCAAAGCGTCAAATGTTGATCTATAGAACGGGTGCATATGGAGGCCAAAAATCAAATACTTGCTGCTAATGTATTCTAAACTAGGAAATTTTGCTATGTTACTCCATGCCTGAAAAGCGGGTTTACACGATTTAACTAGTAATATGCTCCTCTTCTAAGATTTAGAATCAAGTTTGTGTCATTACTAGCTGGTAGAATATACCATCTGTTGATTTAGAATATCGATAAAACAACTCCCTCTTTGTTCGCTCTCTCTGAAAAAACGATAGAAACAATTGGATTAACTAATTGGGACTAACTAGTGGGTCTGTGCTTCAAGTGAGCCCACTCTATCCCCTCCCTAACGAGTGGATCTTTCAACGTACTTCTGAGAGTTTTTTAGATTATTATTTATTGCTTATATTCTAAATCAACAGATGACGTATCCATCCATATAACTAAGATATAAACAGGGTTCAAAACTTTAGAATGGATGTATATGTATTTAGGACGGATGAAACCAATGGTATGAAAAGAACTAAGCAAACAAAATCGGTTTGTTCTTTTAATGTAGGTATTTTAAGTGCAATTGTCGATGCCTCAATGTTGTTACATAGCCTCGTGTTCATTAATGCAGGTAGTTAGAATAGCACTACACGCATGGTTTTTCGGCCTTCTAACAATTCACAATTCACCTATCTTTTGGACGCACAATATGGATTCAATCATAAAAATAATAGTCTTTCGATATTAAAAGTATGCGATCAAGACACCCAATGTGCCCTCCAGGTTATCATCACGCCAACCCATCAATATATATTTTTGATTCTTGAACAACAACAATGTGTAACCGTACATAATAGTATGCCCAAGTTTGTGAGTGGCTGCATAGCAGGAGTTGCGATAACTGGGAGGGCACTTTGGGTTTCTCGGTCACATATACTTCTATGTTTTTATTCTAGTATCAACTTCTTGAGCACTATTTGTGTCAGTCTTGGGCCATACTCTACCATTACACTTTTTGCTCATTGCTCATTGCTGCAATTCGAAGCACTCGTTGATTCTCGAACTCCAACAATGTGCAACCAAATATCGCATGCCCATATTTACGAGTTGCTGCACTAGCCTTTATGGTGATAACCGGGAAGGCAAGTCAGGTCTTTTAATCGCATACTTAAAGTATTCAATTTCGCTACGCAATTTCGTCTTTACCTTCTATTAGTGATTTTATAAGAACCGAGGATGCTGTTTTACTAAAACCTGTTGCTATTGATTAAACTGTTGTTCTTAACCTTTTTTTATTTTGTGCTGTGAATTAGAAGGTTTAGACGAAAGGAAAAATGATTAAAATGATTCCAATTCTTGTTTTGTAATCATAAGTGAAACTTACAGTAAATGGTTTTGACAGTAAAGCAGCATCATCCTTTTGTTGCAGATATTCTGATCTTTCCCACACGAACCAGATATCGTGACACACCAGGCACCAAAGTAAGTCAAACACCTTGAATTAACAAAAGTAAACATACAGTGCAGGAATCTTACAGTGGAGTAATCAGGGGGGTAGAAATCCACCATTCCTTCCGCGTGCTTTTTAGCGTAAATCCGCCATTTCAGTCATTTGAAGGATAGAAGATTCTGACAGGGAAACCAAGAAACCCTTTCCTTCTTGCAACGAAATACGTGAAGAATTCCATAAAAAATGTACATCTTTATAAAAAGTACGTATTCCGTGTATCATTTGGAAAATCTGCATCCGGCAAGGATGAAAAATTCCGTATTCCGTTTTCGGAATTTTCACCCAATTCCCGAGTTTCACAAACCCTGATGACCTCCCCTTGCTACAAGGACCTCTGCAGGGAAAGGACCGAGAAAGTAGCTTTAATCGCTTACAACATAGTTAGGACCTACAAAAAGCAATAAGACGTGGCCATCACCTCCTTGAAAAACGTTTTTATAGATCAATCAAAGGGTGTCACTGTCATTTTTTATGGGCATCAACATTTGGAAACCCTAAATGCCTTTCGGGCTTCTGGCTATGGTCTTCCCTCCCCCTGTTCCTTGCTCAAGTATTCTTCCTTAATGGCAGTTTCAATTGTCATACGGTGGAAATTATTGTACGGTAGTCTTTGATCGGTATACAACTTGGAATGGCGAGGAAAATTGACAGTTGAGTTGATAGTTGATAGGAAAATACACTTGATATCTTCGTTAGGTATATTGCTGAGACAAAGCACAAAGGGGCCAACTGAATAGGTAGACGGATCGATTAGTGTGATCCGGGTCCTTTCTCTCGATTTGACCACACTTCGTGATAACTTTTGCCTTTTTACCGGGAAATACAGAGAGATGACTAGTTCTCTCCTCGCACAGTATGTGGCAGGTCTGAAGGTGGTTTCGAATCTGGGACCCTTTGAACAACAGTCAAGTGATCTTACCTCTCAGACATCCATGTAACAAAAATTGGATTTTCCTCCCCATGACAATAGTTATATTCCTGATATCTTCAAGACAGCTAATATTGTTCAGCAATGATCATGTGTAGCAATGAAACATGACAAAAGAGGGATATTTATCTTTATTTATTTCTTATCTGCTTGACGAAAATGAAGTTATCTATATTTGTTTTGGTCAGGTGGCTGAGGAAATTCGTTGTCCATAAAATTCGATAATCATCCCTTGGCATAATTTCAGAATGAGTCGTGTTACCTGTTCAGCACTTTTCATAGCAAACATTCTTGAGTTGATTTCAAAATCTGATGAGATCACTTCACTGAAAAAGTAAACCTTGATATCAAAATAATAACCTAGTACACATTTGAAATCTTAGTACAATCGTAGTTTAGTGTAACGGTAAAAATGCGATTAAAGTAAAATATATATACCTGGCCCGGCACAATTAGTCCAGTTGGTGCGGCTTCGGCTTAATTGAAAATTGGGCAACTGACAATTTTTAAAAAAACAATATTGTTCCATAAAACATTAGATTTTACAGTAAATTTTTTTTATCATATTTACGTAAATTTGTTTCTGATGATGTACCCAGTTATATCAGAGAGAATCTGGATTTCAAAAATTTTTCCGGTGTATGGCCCCAAACCCACTTGTTTATCTCAAACCAGACCATCTATGGACAGCTTTCGCCAGGCCTGCATACATCTAGCAGCTAGTAAAATAGCGTGCTAAACCAAAGAGAGAGGAGAAGGTGGCTAAAAATATTACGCTGTTGAATCGCCATTGATAAGATGCTAATATAAACCTACTGTTTTTTAAGTTCTTCAACCATCCAATCCACTCTCGTTTCCTTCTGTTGCAAAGTTAACCTAAAACATAATCCAACATTAGAAGGTACATGTACAATACAGAATATAGATGGTCGTAAAGGAAATTTAGTGAAATGTGAAAAGTGTAATTTTCTTATGTGAAAGGTGAAAAGGACCGATTTATTTACAAGAAATGTTCCTTATGTATAATGTTATTCTCGTGATTCCTGATTCCGACCTCCTTTAAAACTCTAAATATCATTACTAAGACACTTTAGAAAACCTTATCAAAGGTAGTGTGGATTGATATCATGTATATAGACAAAATTCATAACATTCAAAACATTCTTGATGGAGAAAGCGAAGGACCCTCAGAACTAAAATCTTTTTATCTGAATTCGACATTTTAATACTCTCATTGTTTGATGTAATCGCTTTAACCTTGTAAAATAGACTTGTTTTTAATTTTTAGAGCTGAAGAGCCACACTTATATTGGATATGCCCATTTTATGCCATATAATAATAATAATAATAATAAAAATAATAATAATAATATAAAATCGTATGGAGTTATCCAGAACTACCAAGAACCGTACAAGTCGTATTGTGTTTTCTTTGATTTTAGTTCCTAAATAAAATGAAGAAAATGCAAAATGAAGCAAATGCCTGCATTATTTTTAGAACTTGAACTGAGGGTGTTTATATGGTATCTAATTTCTATTTAGCATTGATTCAAAATATCTTAAATGTGCTTCAGACATAAGCAGTTTGTAGCAGCTTATCAAATGGTTTACCTTTTTAGTGAGCAAATAACCATATACCAAATACCAAATCAAAGTAACAAATACACAAGATTACCCACCCATCAAAACTTCTTATCTTCTTGAAAGGCCTTCCAGTTAAGCCTAGAGCAATACAGAATGGAAAAACTGTTAGAGAAAATCTAAATAATCTAATACTTGAGCCAGAACTAGCGTTGTGAGAAATCACAAAAGAGGACTGCTCCTTATTCCTTCAGAGAACATGTGAAGGTGTATGTTCGCTACCAACCACCTTAAAGGAAGGCTTGCAGTGTATACGCTTTTTTTTAAGACTAGATTTTATAAGAATAATGAGGCTCAAAATCGCTGAAATTTAAGAATATCTTAAGAATATTGCGAGGCTCAGATCTTATATAAAATAAAATTTTAGGGAGTGTTTTTTTTACATCTGAATTGGTGTGCTTTTTACAGGAAATGGTTTTAAATACACTCACCCAAATCTTGATGCAAGTGTCAATGAGCTCTGTTTTACAGGAAATACGGATATCTTATTGATTGATCAAATGTTTTCCTTTTTTAGCATTTATGATCATAATGACAATTTATTGCTATATCTATGTTTTCTGCCCTAAGAATATTCTAAGAATATTCCGAGGCTCAAAATAACAAAAAATTAAGAATATTGAGGCTCAAAAAAATTTAGTATTCTTATAAAAATAAAGTGTATTCTAGAATTTCTGATTGCAATATAGGGTCTATTCAGATATTTTCAGATGAAAGTTAGCTAGTCAAAACATCCACAGTTTCAATACACAAAGATCAGGATGGTCAAGTGGTTGGATCACCCAACCCTTTTTCAAAGGGTGATGGGTTCAAGATCACCTCCAGACCTACATCACATGAAGTGTTAGGAGAGAATTTACTAGCACTCAGTAATTCCAGGCAATAGGAATCACAAGGTGTGGTGATGTCAGGAGGAAAGACCAGGGTTGCACTGCTCAATCATTCTGCCTATTCAATAGCGCTTTTGTCAAAGATGCCTTGCAAAGACAGTTAGCATGATTGTCAATCAACTATCAACAGCTCAAACAAGCAAGGCTGGTTAATCACCACAGCTCTATAGAAAAAAAGGGCTTTGGAAGAACAAGACTTAGGAAGGACAAATTTTAAAATCGTTGTGTTATTCAAATACGTACCTATCTTTGAAAAGAATAGGTTTACGCCTAAAAGTTTAATGGGTCAAATAGGTAGACTAATCAAGCAGTCCAATCCATTTCCTTATCCTGTCGATGTGTACACATGTGACCATACCTCATGATAACCTTGCATTTTTGTCGGAGTGACAGAGTGCTAGTTAATTCCTTGGTTAAACTTCATATGAGGGGCCTGAAGGTGGTCTCCATTCTACAATGCAACAATCTGTCACTTCTGTCACACAAAGATCCAATCCGTCCAGTTTCAACTCCCGTGTGTGCACAAGCCAGTCTGCAGAGTATGGCCCTTTTCAACGAGATCTCGAGTGTGCACGGCCAAAATTTCAAGTGTGCAAGTGTGCACCTGAAATTTTGTGTGCACTTTAAGTGAAACCCCGGTTTCACCTTAGTTTGTGTTTTTCAATCTTACATTTAATGAAAGTCGGAATTTGTTTCTGTTTGCTTGAAAAACTGTCCTGCAGATTTGGTAATGCAAAAGGTCTGTGCGCCTTTTCTTGTCCGGGACTGCAGCTTTGATGCACACTGTTGATTGGATCTCCTCCGCATTTCCCCGCATTCACTGTGATGCGCACGTCATCTGTTCATGTCGCACGTCATCTGTTCAAATTCTGGTGCGAAGTCCTTCCCAAAAATTGTTTGGTAACCACGCCCATACGCGAAATTTTTTGGGTGACCACACCCCTACCCAAAAATCTTTGGGTGACCACGGCCTTTTTTTAAGTGTGCACTACTGAATGACAAGAATTATCTCGGGTGTGCACTTGCCCAACTCTGCAGACTGGTGCACCACAAGTACCACCCGCTCGCTCTTAGCGCAGCAACTAGATGACGAAATGATAAACAGCCATCACTTGACCTTTTGGGTATTCATCTATAACCTTCCACTTACTTTCAAGAAGAATTTTCATGTTATATCCTTTCAGGAGGTCAATCAGTACGTTGTGCATCAGGTTTCCAGTCGACAAAATCAGTCTTAAATTGACCCAAGCTGTAAATCCATTTATCCTCGTTCGAAGTGACATTTTGCAGCTATTTGAATCAAATCAGATCTATTTCCTTGACCCTATGAAAATCTGGCTTCAATAATGTTTAAAATCACCCTGAGGGCCTAGATATCGTGGTAAAGCTTCTATCATCTAGGCCACTTCCTCTTCTCCGTCCCCCTCTTTCTTCTTCCACGGCTAACCCTGTACTTTCGAAACAAGCATCATAAGTATATGAAATTTCCAAAATAGAATGAAATAATTGTTAGAAATAGACTCTTGGTACTGCTATTCAAGTTCCTAATCTAAAAGCTTGACATGATTCAAGTGAGTTAGGAGAAAATCAGGCGCCATCTTTGTTTTTGGGCTTCTCTTCAACACCAATAGCAACCACCACAACAACATTTTATTGCCGTTGTTGCCGATGGGGCTATGAGGCACAGCGGCTCCCCCCATTCACACAAATGTTGACTCTTCATGCATAAATTGTTGACTTTTCATGAAACCACGCACTATCATCTTAAGTTTTCACGAATCGAGATTACATTTTTCAAGCATTTTTTTATAAGCAATTTCAGCTCGAGCCCAGTACTGAAAATTGCTTAGCTAGAGAGGGCAAACTTGAGTACTCAAAATTGCTTAGCAATTGCTTAACTTTTCATACTTGAAGATTTGTTTCTTAGAATACTTTTCTTAGCAGTTTTTGTGCAACAATTGTCAATAGTATCTTGCATACAAAAATGTGCCGGAGTACTAATATTCACTATAACCTACTTCTTAATAGCTGCTGCAAGATTTTCATCAGCAATTAGATCTGAACTAGAATTTTCAAATTGCTTAGCAATCCTTTATCCAGTACTGGAATTGCTTAAGTCTTTGTCATGTCCAGTACTGACTTGCTTATAAAGCAATTGCTTATAAATAAAAATGCGTGTAATCAATGGGGGAAGGGGTAGGGGGGTAAGTCCTATACTGTAGGTGATCTAGTAAATTTTACCAGCGCAGGCTACTACAATAATTCACATATACAGTACCACTACCAGGTCTCGAACCCGGGTTGTTACTGACACAGGCAAGCGTGCATAACATTGTCCTAAATCAGGATAAGGTGATCAAGGTGATCCCAAAATTAAGTTTATTTCTTTCTATTTTAGAGAATCCTTGTGAATTACAGCACTGACCATTGGAAAATTATTGCCTAAAAATTATCTAATTCACGCAACAATGGAAATGATTCCCATTGCTTGTTGTCTCTTCGATCAACAGTGCTGAATATTTTTCACAGCACTGATGGCATCCCTCCACAGTACTGAACGTATCCTTGAACAGCACTGGTTGTATCTACCCCCTCCCCCCGGACCGAACACCCTAAGTGTACTGATGTTGATATCCTATCCCCACAGTACTGAACATCCACCACAGTCCGGGAAGTTGCTCCCCAAGGTATGAATACACATGGATAGTCAAAGGGCCCCCAGAAGTCGCATCCTTCTACCCCCGGGCTCAAAAGCTGAAAGGAAGTTTTTTTATGATAAAGATCATGAGCCAAGCATTATGATAGGGTCGCATGAGTAGACACTCGACAAACCAAAGTTGAACTTTCAGACTGGTTCCTTTATCTCGACATTTGAATATTTGTTTCGCATCAACTGGGTTGTGACATATCGTGTATTTTCCATAAACTGTTACTTTAATCTGCCTTTTATGATCTGGCGCTCATTTGCAAGAAGTTTCAGTCAGTAACGTGAGTTTCATTACTCTATTTTATTATATAATTGATAAAAGTAGCTATTTCTTGCAACCATTTTTCGTGCCTTTTTGCAGACCCTGAGTTAGAAAATCGAGAGGGCAAAATGTGTACCTCGTAAACTTTCTTGTGCTTGTCTAACACGATGTAGTAGCTATGTTTTTAAACCTCTCTGTGGAAGTTAAATCTAAATACTGACACTATCGCTTTTTTTATGTCGTTTAGTAGGCTACTTGACTACATAAATGTCGAAGGCAGTGGCTTGGAGTATTTAAAATGGGGTTGAAATAAAGTGAGTACAGACAATGATAAGACAGCAAAATACACCGTTTTGTTCTTGGTAGTTGATTTGATTTTTACATGAGTCCAGAAAGAAGGAAAAGGGAATGAATTAAGAGACAAATCGCTTTTATAAAAGTTTTTTAGACTGATGAAGATTTTTCAAGATTTTGTCAGAATCTTAAGAGATTATGAAAATTTTAAAAGAGTACTAGATTTTTTGAGGGACTGGGCCATCGGACTATACCCAATGAATGTAAACAATGTGCAGCGTTGCAGCCATGTGTTGACAAAAAGTGGAAAGTGATACGTCTGTTGGCAGCACAACAGATGACAAACAAAGAACAGTGAAAACACAATTAGCAACCACACATCACAGCACAACCATCAATGTCTGATGTTTTTTGAAAAGGTTGCTCGGTGATTTCACAAATTGTTCTACAATACGTAAGGTAATAATGATACTTTTTATTATTACAATCATGATTTCGGAGACAATCTAGCGTGTTAAAGACGAGGTGTCCATTTGCAATTTTGACTTAGGTGTCTACCATAAAACTTTGAGTCTAGCACAATTTGTTTTGGTCTATCGATGTTTAAGTATTTCCATCATGGATCTACAAATAGAAGAAGTTTGGTATGCTGGAACAACATACAAAATTTTAATTGATTTTATTAGATATATCATAATCACTGCTAATAGAACACGTTACCTGATTTATCAGAAGATTTCGTTGATGAAAGAATATGATGTAAAATATTGCCATCACAAAACTGATTTTATCACGGGTCTGCGTCAAACTCTATGTATTTTTTCTGGGTTTACGTCTTTTGATTCTAACTTAGACACCCAGTTTATAGAAACATCATATGTTTCAAATGTTTTCAAATGATGATGACGTCAGGAGGGGTTTCACATTTATGTAACATGACTATGTCGTTACTTCCTTAATTCATGCTAATTATTCTGTTACGTATTTTCGTGTCTGTCTATATTCGTTTTGTGAATAAATTATGATTAGTCAGTTTTACATCTCTACACGAGTAGCACATTTCTTATCACGCTCTTCGATACGCTTTGACCTACTCATAAATAACAGCAAGCACTGTTATATTTAGAGCAATGGACATTCTACCTCAGAATAGAAGGGCGTGTAGTAATGGTGAGGTCAAAGGCCAGGCCCAATCTCGGAAACTGGACAGATGATGAAGCAACGAATGTCAGATTCAAATTGTCCACTCTCAAATCTCTTAGTTTCTTCATAAATCCGAGCACATTCAAAATCATTGATGATGGTATTAAGAGAGTTAAGGATGGCAAACTCCTGACCTTGATCCGAGTATCATCAGAGGAAAGTAGGATAAGCGATAAATATTTTCTTTTCGTGAACTTGAGATGAAACAAAAGACAACAAAGTAAATATTTCTTGGATTCATAATCAAAAACTGAGAACCTATTGGTCAGTCTTCAAGAGATTGATCCTAAGCCTGCGTTATCGAAAAAAGAGAATGAATGATACTTTTGCAACCTCTGTCTCAAAACAGTTGGTGCTATTTTCGAGTGTTTTTCAAATAGTTGAGCAGAGTTCGTTCAATTTTCTAAGATTCATCCCATTCATTCAGGCCAATTCAATTAACAGCTATGATGTTTATTGTTGATGATCAAATCATAAAACCTTTCAAAAGGACACAATCTCCGTGGAATTAGAAACCAAGATTCCAGCGGAAATGGACCCCTTTCTTCTCGCCTTTCTTTTCAGCAAAAACTCATGTGTACATACTCTTGATAATGCCCAAACATTAAAAAAGAGAATCCATTCCATAACAAATCCTACTTCTTGAATTTCTGTACCCATTCCTGTACTTAATGAAAAGAACTGAAGTGTAAAAAAACGATCCAATGGTGGGGCACCCCCCCCCCTATTTACCATTGGTAGTCCACAGGGGCATATAATACCTCTGATAATACTACGTTACAGAGAACAAACAATAGTGTGTAATTAATCACAGCTGATGCTTAGCCTAACAGCCAACTTTGGTGCTTCTTACTTTTATTATTAGCCTTCACCTTTGAATATCATTCTAATATCTATGTTATACCATTGCTATCATCGCTACCATTGTAGATTCAGCTTCCTACTGCGTTACCAACTTTTAAGAAATTCAATAAAAAAGTGTGTAACGTCAGAAGGAAAGAAGTAATAAAATGGTTGCAAACTGCTGAGCCTCTGTACATGACTGAGCAAAGAACTGATTAAAGATTCAACCATTTCATATTTCATTTCGCAGGATTGAAGTTAAAGATGGCTGTTCAGGGCGGAGAGAAGAAATCTGCCCACGATAGCGAAGTGTTATGGAGAAGTTTTAGCAGCCAAAACACTGGCGAATCTGTGCCTCTTGTAGAGTCTTTAACTTCATCACGAGGTAGTGTCTACACGCGGAGCCTGGTAAGAAGTGGACGGGAACTGCATAGAAGTCTCGGTTTCAAGCATGCGTTTGTTTTCATCGTGGGCATATTATTCGGATCTGGGATTTTCATATCGCCCGGATTGATAGCAAACCAGACAACTAACATGGGGATGGCGATCATCGTCTGGGTTATGTCAGGAATACCGTGCTTATTTGGCGCCCTTTGCTTTTGTGAGTTATCCTTAATGTACGGCAAGACAGGAGGGGAGTATATCTACTTGTATGAAGCGTACGGAAAAGTCGCTGGCTTCGTTTGCGTATGGGCGCAAATGATGGTGATAGTACCTGTCGGGAATGCTGTAACATCGATAGCTGTAGGTAATCATATAGTCGAGCCGTTTTACGACGTCAAAAGCGCTTCTGGGATCTGGATGACCAAAATGGTAGGCGTATTTGCGATGTTGATATCTGCAATCATCAACTGTGCCAGCACGTCTTTCGTTGGGAAATCTCAGATCTTCTTCACGATTACACAGACGGTTTCGGTTTGTTTCTTAGTAGTGCTTGGAATATGGCAAATAGCTATTGGGAATACTGCTAACTACATCACGATGTTTGATAACTCGAGTGATTTCGAAATAGGCCGTTTTGGCATCGCACTTTATAACGGACTGTGGGGCTACGAGGGCTGGGGTCTGATTGTTGCGGTGTCAGAAGAGTTGAAGGATTTGGAGCGTAATTTGTGGCTGTCCATCGCAACTGGCATTCCATTCGTCATATTATGCTACGTGCTAGTCAACCTCGCATTCATGGCAGCTCTCACACGTGATCAAATGGCAAGCTCAGCAACTGTTGCAACAACCTTTGTAGAGAAAATCCTCGGGAAGAAAGTTGCTCTCGTGATGCCATTTGCAGTTGCATTTTCGTGTTTTGGCAGCATCAGTGCAACGATGTTTATGCTTGCACGAATGCTCCTATCTGCTGCCAGAGAAGGCCAACTTCCCTTCGCTCTGTCGTTCATCCATAAAAAACGCCGCACACCCATCCCAGCTGTTCTGGCGTTCTTTATTATCACGACAATCTGGCTTCTCATTCCCGGGATCGACATGCAAGCCCTCATAGCCATCTTCTCCATCGCAATCTGGACTCAATACTTCTTCGCCATCTTCAGTGTCATCGTCATGCGCATGCGCAAACCTGATTTGAAAAGACCGTTCAGAGTCTGGCTGATAAACCCAATATTCACAAGTTTATGTGCGCTGTTTCTGATTTTGATTCCTTTCGTGAGAAGACCGTGGGAGTCTGCTATCTGCTTGTCCCTGTTACTCACTGCCCTGCCTGTGTATTACATCTTCATCAAGAAGTTCGACAGCCTGCCCTCGTGTTTACATGAAGGAATCGAGATTTTCAACGAATTTCTAAGAAGGAAGTGTAACCTTGTTCCGTGTGTTTTTGTTGGGGAAGACTACGTAGTTGATGCTATTGACGAAAATAACCTTTAAATAAAGTTCTTGGAAGTAAGTACTTAAACCCATTAGTAATAATAATAATCATGTCTATATCAAGGGAATATGCCACTTGCAAAATTACGTCAGTTCTTTATAAATGCAAATCAACAACCGTGTCCTTGACATGATACGTAGCAATCCCAGAGCCTGCATAGCCAAAGCATGCATTAGCTTCGCATCATTTCAAAGTTGAATCAAAATAGATTTCCCATTTGCAACTGACTTCTCTCTCCAAATGTATATTTTGTATTGCATTTGAAAAAATGATATGCTTCTAAATAATCTTAGAGGCCAGTAGATTAGGCCCTTCAAATAAACGCAAAATCATTTTGTTTTTATGAGCTCTCTCTTCCACCGATCCTTTCCCTCTGAATGTACGCCCTTCTACAAATGGCCTATTTTCTAGGTAGAACAGAAAAATACACGAATAATGAATTTGAAAGAATTCATTCTAGGTATCTTCAAATTTATTTTCATCTTCATACGTACAAAATAACAGCGCCTAAATTACGAATAAAAGTGAAAAAATTCTTTATAAAACACAACTGCAAACAAAAATCGTTGTTAGAAATTAGTTTAGGCCATTACTATAACACCTGTTTCTTCAAGTGAAAATAATAATTTTTTGAAAGAAATTCTTGACACATTACCTCAACAGGCTATCGAACATGCGGACAACAATCCTTCTTCTATTTATGAAATGCCAACCGAGGTATCGGTTTTCTTTATATTAACATTTGAAATTAATGGATTTGATCAAGCGGGCTTGATTCTACGAATACTTCGAAAGATGTGATATTGCAAAGCTTAAAGTTTGAAATTTATATCCTTCGAGAGAATGCAAAAAGCAACGCCAATATCTCTTGAGGAATTTATAAGGCAAGGAAAGTGAAAACTCTATAGATGCAGAGACTCCAAAAAGAAGGAAAGTTGATATTGCAGTTGTACTTTCCATCCAGGGCTAGCAGCTACACCATTCGAGTTTTCAAAGAGGGAAAGCATCAGAGTAAACTCATGATTTAGTTTATCTGACCTTGTTCCATTTCCATGTCTGACCCATACCAAGCCACAAAGTATCCATCTTGGGAACATCTGGGTAGAACTGTGCAGGGTGTTCATTATTGCTGAGGATGCTCAGTATTGTGGGGGTATAACATCAGTACATTAGAGGGTGGTGTTAAGTACTGTGGGAGATAGCCAAAGTGCTCGTGGTTTCCCTCCATATCACTGAATACCCTCATCAGTATTGATGGTATTCCTTCACACAACTTATGCTATCTCTCACAGTACTAATGGTATCTCCCTACAGTATTGAATATCCTCCACAGTATTAAACATCCTTTCACAGCACTGAACATCCTCCACAGTACTAAACATCCTCCACATGCTAAACATCCCCCATAGTACTGAACATCCTCCACATGCTAAACATCCTCCACAGTACTAAACATCCTCCACATGCTAAACATCCCCCACAGTACTTACATCCTCCACATGCTAAACATCCCCCACAGTACTTACATCCTCCACATGCTAAACATCCTCCACAGTACTAAACATCCTCTACATGCTATACATCCTCCACATGCTAAACATCCTCCACAGTACTAAACATCCTCCACATGCTAAACATCCCCCACAGTACTTACATCCTCCACATGCTAAACATCCTCCACAGTACTAAACATCCTCTACCTGCTATACATCCTCCACAGTACTAAACATCCTCCACATGCTTAACATCCTCCACAGTACTTACATCCTCCACATGCTAAACATCCTCCACAGTACTGAACATCCTCCACAGTACTGAACATCCTCCACAGTACTAAACATCCTCCACAGTACTGGACATCCTCCACAGTACTTACATTCTCTACAATACTGTACAGACGTTCCCCAGGGTCAGTATTCTTGTTAGTCACAATTAGGTCATGATAAAAATGGCCTAATATGTGTTTTTTTAATAACAAAAATTTACGAAGAGGACCAGTATAGGTATTTTCGTGCAACGCTTCTGAGATTTACAGTTAAAGGATGTTTAATACTATGTAAAATCGAAATTTTCACTTTGAAAATAAAGCGAACTATAGTTCTGAAGCCTATACTATAAAAGTTAGTTGACGAAGGTAAATTTAAACTTGTTTGAGGTGCATATGCAAGGGATGTAGATAGATGTATCCTCTTGACCAATGGGATTCAAGAAACTTTTCTAGAGACAATTTGATTGGTCTTAATCTCATTTTCTTATTGCATAGCATTGTTTTTGTTGTTGAAAAAATTTTACATTCCTCAACGAACTTTTAGTACACCAAAACGCAACAAAAAATCAATTTGAATTTACAACGAGAATAAGCATTCAACTGACTTAATATTTTCTCAACTGTGAACCTGGTTTCCACCAGGGTTGACGCAATAGTTGATATTTTGAGGGGCTGAATTCCTGTTATAAACTTCTGTCGTTGACAAGGTGTCAGAAAATTACAAACCGAAATGGCGTATTTTGAACCACCAATATTTTTGATGGATATAATGACCTCAAAGTTGCAATGTACTGTATAACCATCATACTCTCTTTGGTTATGGCCTATGATCATGTTTAAGTTTGTGAGATTTTACGAGGACCAAAAAATATCCTAATGTGTTTTGTTCTGTGATCTTTTTAGCTAGAGCAGTTCAAGAAGAAGAAGCTAGAGAAGTTAATAACTTCAAAAGGACTGCTCCAGACATACTCTCAGTCTTGAATTAAATGTATGATGGTTAGAACAAATGATTCAAAAATCACTACAGGATCGTGCTGTTGGCTAAATATTCATGCCACTGCATCTGACTGGGTGCTACCCATTAAAGTGTAAATCAATTTCAATTTAGTAACTACTATGCCCTGAAGCCTCACGGGGCCACTTTGATTCACGGTTACCTGGATTACTCAATTCACAAGAGCCCTCGCTCCCGGTCACATCACAACCCCTCAGGCGAGAAATCATTTCTGTCCCCGCAAGCAGGGATAAAACATATTAAAACAATTGCAGCTTACGCCTCCGGCTGAGGCAGTTCATGTATCAAATACAGCCCAAAATAATTGGACCTCCGAGAAAAGAAATACGTAGTGGGCTGACCAGATACATACACAGTGTCCCCTCTGACGAGCTTGAAGATGCCACCAATGTAATTCGTGCTCGAGTGTCGTCTGCTGCCTGTCAGCGTACCGTTGAAGGTGTCATAACCCAGCATCAAGGTCTTCTTCTTGTTCTTCTGGATTTTGTGCTGGTTGAAGAAGAGCTTTGCGTGGTAATGGATCTGAGGAACAAGGAAAGAAATGTTAGAAATTTTCTGAGGGGAGCAAATTTGCCGTAAGGCAAATAAATAAACGAAATTGTATGAACGGTACCTGTAACGTTAGTGTTTATAATTCACGAATTACATTGTGCTATTTATAAAATCTTGTTTAATCATTTGCCTTACCTAGTAGTAGTACCACACGCATCAAAGAATTTTTACCAAATTTGCTGTGTTTAGTATTAAATTGGTATGAGAATTTGCCGCTCATGGGAACGATTTCTTTTCAAATCCTACATGATTAGGTACGAAATCTGCAAAATAGCTGTTTCATCATGATGAGTCCAAATCTTCGCCATAATTGGGAAATATTAACGTGAATTTGGGTTTCTTGGCCAAATTTGCTTTCCATAAAGTGTACCGCTCATATCACGGAACGATTTCTATCAACTCAATATAAATGAGTATGGAATCTAAGAAATCACTTTATTTAGAAGAGTCCAAATCTACGCTATAATTGGGAAATATCAACGTAAATTTGGGTGTCTTTGCCCCTATGGGTGTCATTTCCAAAAAATTAGTATCGTAAGTGGGTATATGCTTACAAAATCTTAGTGGTACACCCCCATCCAACCATAGATTAATACCCCCACCCCCAGGCAACAGCAAATGGCAGACGAAGAAAACCTTAATTCGCATACCTGGCAGTAAACGTAGTAGTAGCCTGGAACAGCAATATGAATCCGGCCTTCTTCGTAGTCGTGTCGCACTTTCCCAACTTTGCTCTCAACACGCCAGCGGTTGAAAGTAGTGCCTGCTAAAGAAATTGAAAATGAAGAAAGGAGTGAACGAAAAAGCAGGGACTTCAAACAAGAGTATAATCTCTAAAAAGCGTATAGGAGGGCTGAGTTCATAAATAATGATAGTTTCAGAATGAGTTATAGGAGATGTATTAACTTGAAACAGCATCTAAATCCTAATACCATCGAGAGTATATTTACACTAAGTCTATCGGAAAAGATGGTGTGGAAACCTATTATTGTATGTCTTTGTTTCACAGTTGATGTTGAGCAGTACTTCAACGTGCACAACGTATGTCTTATTCTCTTTCTTTATTGTTAAACTTTTACATGTAAATATTACCTACATAAATATGATGCTGAATATTATAAAATCTTTTCTAAATAACGAATATTTCTGGCTGAGAACGAAAAGAAGCGTTTGGGTCTATTCGCTCAACCATGACCCTGTTGGCTTAAACAATGGCAAAACAAAAGTCTGTGCACTCTCCATTTCGAAAAACTTGCACAAAAAGATACAACAATAGGTTTCCACACCATCTTTTTCGATACACTTTGATTTACTCAAAAATCTCGTACCCTTTTACTAAAGATCTCCAAAACATATTTGAACATAATGCGAATTCAATGTTTTCAGCTTTACTGTACATTTTCTATTCACAAATAAACATGAACTCGTAAAGATGAACTCCCCCGTACACAAGAGTGTAAAAAACAGCAGATTGATCGGTATCACATTGAACCGTTCTTTACATTGTAGGGGGGTAACTAGCACAGACATCTAAGCTAAAAATAGGGCAAAGGGGACAAGAATTCGGTAAGGGAACTTTCTGTGCGTAATCCACAAAGAGGGTAAAACACAAACTAGAGGACTTGCCAGCTGAGGGTCTACATCAAAACCATGGTGTGGTAGCAGCGTCCAAAGAAATGATGCGACTGGAATTTCCCCAATTCCTGAGGCCTTTAATGGCTTAAAATTGGGCAGTGGAACAAAGATTTGAGGTCCAGGGTAGATATGCCCCATTTTCAGATTTAGAGCTTCTGCTGTAAGGCAAGATGGGGCACTCCCGTACCCATTGATCTAACTTCCGTCAATATAAGTTGAATCCTATACAGGTGCCTGTCAAGCTATACGGGTTTTATCATTTATCACGCGTTTGTCAAGTGTAGTAGAATGTACCTCTATTAACTGCACCTGTCATGTCGAAGATTCCACCAGTTCCAATCAAATGTATCAATTCAGAAGCCTGTGGACACAAAAACATTGAAAATCTTTGAGATAAGAAACAGCATTTGCAATACAATATGCAGGTTTTTTATAAGAACTAGGAAAAGAAAATTGGTTTCAAGTTGGCTGTTCTTAAACAAACCTTTATTTTTAGGCCCAAATGTTCTTTAATTGTTTAGACGAGAAATATAATTTGCGATAAATCATTTGAAATCGTTGGAAAACGTTTCAACCTATCAGAAATGAAAATAGAAATGGATTTGAATTTTATCTTGGCATACAATCTCATGCATAATAGGTAAGGACCATTTTGTTCGTTTGTATCTGAGAACATATTGTAGTAAGTCAACATTGATTTTCACGATACATTTTCTGACTTCACTTATTCTATTGACATTAAGTAGAGTCATTATAACAATAAGATATGAATAAGACTTACGACTGAACGCCCGGCGTCTCCTTTGTCACCTTTATCACCTTTATCACCTAGAAAAGTAATTTTGTTGAGTTTGAGTTAAAGCTTACGTAGCTACATCTAGCAAATGATTGTTGATAGTTTATGTACAAATACGCTTACTATCTACGTAAGGTATTGGTTTATGTGTATAGCACAAAGGACCCACTGAATGAATAGACTAATCAAGCAGTGCGACTCTGGTATTTCCTCTCGATGTGACCACACCTCGTGATTCCTTTTCCCTTTCGCCTGAAATTACAGAGAGCTGGTAAATTCTCTCCTCGCACTTTGTGACAGGTCTGGAGGTGGTTTCGAACATGGAAGCCTTTGAACAAGAGTCGAGTGATCTAGCCACTTGGCATCCCCAACATTGACCAGGTTTAACAGAAATTCATTTGCACCCACAGCCGTCAAGATGTTGGTGCACCCGTTAAGCAAATGCTGCATTCGTTTAGAAGGGAGAAAGAATCAAATAAAATTATTAGCCATGGTTATAAGTCAAATCGATTGCAAATAACGCATTTCGTACCTTTCAGTCCAGTATTTCCGATAGGTCCTGTTGGGCCTAAAAAGATAGACAACTTTATTGTGAGCGACTATAAGTTAGAAAAAAGTTTTTTATCGGAAAAGAACTTGAGAATAGCGAGAAAATTCGAAGCCATGGTGAAGAATATGATAATACAAAAGCTTTGAGCATCAGACAGCTTGACAGATTTTCTATTATCTTATCATTGCATTATTTTAATATATCTTTATTTTGAATGAATAATAATACCAGAGTTGAGAAAGTCGAGTAAAAAAATTGAAAAATTAAAACGTTGAAAACTCTTAAACATGACTCTGCCATAGAGCAGCATTTATTCGAAAATCAAAATGCGTCCAAAACTAGATACAGTGAGAACTCATCTCGGTTTGTCTATATTGTAATCATGGATTCCTTATTGTGTAGACAGAGAGAGTTCCTTTTGCAACTTCTCTGATGAGTGTCAAATGCATATCTACAGTAGTTTCTTATCATGTTTGGCTATGTTTCAGATTTTCCTCGCCATTCGTAACAATATTAAATAATTTCCTACCTCTATCTCCTTTTTCGCCTTTGTCACCTTTCTTGCCTTGAATTACTGAAAATAAGATTGGTAAAGGTTAAATATTAAAGTTTGATTCTACGAGACCAAAACTCTCTACCTCACGAAGAATATCATTAACAAACTCTTCGGTGCGAGTTCGGTGCCTAGGTACTCGTCGATCCCAAAATCAAGTCCTACATATCATATCGCAACTAAAAATTTTTTCAACAGCTTAGTCAGTTAGCAAACCTTTTTGCTTGAAGAGTATCTTCTTCCATCTTGCAAATCGTTTCTCTTGCCTAGTAAGACTTCTTTTTGTGATTTCATGCTCGTGTTTTTCATCACCTGTAAATCATAATAAATCATGTTCATGTTATATCTCTATTGTTTTAATAGCTGCCTCACAGTAGGTATGTATCTTGACGTTCACTTAATGGGGACACTCAAATATTGCTGGGTATGGGTGGGTATCATATGAAAATATTTTACACCCCAGAAACTACGACTGACATGAAATAAAAGTAATCCCCTACGTAACGACCAAAAAATTCCAGCCCCCCACCTTTCCAACAATTTTGGAATATTGAACTGGCAGAGTGGATTTGTCGAATAATTCCTGTTAAAATATATCACGAGTACTTGCTTTTATCCACAATTATTCAAACTCCATGTTTTCAATCATAATGAGTATTTTCCAGTCCCCCAATTTTCCTAAGTACCCCGGTTAACATGATAAAGAGCTTTTCTTCAGTTTATATGGTACTCAAAAAGATTGCATTATTGATGATCACAAGTCAGTCATCACAAAAATGATTGTGAAAATGAGTTTTGAAACAGAATCAATACATTGAGCTCTTTGGAATAAGACCATCAAAAGAGGTAATTCTAACATAAATTTAAACCTGCCTATTTTGGGAGATGGGACACCCTAGGATGACCCTTTACAATACAAATAAGGGGAAGGAACACATAAAAGTCAGCAAACCTTTTTCTGTGAGTAAATCACCATTTTCGATTTTCCAATTTTCTAGCAATTCTTTGGCCTTAGAGTTTTCCTAGAAGGAAATTATTTGGCTAAAAACCTTTTTATTTCAAGGATAACAGGGCAGTGATAATTTCAAAGAATTCCAACCACACTGGAAATAACAAAGCCTCAAGTCATAGAAAAGAAGAACACATCCAGTTTCAATCGTGGAATAATACTCCAACCAATGGAATAGTGTTAGCTAGCTACCATACACGTTTTTTTTATAACAACAAACTATTGATCTTTTTATAACAACAACCACGTTTTTTATAAGAATAACCAAACACCAGGCTGATATTGGGGCATAACTTTTTGCCATCTATTTCCGAACAAAATTTGGTTCAGGCCTTGCCTAAGAGATGAATGCATCCTAAAAAAGTTTTGAGAAGGTTTGGGGTTAATAAGTTGGCAAAAATCTCTCCAAAAAAAGAAACAGGTAAAATTAAATCAAACCCATGTTCTTTTCAAAAAGGGTGAAATATTTCACCAGCCTTCCTCAAGGGCCTTGAACGATGTGATCAAAGCACTTTTATTTAGACAAGATATGTATTGTTGTTTCTAGGAACTGGTTAAGGAACCTATTACTAGGAATTTTGGTGATCTACAAAGCACCCTACGGTTTTGTTTTCTCCCTTGTTTCACAGTAAACAAAAGAGGAATTAAAAGACTTCTGGTCAGGCTTAAAGAAGCCCCTGGCTGATTACCAGATGTTCCTGTGCAGCAGTGGTGCTAAGGGGGGGGGGGGGGAGGGCTACAACCCCTCACCAGAAGAGGAGGTTACCCACCCCCATATACTAGGAGGATAAAAATAATACTTTTTCATTGCCTTGAAGTAAATTTTTATGTTCTTCATTGGTAAAAGCCTCTTAATTAGAGGTCCTAGCACCCTTTTTGGAGAAAACATGGGCAACGACAATATCTATGTAGCCCCCTAAGGAAACTTGACTGTCGAAAAGACAGCTTTATCTCCTTTCTCTAGACAGGGGTGCATCTGCAGGGGAGAGCAGGGGTCCTAATATTTCTTCCCTTTCCTTATCCGAAAAAGGAATTTCAATCTGTATCACAGTAACTACTATTGTTCAAGAATTTCAGAGGGACCTTTTTCAATTGGACCCCTGCCCTGTAAAATTCCTAGTTGCACGCCTGCTAAATCACATGTACACAAAAGTGACCTTTTTAGGGGGGAGAATTACAAAATAAGGGGAGGAGTGATTCGGTGATTGACAATGAAAACAATGGAGGTGTGCCACATACGCTGTCCTTGTCCTATAATATTTGTGGAGAAAGCACAGTATACAGAATGTTGAGTTCAAGTGTTTAAGTTGAGGGTTCTATTGGGGGCTGATCCAGGATCCAAGAAAGGGGAGTGCAAAGGGCTGATTTGCAAGTGTAGAGGGGTGGGCGGCTTTTTTAGGGGGTTATGGTTCAGAAGATGCACAGATGCACTCATATTCAAAAATACTTGGTTGGGTGCATAATTGAGCAAAATAATATTTTTTGAAGAATATGGATTTTTCTTTTTAGGTAAAAATATGGGGGACATGGTCCGCTTGTTACCCCCCTCTATATCTGCATGTTCATCACTCTGTCTGTCTGAAGGTGTATGATATTGCCTTGTGGACGGAATAATTTTTGCACATTTTTTGTGAAAACGAAAGGTGTTTTTAATAAAATGTACAAGATTTTAAAGGATAATTCATCCCCCTAGGTTCCTGTTTAAAATCTTGCTGTAAATTGACACTAATTCCAGTGTTCCTGTTTAGACTGCTAACTCGCTTTCCACATTGAAACACAGGAGAAATAATCACAGCATGATCCTAAATTGATCAGATGTTAATCACTGAATAAATCAACTAATCATACCATGATTCCAGGTAATCACTAGTTAATCGCAAAATAATCAAAAGCCTTTGATTAGAAATCGACCCACGGTCCTGCATATTTTAGAGTGATTTCATAAATTCTCAATTGCGGCCTTGCAGCCCTTCTGAACTTTCGTACAGTCGAAGAAATTCATACTGCAAGTCTGCAGAGAGACAAACAGCTTTCGAAGAGAGCAAAGTTTACACGTAAGTGCCCTAAGTGATAAAGACCAGGGCCTTCTGCTTCAGACTTTGCAGAAGCAACGAGTTTCAAAACTAGAAAATTACTATAATCAAACCTTTTTTCCAGCAGGCTCGTGATCACTATCCAAAAACTTGAGGTTCCCTTTCAATTTCTGAGCTCTGGCCACTTTGTTTTCCACAACAATCCTTGCGTGCGGTTTCCCAAACACTTGGAGAGGAACGGCTTGGCTATTGTCCTCGTTGTGGGTTTCAGGAAGATTTTTATCTTCGTTTCTGGGAAAGAAAAGTTCCTGATTTGCTTCAAGCTTGCTAATTCTGGAATCTTGTTGCTTCTGCTGTACAACGAGCCAATGTATGTAGAATGCTTGGGCAGCAACTGCTGTGATCAGGGCGAAAACAGCGCAGAACAGAAACGGAAGTGAGCCGTTTAATCTAGGCTTGTCTGAACCCATGTTTGCTTTCTCCACGAAATGTTCACGAAAATTTCCCCTTTTGCTTGCAAAACCTCCCCTTTGCTTAGCTGCAACGAAAATTCCCCTTCGATCGCGGTAAAATCCCTTTTGCGTTGCTACAAACTGCCATGCAATTTGAAATCAACTGCTTCTTGTTGTGGGAATTCGCATTTGAGAAAACAACTCCGACACAAAGTGCGCAACAAAATGTGACAGTTATTGTTCTGGATCAAGTATTTCCGAGAAACTAACAAAAGATATGGGATTTGATTGACGTTTCCGCGGTCGAAATGGAGAGGACAATTTCAACAAACAGAAGTTGAAGGGCTATAAAAAAGTTAAAAAGCTCCATCAATCGAGAGGGAAATTGACTGAAATCTCGAATTCAAGTCAAGTGCCTTGTTGGAAGAAACCATCAAAGTGAATTCAGGATGTACACAATTAATGCCCCATTCTTCAAGGATTTGTTACTGGCGAGGCATTCGAAAATGGGAACTTTATTTAGGTATCAAAAGCATAACCACAGACCTCTCATTCTCAAAAGTTTTCCAAATACATTAAGAAGCAAATCGAACTCATACTAATTAAAAAGCATAAGATACTAATAAGACAGCACGATCGAAAATAGAGTTGATTAGAAGAGATCTGAATGGTTTATAGCTCTTGAACTGACATAGCCCCCTATTTTAAACTTACTTTTGACCTTTAACCCCTACATACGCTACTTTATAAGAACGAAGCTAAAGTCATCCATAATAAATGTTTCAACTTTTCTTTCATTGACAATCATTGACGGAAGTTACTGATAAACATGCTTTCTATTTTACAAGGAACCTACCTCAGACCCTAGTGCTAAAAGTTTCGGAAATTTTAATGGCGATTAAATGCAATTTACTCGCGGTTAATGGGCAATGAAGCTCGCTTACTTGCTCCTGGGGGGGTTTGTTGCCAACGTGTTGATATTTAGATAGGTTCTGATTGGTTACAGCAATAAAAGACGCGATGGAGGTATTTTATATACAAAGACATGTTTGGTTGATTGCTTAACAAAGAAATCTTTCTTGCATTTCGAATCAGCTATTGTTTTCATGAGCTTGCATAAAATCTAGGCGTGACTTGGTTGAAGGTCATTCGTTCAAACAAGCAGCCAAGCCGTTCGTGTTTCTTCTTGAAAGTCCCACCCTACCCACCACAGCTTCGGTACTTATTCTTCCACGGTCGACGGTGAAGGGGCGAATCGTAATCTTGAACCGAGTACATAGTTGTTTTCACGGAAGTACCCGATTGGTAATACCGCTACCTCTACAAAAATAGTTTCTGAATGCACCAAAAATCTTTCCTTTTAAATCTATTTTGATTCCAGAGAGAGGGTCCCTTCGCCGATGACTGTGTGACAGGTGCAATTGGCTCGGAAAAAATGTGTTTTTCTGTCCAATCACCGACAGTAAATAATGTTTCTGTGCTAGCAATCCGGGCCAGTGTACTGCTGCCCAATTTTTCTAGCAACTATGGTTTTACTTCTCCCATGAAATTCGAAAAAGTAGTTTTTTTGGGGGGAAGAAAATACAGGGAATTGGGTGTTTTCGCACAAGTTTTTTCGAATGAACTGACAAACCTCTTTGATAGTGGCTGTATGCTGGCCTATTTGCGGGACAGCTACCAGTGTGAACCTTGAGAGGTTTGTCCGTTCCTTAAAAAAAAATTCATTGCAACCATTAATATTGTTTTATACTGTGAAAGGAAACATTAGAACAAAGGAATCCATTGTATTTTACCAGAAATCCCATTCCTAGGTTCCTTCTAAACTAGATCCTTATATAAAAAAGAGCGTGTATAATAATATATATAAAAATCACATGACTACATTAGGCTGAATGTGTCGCAACACATCTTAAATACTGGTTGGGAACATTATATACAGTATACCGTAAACTAAGAATATGAGCGTGGTCTAATATCTATCACAGAGCAATATCATGTTACCTACGTCAATAAAACTGCCATTTGCGTTGTTTAAAACAAGACACACGTAAACATAATCCAAATTTATTTCATTTAATGAATGGGACTTTTCTGTTTGCTGTTTAAAGCTTTTTCTGCGCTTCCAAGCTGGGGTCATCTATTCTTACCCTAGGGGGGGGGGGGGGTTCTGTGCAGCACAAAAACCATGAGTACTGTGATTGGATACCATCAGTACTGTGGAGGGAAGCCATACTGAATAGTGAATATCCTCCACAGTAGCTACTGATGTATCCCTCAATAGTACTAGATTGTATCCCTCCGCGGTACTAGCTGGTATACCTCAACACAGCACTGGATGGTATACCTCCACAGTACAGAATGGTATCCCTCCATAGTACTGGATGGTATCCCTCTGCAGTACTGGATGGTATACCTCAACAGCATCGGATGGTTTACCTTCACAGTAGTAATGGATGGCATTCCTCCACAGTACTGTAAGTATCCCTCCACAGTACTGGATGGCATAACTCAACAGCACGGGATGGTATTCCTCCACAGTACTGGATGGTATTCCCAACAGTATTGAACATCCTCCAATGTGCTGATGATATCAAGGTGCCAATTGAAAAAGCTGCAGAGCCTAGGGAGGGATCTTTCTGGTCCTTTGATAAAGATTAGATCTGTTACTGGGCGTTACCTCTAAACAACCAAGCAGATAAAAAATCTAAGAATAGCAATACGTTCGTTATGCATGGTGGTAGTGGAAAGTAACTGCACTGATGTATTCTAGGGCACAAATTTACAAGCTCTGAAAATCATGTTCAAGAAGGTATGAGCTCTCTTCCAAAGCCTATTGTTTTAACTCTTTGTACAAGAATGGCTTGCCGTGCAACAAAATATAAAAATTGCTTAGCAGGTACTGAACTCCCTTTAACAATCCTCCCATGTAATGTCTATGATTTCTGTCATGTCTACTCTTAATACAACGCAACAATGCTCTTGGTAAGCTAGGCCATGACTTTCAAATTACCGCACCCAGTGCCAAAAGTTATACGAATGTTAATCTTGATTTTCGAAATATATACTAAATACATCTGCATCTAAGAATCATAGCGTAAAACGATGAATAACATTATGAATACTTCAGGAGTCGATAAACGTTTTAAAAACAAACTGTCAACCGTTGATCGTCAGCGCATTTGGAATGATCCTATTTGGAACTCTGTTCGTAGAACATGAAGTCCTAAAAAATTAGTTAGAGCATGTCATAATGACATAATACACCCGGTTATCACATTAGAAGTTAAGGATATAGTAGAGGGCTTTGTGAAGTGTATAGTATGATGTAGTAGGGTAAGGGTATAGTAGAAGGCATTGGACTTAACCAGGTGGACAAAAAATTACAATGAGAGTATACAACTGGGCTCTAAACAGTGGCTATTCCAGGAATGGGGCCCTAGAAGATAAATCTGCGCTACCGAAAAGATATCTAGACTTAAAACCCGAAAACTGTGAAAATAACTTACAATCAGGAAGCAGGCTCCAAGCATGACAGCTTTGATTTTCACATCCAAATCCATTGGGACTAAAAAGAAATACAAGGAAAAAATGATTTAAACCGAAAAGAAATGTCTTATTTACAATCGCTTAGTTACAAAGATTCAAGATCAAAATCAGCAATTGTAGATCGTAAATAAGAGATTGTTTTTTATTGAAAAACGAAAGCAGCATTTTTAACAATCCATAAAACAATAAGAAACGGAGATATATTGTTTCTATTGGTCAGGAGGCCTTTTATTTGACCAGATGGATCAGTCTTTTCTCTCACACCAGCAACCTGGTAAAGTAACCACTAGAGCTTGAAAACCAAATGACAAGAGTTATTCACTCAGGTGCAATCTTCTTCCTGAAAAAGCATGGGTCAGTTCACGCAACCATTACTGAAGATTAGTTTTTCACACACAACGAACAAATTCAGGGCTTTTACCATAATATGTTAGCAATCCATTCAAAAGAACCCTTACATTTTGCTTACCAAATAAAAGTTTGAGAATTTCAAACATATACTCAGGGTTTTTTTAAGAAAAATTTATAACTACAAATTTTTTGTCTGTAAAGTTTTAGAAAAGACTAACTAATTAGGTGCCCTAGTTTTTTGAAAAAACCTATCACCAAATAGGATTTTGAAGCTTCATCTTTGAATTTCCTTTTAACATTCAAAACAAATAAAATGGTTTGATTCTAATCTAATGTTAACTTGCTCAAGATTAACTCAGAAGTACGTACCAACGTTTTTCTATCTATCAACTATTGTCAAACCTAATAGCTCTGAGGCAGCAACATTTTTGCAGAAAATTTGGAACTTTAATGCTTCTAGATTGATGCAAAATGACCTATTCGACGTTATTTTCATCATCATAATCCTCTTCTTTAAAATGTCTCACGTCTATAATATCTAAAACTGCGCAATACTTCCTTTAGAACTGCACAACAAAGGTTTAGAACTGCAGATATTGTGTTAACTGCAAGTTAAAAGAACCCTGCATACACTTACAAGTTATACCGAAGTTGTCAGCATCCGTGTACCTTTCTTTCAAATATCCAGACCATTGTTTGGCGATTTTACCAACTTCTGTTCTTCCGTCTGAAGCTAGTACCTTCAAAGGAGAATAGGAGTATGAAATATTTCAGGATCGTGTATTCTAACTGTTCTAAAAAATGGAGTTTCTGAAGAAATTTATCTGTTCAGATTTTGCAAAAGATATTGCTTTATATCGATAACCTATCGTAATAAAGAATGTGAGAAGAACAGCAGGTGAAAAATCTTGCAAGGGAGGTTGAATAACAAATGAAGAGAAGACACTGAATGAATGTTCAGAGGTATACATTACGAAACCATAGTTGGTCCGGTTCAAGCTAAACTTGCGGGGCCCGGGGGGCATACCCCTGGGAAAATGTTGACATTTAGGTTCTCAGAGAGCAATTTGGTGCACTTTAGAAAGTGATTTACATAAGAATGAACCGAAAGTTACAGTGAAAATGTAATATTTGAAAAAGTAATGTTATTCTCTGACAAAAGGAAAGTTTTTGCCCAGAAGTTTGTCCGGCCAACGCCGCAACAACCGGACCGCTTTCACCGGGCCTGTAATCTCTTCATTTGTATATGTTTGTATATCCTACCTTTTGTAATTTGCAACTGTTTTTCTTTGGTTAACTGTCCAAAAGATAGCTACATAGATAAACACTAACTTTGTTTGGGCCATATAAAGATAAGATTTTTCACCAACATTGCTGCTGATAAATCAAATATAAAATGAAATTGAATTGTATAAAAATTTGTGATCTTACTTTGAAATTTATATCAACGCAACAAGTTCTGTTGGTGCAAATGGGTCCTTGAATAAACAGTACTGGGTTTTTCTCAGCATCCTGGATCTCGAACCTCGGGGCACACAACGACCAACTTGAAAGAACGCAACATATGATTAAACATGTAATTTTCATATAGAACAGTCTTTGAATGGTACAAAACTTCAAAATAGCCAGTAATACCGGAAACATAGCGAAACAAACACATAGATTACTTAAACTCAACATCTGGGTATATAAATCAATTAGGTTTCTGTTTCGTTCTCTTTGTGACGTATTACTCTGTTGAGTGTCAGACACAAGCCTAAGTTATCTATGTGTTCGTTTCATTATGTTTCCGGCTATTTCTAGTTACTAAGATTTCCATACATTGATTACAGCAAATAAGAGCCCATTTATTTCATACAATGTTTTAAAAAGCAATATAATTTTTTGGCAAAAGGGGTGTTTTGGCCCAATAGTTGGTCCAGCCAACGCCGTACCGACCGGACCGGTTCTGTCAGGCCTGATTACTCTGTTGAGTGTCAGACAAAACGCTCAAGTAATCCATATGTTTGTTTCACTAAGTTTCCAGTATTTCTGGCTATTTGGAATTGTCAAAATACTGTAAATTCTCTATTGAGCGGCCTGTATGAGTGCCCAATAACTTGTCGTATACTGAATCAAGAATGTCCATTACCATTCCAGGATAATATCTGCATTAGAATATACGATACCAAGGTTTACCTTGACATGATATTCTACAGGGCTTCAACAGACTATTAATAAAGTCTGGAGCCCATTACTATGCATTGAAAATCGACTAAAATCTTTTATATACCAAGTGCGCAAAAATAAACGCCTAATCTTTGACACACTGTAATGAATTAGAGCTAAACAACATGATTTTCAGATATTTTTCCTGATGCAACAAATACAATTAATTGACGATTTCAAAGTACTACTTTTTGGGCTATTGAAAATTAATTTCCAACAAGATAAAACATGAAATAGAAAGCTGAAAACGTGAAAATACCATTCCATGAAAGGACTAAGGCCTTGGATGTATCAGCTTGCAAATCTGATATCTTTTTTCAAAATTATTTTCTGCTTTTCGGCTAGGTGTGTGTGATACTAGGGATTTTTCAAACTGTTCGAGGCACAGGAACACAATATCCCTTCCGAAAGACGGTGGAGGCGGAGTGAGTTGTTTAGTTAACATAAGGAAGGTCACCCATGACCAAGCTTAACTTCAACTGCATATAGCCATCCGCTTAAGCCACTCACCCCTTTTTTCTAATCTACTGGAGCTTACGATTTGTCTGCTTGTGGTTGTTAGAGAATCAGCATTTATTTTCGCTTTGCACTGCTCTATAATCTAACTATAACAGCAAATGTCATGCAAGCTAAACATTAAAGTCAAACAACAATCTTGTACATTAGAGCTGAAATGTAATAGATGTTATTCATTATTTTGTTCTTTATCTGTTGCAAATATTTCTCTATTTTGACCATGTTGGTGCACTTTACTGGTTATACCCTTTTTTATGCTCTCGCGGTAGACAGCAACCCATCAACTAAAGACGAACTGTCCCGGCATCAAACTCTCCAGTGAGAGAACAAATTAATTGCAAGATTCACAATGGACTTACTTTTGTGAGACATAACCCAAAGGTGCACCTTGCGGAATAGAAACTTCCAATTCTTGCAAGAAGCACGGACAGAAACAAGAGTTGCACCTCAGGGGACGTGATAGATGAATGACTTCTCGCTTAAAATTGTCCAATATTTTCATCTGAAAAGGTCGTGATGGACCACAACACCATCGCGTGCAGCAATCATTGTCTGAAATCGCAAGGAAATAGAGTATATAAAACTAAAGACATATTGCCATCTTTTAAGGGTCAAGTGCAAAGGAGGCCAATGGTAATATGGATGCATGTGACTGATCAGCTTAGGCCAGAAAGAACCAGGTTATCATCAAGGCAATCCATATATATTTTTTTGTTCACAATAAAACAAGCCAGTTGCACAGCTGTAGGAGGTAGGGGTGGCCGGGGATGGCAGCCACAGCCCACCCAAGCATTCAGTGCTTCCTTGCAGAATTACTTTCTTCGATAATTAGTAAAGTTCAATTGTTTTCCACACAATCTCGTTTGCCTCCTTGCAAAACTGAATGATTTTCAAAAATGAGCGAAGTGCAAAAAAACTGAAATATGCTGCAAGAAAAAAACCAAATTTATTTCCAAATGAAGTCTTTAAATCAAATTGAGTTTTCAAAGGAGTAGATTGAAAATGTTTGCCTTCTACGTTTGCTTTTTATGAACTTAGATTGCAGCAACATCCTAGTAAACTGTTTTACCATGGATGATTATGGCTTGGGCCTCTATCTACCCTCTTAACATCCTTGAATGATTTCAGTTTCATATAGTTTTGATATCATTAGTAGCTAGTTAGAGCGCTATTCTAAATGGACTCTTGAGGATTAGAGACTAAAACCTCGAAAAACTTTGTTATCATCCGGTCCTATCCACCATTGAAATCAAACACCTGAGTCATACCATCAATTTTGTGAAGAAAAAAGGAACGAATATAGAAAGTCCTAGATTATAATTGAAATTTTGATAAACACACTCACAAGATACACTCATCTGTGTTGGAAAATGTTTGCCTTTGTTTCCCAACCACTAAATACTTCTAGCTATTACCACTGCTACAGCAGGACCAAGGGCATTGCAGACAGAACTTGAGTAGATTACAAATTATGGGTATTGCATAGTTCTTTCAGAGATGAATAAACCTTACTCGCTGCTTCATTGTCTTTATTTCCCTAGTCTTTTTTTCAATCTTCATTTTTATCGGCCAAGATGACAGATCATGAATCAAGGGAGAGAACAACGAAGCAGATAAAAACCACCAAAATAAAGACAAATAGGCAGCAAGTAAGGTTTCATCATTCATTAAAACGATATGCAATACACATAGTTTATTATCTGCTCGAATTCTTTCCATAGTACCCATGCTTGGACAATGACAATTAGTAGCCCAATGAAGTTTCCAAGATGTAAGACCATGTCTAGTGGATTAATATTAGTCATTGCGATATTCATAAAAGTGCATGTAATAAATATTGATAGTTGGATAATGGTTTCTTACCTTCTACTGCAAAGAATACATGCTGACCCATTGAGTTTTGTACCTCGTACTTGTTGTTTGTCTCATATCCAGTCAATACTAAGAGTGAAAACAGAATTTCACATTTACATTATTGATTCTTTAGGATAACGGAAGAGGGTAATACAATGATAAGATAAATTCCCGGCTTGCTCGAAACAAATTTCTTGACTCCAAATTCTTTACAAGTATTTATAATTTGGATTCTGAAGTTTTGCAAATCATTATTTCGAGCAGGGTATCATTATCTTCATTGGATATGCTCATCTTTAGCTTTCCCTAGTTCAACGTTCAAGATCCGTAATTCAAGATCCAAAAAACAACCTAACCAAAACAGTCCTGGCATACACTTCGTACCAACAATTTTTAACAATATATTAACTGTTCTAAAACTTCCTATTCAACGATACCTAAAACCAAAATTGCATAGATTTATTGTAGCGTGTTGTGCATTGACATAATTCAACAAATCAATATTTCGTAAGAAATCAATGATAAGATAATAATATTCTGACGTTTGAAGCAATACTTTTCGTCTACCTTGGATAATGCTGCTTCGTAATGGATCTTGATTTCCATCTCTCTAATATCGAATTTCTCTAGCTTCATAAATGCAACTTGATTTAACAGTCACTTGAACAACTAAAGTTCCCATAAAAAGTTGACGAAGCTGCTAGAGACGAAGTTCGTGGGAATGAAAAATGACCCAGCAGTATTCAAACTAAAAACCGCAAACTTTGCATGTCATTGCTCTACAAACTGAACCAGTCACCGTCGAGAGGGGGAGGTAACCAGGATAGTTACCAGGGGGCCCTTAGGGGCTCGTAAAATCAATGTCATCTATGTTTATTCATTATAAGCTTACTTTCAGAGGAATTTAGGCCCATTGAAAGAGCCTTTACCTAAGGGGCCGGCTGGTCTCTCGACGGCCTTGATACTGAACTATTGGGGTCGGACAGTCTCAAGTATATAATGTAGCAAATTTGATGGAAGAACATAATTGGTCACAAATATTTTTAAATTCAAATGACAAAACATTTTTTAGTGGGTTGAAAGGTTTTGTGTAATTTATATTAGAAAAAAGTAACCCAAAAATCTTATTCAAATTATAGCTCAATGAAAACCAACCCACTTGCTCAAACTTTCCCTACTTTTCCAAATCTTTTTGATCCAGGTATCAGACAAATTTATATTCTTTTATCAATCATCATGCAGGATGGAATAAAAAAATGTGATTAAAGACCGAATTACTAATAATTTCCCAGCAATTCATTAAACATAATTAAATCTCATACCTTCCATAACTTCGACTTGTTGCTTCACAAGAAGCTGATCAACTTGGGCCAAATATTCTAAACCAGGCGGACAGCCAGGTGGAGGCTGTGGGGGGATCCATTGGTTTGGCGGAGCAGGACCTAGAAAGCAAAATTATTCAGCATCCAATAAATGTGATGGCCAGTTTGAAAACACCGAAAATCAAGAAGATTAACAAAGTTTTTCATTCTCTTGCAAAATTGATGCAACGAGAATTGTTTAGATATCGGCAAGGAATAAGGATCTCTAAATATAGCAAGCCTTTAATTTCTCTTTCCTTCTCAAAATAATGATTTCAACCCTTCAAGCTTTCACAAAAAGGGGAAATTCAAATTCACTTAAGGCACCGGAAATTATCAGACAGAACTCAGTTTGTCTTAAGGTTTTCCTATTAGGTCAACAAAAGTTTTTCAAAGCCTTTAACACCAATGAGTTTTTAAAAAACGATTTCTGATACAAAAGAAGAGTATTAGACGCTACAGACTGTCGTTGAATTTACGACCAACGGTTTATGGGTTCGAACCATCCAACCTTCAATACATTTTTTTACAAGAAACCACTAGGAAATCGTCAGGGAAGATTTTTAAAAGCAGGAAAACTTGGGCAGGGGATTTTCTGCAAATCAAACAACGTTCATTGGCACAGTCAAATAACATCTTTTACCTCATATAGTTATTTTTTCATGTAAATTTTTGAAAGCATTGAGTTTTATCAAGTGAAAACTCGGGTTTTTCGTATCAACGCGAAATTAAGAAAAATAGGGTCTGGGGTTAAGAAACATTAGAGACATTTTTCCTACCATGATCAGGGGAAAGCTTAGGAACTCTGGTACAAAGATTTAACATAGGTTCTCTTAAAAAAAGAATGCAATGTCGATACTATGAGGGCAAGGAATAAAAAATTAAAATCTCAGCTAACCTGGCACAGAGATTTTTGGTGGAGAATTTGCTGTGAATGAATCAATTGGGCACTCTTTATTCGAGCCTTCTAAAAAAGAAATAATTTTGATAATCAGAGTAGTCCACGCAGACATGCAACACCTATTTAGCATCCATATGACACCGACCCCCTTTTCTGGGAAATTAGTAGGGGACTCAGCCACACAGGGAAAATTGAAGGAGCAATCGTAATTCATTCATGTTAAAAGCTCTTTACGATTTTCAACTGTTTTCTTATACAATAATAATGATAATAATTATATCTAAAGTTAGCGTAAGATATAGCACTTGAATATAATACAAACTATTGCTGATACAAATACAGTATGATTAGTATGATTAAAACCTACAATTAATCTAAATAAACCATACATTTCCAATAAAATCATTACAAAGTCTACAATCGCAAATTCCAATTCCAATTCCAGTTAAATTCCAATTTTTCACAGCCGTTTTTAAATGTTGCAAAGTTTGGGAATTTTTTATATGCCATATTTATTTTCTCCAGAGCTTTTGACCCTGGAAGCTAACGCTTTATAGGCCATAGGCTGTTGTCTTTGGTTAACGTGCATCGATAGAATTTGCAACTCTTGAATTGTAATGCGTTGTTTTTTCCACGAAAAATGTTTCATAAAGTAAGGATTTAAATTCATCCTTATTTGATAGATTCTAGTAACAAGCAACTGTAATTTCTTTGGTGAACAGAGACTAAGTTATCTGTTAGCATATCTTTGAATGATTAATATTTTGATGAGAGACAGGGCCCCCGCCACGAACTTTGTAAGAGGGGGCCAAAATTGAAATTGAAAAACTTATAAGGCATACTCCATATTGTATACCGTAAGTATCCTACAATGCAATGCCCGAAGAAGGTCATAGTCCTAAACAGCTTCAACAGCTTGGGGTCTGGGGGCGCTGTAAGCCTCCTCGAGGTCCTCAAATCCTACCCCTTTTAAGGCCTTAAAATGGCATAGGATTCATTAAATTCTGTTTCTGCACATTATAGAAAAACACAAGAATTACAGTACGTTAAAGCCCCTGAATACCCAATGCATCAGCACAACATAAAAACCAGCAAAGCACTTTCATGTGCAAGTCATGTAGATACGAGGACAAGACAATAACATAATTCTTTTTAAAGTGCCTATTCACCATTTTCTTTTCTTTGCGTAATTTGATAGAACTCAACGCGCTGATTCGGAAGCAAAAAAGTTCACCCAGTAAGCATGGCTAGTTTGACAGAAAGTCAACAAAAACGGCTTCCTGATAATAAATATCGGAGAAAGATGAATATATACGAAATTACAAAGTTCCTTAGTGATTCGAACTTTAGTAGTGATAGTTCCTTCAGTTTAACAACCTTCTACATGTAGGTTCCTCATAAACGGTTTCTTATAAAAAGGCGTGTATAACGTTTCTCACCTATACAGATTTTTTCTGGAATTATTCCCAGAGGCTTTTTGAGATTTCATGATGTGAAACTTGGGTTTTTCCTATGAACATCAAATCAAGAATAGGGTCTGGGATGGGGAAGGCTTATGATTAGGAACTTTTTGCTACAGAATAAGGGTGAGAGCAAAAAAGTACTGGTACAAATATTTACATGCCCAGATCGAAGGGAGGGAATGAAGGCTCCCCCTATTTTGGCAGCCAACGATACCATTAGCTCAACAATACAGTATTTCCCTTGAAATAATCCACTACCACTTTCTATGGATGCTGGATCCATCCCTGATTAAAGAATATTCGTTTCTTATAAAAACGAGTGTAAATCTCAATACTACGAGGAGAGCAAGCAATGAACAATAAAAACCTTAGGCTACCTGGATTTGCTGGTGGTTGGTTTCCGGGGGAGACAGTGATTACCGGGGAGACAGTGTTTTGGGAGAAAACACGAACTGTCCCCGAGCTACCTAAAAGAAGAAAGTTTAACAGTTAGAGTTGGACCAACGCTGACCTTCCGAGTGTGCTGAAAAATGCAATGACTTCTAGTATCTTTGCATTTACTACTTTTTTACAACGCCAAACATACAGATGAAATTGTTTACCTAGGGTTGAATTAGGAACCTTCGTTATGCAAAATGATAGTAAAGTTTCAAAATGTAGAATCAAAATGAAGGACAATATTACGAAATTTTGCTTAAACTGAATGCGAGAATTAAGGAGGCTTCGCACTAATCGCATAAAATCAACGCATAAAATCAACCATTTTAAATGAACAATTTGAAAATTCAAACTTATTTCTTTTCAGAAGTGTTCTTGCATATTCGTAGTCTATAATATATATCATTGACTTCTGATTCTTCATATTGCATTCAAATAAAATTCAATAATCTAAACATTACATTCGCAAAGTTTTAGCCCTAAATTTCGAATAATTTCTGAGCTATACCGTTCTGAAAACAGCAGGAATACTTGTCCCCTAACTTACGATCCCAGGTCTTATTTGAATGTTCAGTGAAAAACAATTGGGGAATTATTGCTGATGAACCCAAAATGTGCAGTCATAAATGGAAAATTGTGCAGCGATGCGTTAACTTTGTCTCCTCCGCACGCGTCTTTGAGAATCAACTTTCTCCTTCGTATCAAACTTTTCCCTCGCAGTAGTTATTTGGCAAAAATAGACAACCGAGAAAGTTAAGTTACATAACAATGTATAAAAGCAATGAAAAATATATCAAATATCTTATACATACAAATATTCACTTGACTATAAAGGTAGATGGACACTCGGGTGGACACATAGAGAAAACTTTAGGCAAGCTATACCCTGAGTAGAGAAACTGGGATTGATGATGTTTATATCGACGAGAAAGCTTTTTGATTGTACAGTTGTTGTGAACGTAGTAAACCATAGCGAGACAGGAACAACGCAAGACGACACACACAGAAAAAACGTAGATAGATTAAATATTTTATATATATATAAGAATGTTGTCAATATTTCGCCCTGGCATACAGGGCTTCTTCAGGACTAAATTTACAAACGAATAAATGCGGGGCTATATACAAAATTTGAAAAGTTTTTACAGTGATATGGTTGGTTAGTACGTTTATAATAGGGAGCTTACGATATGACTACGCAGGCGACTGCTACGGTAAGTTTTGAGGAAAATGACGTATGTGCGCATGTGCGAGGGGAATCACCACCAAATCTGCGTAGCGTCCATTATTTCACTACGCGTTGTGGTAGATTTCAACGTACTCTCGACTACGCAGGTAAGCAATAACATTTTTATGATATTTACCCAGCTTATTTCATCAAAACTTTTTCGTTTAACTATTCTGACAACAATATTTAATATTTTTTGAAAGTTTCAGTGTATTGCAAGCAATTTATCTTTGTTTTATTTTCAGTTTTCCTCAAGAATAACCAACGATATGGAAAGCGAAGCCCCTATCAAAAAACGTAGGGAAAATACGACGTGTGTCAACAATTATTTCGATTCTGTTGTGCATTTTAAACAGAAGAGAAACATTTGAGATATCAAGGATATGAAGATGGGCGAATTAACAGTTAACACTGTTTCTAGTATTTGGTTTGTTGTTAAATGATGTATTTACTTTCGATAGGCCAACGTCGGGGTTGGCCATCTTAGTTTCGTGAATTGTGAAGGCAAGTTAAATTTTGGCGCCAATTCGTACGTAGTTAGCCTGCGTACTCCAAATCGTAAGTCAGATACTGCGCACAACGGTACGGCAGTGACTACTCAAGCTTCTACGTAGCCGTAGTTACCTACGTAGTCAAATCGTAAGCTCTCTAATGGTGCTGGTACGCAGAGGCTGGAGCGGTGGCAATGATTGTGGTGGGAGTAGTATAATAATAATGATAATTAAATAATGATAATAGAATAAATGTATTGGAAAGCAGAGGAGTAGAGTATGACTGTAAATAGAGATACAAAAATATAACTCCAAATAATAGGTTAGATGTATAGATATGATTATAAATAATTAGCGGTCAGTCGTTCTGTTAAGTCCGTTGGGTGTCAGAGTGTTGGCCAAGTCAATGAAATGTTGTTCTTTAGCTCGTCTAACACTTTCTCGTCCGGTGTGCAGTTTATGTATGGGTATAATCTGTAAGTCATGTACAGTATGTCCAGGTTGACAAAAATGCTCTGCCACCCCAGACTTGTCATGTTTCTTGTTGAGTACGTCTCGTCTATGTTCAATAAGTCTGTCACGTACTCGTCTACCAGTTTGTCCTATGTATTGGCAGTTATTGTTGCCGTTCGTTATGCACTTGATACACTGTATCAGGTATATAACATTGTTCGAGTTGCAGTCCAGTTGCTGTCGAATGTCGTAGGTATTACCTGTGTTGGTAAAAGTAACTGTAGTGGCCCCGTCATGTATGTGTGTGCAAGTGATGCAGTTTTTGCCACAGTTTCGTATTATACCTCTTGGAGCACCCGTAGAGCTACGTTTTAGCCTGGCTCGTACAAGGTACTCTTTGAGGCTTTTGGGTCTGCGGTTACAGAGCATCGGTGGTTGGGGGAAAGCTTCCTTACAGCTGTCTGAGTCCTGTAGTATGTGAAAGTGTTGTCTGAGAATAGGTGCCAGATGTGATAAACTAGGATGGTAAGTAACCACAAATGGCGTTCTCGCAGTTTTAGTCTTGGGTTTGTTGGTGAGACTGTTCTGTCTTGTGACTTTGGAAGCTTTCCGTATTTCGTTACGTACATGTTTACGTTTGTAGCCTCGGTTTGTCAAGTATGTAAGCAGTTCGTTAGTACGTAGGTGGAATGTTTCGTCAGTGGAGCAGATGCGTCTCAGTCGAAGGGCAAGGCTGTACGGTATGGATTGTTTGGTGTGTTTTGGGTGGGCTGAGGTGCTGAGAAGGTATTGGTGTTTGTCAGTGGGTTTGATGTACAGGTCAGTGGAAATGTTGTTGTCTGCGTTAAGTGATACTGTTACGTCAAGAAAATGAATGGAGGTGGGTGAAACTTCATGGGTGAATTTGATGGTGGGATGTGCGGTGTTGAGAGTGGAGATGAAATCTGTAAGTTTGTCCGGTCCGTGTGTCCAAATCAAAAAAATATCGTCGATGTAACGCCACCATACAAGAGGTTTGTCTGCTGTCTTGTCTAGGGCACTTCGTTCAAGATCCCCCATAAAAAGGTTGGCATATGGGGGAGCCATTCTTGTGCCCATGGCAGTGCCATGTTTCTGTAGGTAAAATTGTTCGTCAAACTCAAAATTGTTGTTGGTCAAAATAATGTCGATGAGGTCACAAATGGTCTCAGTTGGCGGTTGTTGTGTTGTACGTTTGTTGAGTTCCTTCCTGGCAGCCTGTATACCGTCAGAGTGTGGAATATTAGTGTAAAGAGAGGAGACATCGAGAGTTACTAAGAGAGAGTCATTTGGAAGGTTATTGAGTGTAGAAAGTTTTCTAAGAAAGTCAGTGGTGTCTTTAATATAAGAAGGCAGTTTACTTACAAGAGGGTTAAGAATGTCACTTACATATTCAGAGATGTGTTCAGTAGGATGGTTATTAGCTGAGACTATAGGCCTGCCGGGAGGGTTCTGTCTGTTTTTATGAATTTTTGGAAGGATGTAAAATCTGGAACAGGTGGGATTGGATGGCATGAGATAACTGTATGTGTCTTTGTTGATGTATTCGTTGACCTTCATGTACTGTAAATAGTCCTTAACTGTTTTGGTTACTTTGTTAGTCATGTCTTTGTCGTGCTTTTCGTAAAACTTTGTATCGTTAAGTTGTCGCGTGCACTCGTCGATGTATAGTTGTTTGTCCATGACAACTGTCCCTGAGCCTTTATCAGCAGGTTTGATTATAATATCAGTTCGTTTTGTAAGCTGATTAAGGGTGTTGCGTTCGTCATTTGTTAAGTTATCGGTAATTTTCGTAGGTTGTATGTTGTTTATGTCCTGTTCTACTTTGTCAATGTAAGAGTCAAGTGCAGGATCCAAGCCTCGTTTTGGAGTCCAACCGCTTGACTTTTTGTACTTGTTAGAAGTCTCCGTGTTGTTATCAGTATTGTCGTGTTCTTTGTTGTTGTTCTCGTGGAAGTAATGTTTGAGTCTAAGTCTGTGTTTAAAGTCAGTTAAGTCAGCGTTGAGTTCGTTCCAGTCAATGTTCTGTGGTGTGGGGCAAAAGTTGAGTCCTCGTTCAAGTAATGATTTCTCTGACTCTGTTAAATTAACAGAAGACAAATTAATCACTGTTTCTGTTTCCAGTCGTAAAGGGCGTTTGTTGCGTCTGGTCGTTTGTTGTTGTTGCCTGTGTTGTTGTTGTGGTTGCTGTTGTTCTTGTTGTCGTCGTTCTGTACCTGGTTCTGTAGTTTCCCTATGGTCGAGGTTAGTTTGGTTAGGACTTATGATAGTGTTGTTAGTTTCATGATCAATTACATTAGTGTTTTGATTATTGTTATTATGATAATTTTCTGAGTTAGGATTAGTTGCTGTGAGGTTGCTGTGGTTGGGTGTTTTGTTCTCTTGTCTGTAATGTCTGTCAACAAGTCTGGCTGTGTTGGGTAGGTAAGGATTAGGTTTATTGTTAGGATTACCGGAAGAAGAGAAGTTTCTTATAAAATGTTGAGATGGTTTGTTGGTATTGACATTATAGTACTTAAAAGAAGCGGGATATTGTGGGAAACAATATTTGCGAGGTAAACGATAGAAATCATTACGTAAGTTATAATGTGTTTTTGAGGCTGGAAAATAATAATAAATAATATTATTGGGGGGATTAGAATTGAAATTCTGATTAGAAAAATAATAATAATGATGGTTAGGTTGAGCATGATAAGAGAACTTTGTGTTGTTAATATTATTACGTGGAAAAAACGTGTTATTATATAAGGATGGATGTTGATTGTGATTGTTAGTTTTGTAAGTAGATTGGCTATTTTGTGTTACAACATTGGGAAAATTATTAATTTTACGTTTATCGTTATAAATAGGGAAATTACTTGATTTTTGAATTTTCTTCGATTTTCTTGACTGTAAACTTGATTGCAGGTTTCGGGACGAAAAGAATATATTTTGTTGGAGTAGATTAAATAGTTGTTGGTTACATGATTGTCGAAGGTTTTTCCATAAAGTGTTGATGTGTTGAGATAAATGTTGAGTAAGCTTTTGATGATGTTGAATTAGGAGGATCATTTGTGTTCTTGCGAGATTGTGATTGTTGTTGTACCATATTTGTTGTGAGTTGAAGTCAAGTTGGGCATTGGGAAGCAGTTTAGGAACCAGTCCATCAGGAATCGAATTAGAGTTGAGATGAAATTGTAAAAAGTCAAGGTGGTGCTGTGATCGGATAAGCTTGTTTTGAAATTTGCGGATAGAGTTAAATGTTGATCTTTGAAATTGATTTAGATTGTTGCAGATAGAAGGGCCAGGATTTGTTTCTATGTCCATGCAGATCAGCGAGAATAATATAATAAAAAGAAGGGCGGTTGATGCAATAAAGTTAACGAGCAGAGATTTATAAAATTTGGGTATATTTGATTTTGTTTTAGTATTTGAAGAATCATTGTTATTTGTATATGTACAGTGATTAGAGTGAAAATTACCAATTTGAAGTCTCCATTGCTGTAAGTAGTAAACCATAACAGAAGTCCATGATCTTTGAATAATTTTGTCTCCTGATTTGCAGATAGGCCCCCGAATAGGATACGCACGAGGGGCATTTCACTCCCCTGCAAAGCGTGCGAGATTTTTTCAAGTATAAAATAATTTCTAGTGATTTTCTTAACAATATTACGTTTTCAGGAAAAGTGTGCGAGATTTTTAGTGAGTGATTTGCCGCTTTGAAGACGCGTCTCCAACCCGAACAGGTGAGTGTCTATAACTCTACTTACAGCCATCATTTAAGCGTAAGAAACCACCTTCTTTAGAGTATATAGGAAAATGACAAACTTAGCTAATAAGGAAGATGACAAAGCTAGTTTATTAGGAAAATGACAAGACTAGTGGGATGAAAGAGCTTCAAACAAATAGCTAGACATGTCTGTTGGAAAACGACTAATAAACAAATTTTCAAATGGCGACTTCGGTCGCCAAGATACCTGGTTGTTGAACAACAACAGGCGGCTGTCCATTTCCATCAGGTTGATGTCCATGTTGTTGCTGAGGGTTCCCCACTTGCTGTGGAGGGTTCCCTGCTTGCTGTGGATGGTTCCCTGTTTGCTGTGGAGGGTTCCCCACTTGCTGTGGAGGGTTGCCTGCTTGCTGTGGATGGTTCCCTGCTTGCTGTGGAAGGTTTCCTGCTTGTTGAGGAGGGTTCCCTGCTTGCTGTGGAGGGTTCCCTGCTTGCTGTGGATGATTCCCTGCTTGCTGTGGAAGGTTTCCTGCTTGTTGAGGAGGGTTCCCTGCTTGCTGTAGAGGGCTCCCTGCTTCTGGCTGATGTGAGACAGGTTGAGGAGGTGGACACCCTTGCTGGGGCTGAGCCATTTCTTTCAGTTAGTCTTTCCGACACGAATTCAAACTTAAGTAAATCGCAGCATTTGTTGAAAATCGCGTAAATTGTACTTAACAACGCATTACAAAACGTGTCTAGCGGAGAGTCTGGGCCGAGTTCCTCTTTCAGCCTATTGTGTTTGACAAATTTTACTTGTTTGACACATCCTATATCCTACATGTACATCCTACCACAACTCTTTTTTGTTTTATGGAGATCCAGGTAACGACCAAAAAATGATTCAAAGGCGGATAAGGAGGTATCGAATTACAGTTGTCTGTCCAAATAGGTATATTATCCGGACCAAAATGAGTACGGAATAGACTGCTTAGTGGGTGCAGGGGATTGTGAAGCTATTCACTTCTCTCAGTAAGGAACTGGACTAAGGTCTAACCCCTGAAGTTGCTTTACATTTTGCCTAGAATGTAGAACTAGCTACCACCCTTAAACTCTTAACTCTCAACACAGTACTGAAAATTGCTTGGCTAGAGGGCCAATTTGAGTACTAAAAATTGCTTAGCAATTGGCTTAGCTTTTTATGCTTGAAAATTGGTTTCTTAGAATACTATTGCTAATATGTCCCAAATTCATTAATTGCTGGAAATATTCTTGACCCCTCGAGGCTTTTTGGTTCTCCCCACTTCATTGTTAATATATGATAGCTACTCGCGATTTAGCATTTTGGTACGTATTATTATAAATTCTTATACCTACCAAAATGACTTTTAGCGAGTATCCATAATGTGATACTCGCAGTTTTGCGTTTTATATGTAGTATTTTCAATTCATAATCTGTTTAAATTGTTGATTATATATGGCAATATATTATTTTGGTATATATACGATGTCACTCGCAAAATTTGCGATTATCATGTCTACCCCAACTAAGGGCCACATTTTCTCCAAACGGGCCACATTTCCAGAAAAAAGTTCAAAGTAGGGGGGAGCTATGCAAAGCCTCCTACCAGCCTACCCCCTGAGCCTATGACTATCTGACAGGCTTATTTTAAGTTTCTTACAAGTCAGTTTCTAAGTGATTGGTTAGAAGATTCAAACTATTTCTTGTCTTTGTGTATATAAGTCGTTAGTTATGGTAGTTGAGACAAGAAAATGTTACTGAACAAAAGTTGCTGAAGAAAATAGAATTATCGAAATATCCTAATATTTTCAAACTATAATCATAATTCAAACCTTTTTTCCAGCAGGTTCCGGATCATTACTCAAAAACTTGAGGTCCTCTTTCAATTCCATAGCTCTGGTTACTTTGTTTTGGACAAAAATTCTTGCATGGAGTTTCCCAAACACTTGGAGATTGAACGGTTTGTCCATAGTCTCGTCTCCGTCCTTCAGCAAAGTTTTCGTTTTCGTTTCTGGGATAAAAAGGTTTTCTGATTTGATTCGAGCTTATTAATTCTTGAATCTTGTTGCCTCTGCTGTACAACGAGCCAATGTATGCAGAATGCTTAGGCAACAACAACTGCGATCAGGGCGAAAACAGCGTAGGGGCTTGTCTGAACCCATCAAGCCAAGAATTCAAGAATTTTTGAGATTTGTTCACAGGGGCACAGGGGAGGAACTCCTCAAGAACACACCCTTTTTTCAAGAATTTGGAAAGAGTTCCCAGTTCTGCAGCCCTTTTTTAGGTGATTTAGCTACAGCTGTGAAATTTCTACCACAGACAGAAAGGTATGGTAGAGCTTATCTTGAACCTCTCGTATACTTATTAGTCACCATAAAGTAAGTATATTATCTGGCTTGTACAAAAAGTGCAAAAGTTTTGATAAATTTCATAAATAGATGTTGTTATAGCCTTGCCCATAGACAGCAAATAAGCTCTTTGAGGTTCAATACATGCGTACTGTTTGATTTCAACATTGAGTTGAGTTGAGTAGACAGGGAAAAACACTTACTATCTTCGTTAGGTATTGGTTTATGTGCAGAGCACAAAGGGCCCATTGAGTAGGTAGACTAATCGAGCAGTGCGACTCTGGTCCTTTCTTTCAATGTGACCAAACCTTGTGGTTCCTTTTTGCCTTTTTGTCTGGAATTGCAGAAGGCTGGCTAATTCTCTCCTCGCACTTTGTGACAGGTCTGAAGGTGGTTTAACCAGTTATCGAGTGATCTAACCACTCGGGCATCCCCACCACAACATTGAATGTGATTTGATATAAACTAGACCTATCATACAGTAAAAACCCAAAAAGAACAAATGGACGAAAAACATCAGGCGGAAATTTGCGAGAAGAGCGCCAATTCCATAGGAACAAAATCAGCCTGGAAATATAAATGTTCTTATTCAAGGGTGCAAAATGATGACATAGAACATCACATATTTCATTATTTTTCAGTTGATATTGCACAAAGATTTCAAGGGAGGGTTTACTGGTTCAACTCCACTGGTGAGCCAGTCCAAAACTGATCAAATGTCTGCTAGAATTGCACGTTGGACTTCTAACAACAATCCAAGAACCATTCAAGAACATCTCAAGATGGATTTCCCACGGGGAGTACCACAAATAGGAACGTAACAGGCTGAATCTTAAAATCACGTGCTCTTATGTCGGGGTGTTTACTGCACACACACTCCAACTTACTCAGTATTGGAACACTTAAAACAAATTCGCAGCCTGAATCATACTTATTCGCAGGAATTTGAAACTCTTGAAAGGCAAAACATTCTAAATCATGTCAAATCCATAGATAGAAGTATTGACTACGAGCTTAAATGATTAATAGTAGAAATACCACGAATGGTGAATACAGCTCAATTGGCCGAGTTATCTTGACTCGATTCCAAAAATCAGATTTGCCTTAGTGGGAAGTTGTCTAGGCGGTGCTTGGTGTTAAGTTGAATACACATAGATGGGACCATGAAAAAACACCAAAAACGCCACCAAGCAAAGAAAACCGCATTGCATGGGGAGTTGATTATTTTCAAAATATGAAGAATAGCTAGCGGTGCTTATCATAAACCAATCTGGTCTATTCTATACAAAGCGAGACTTGGGGTAGCAACAGCATGAATATGATTCAAGATTTGTTGAAACACTCCTTTAGCAGTATCCAAGATACTCCGTCGATGTAACTTTGTTATCTCTGCTATTCAAAATTGAAACACACTGCATCCGTCAAATGCTGTGGTAATGTAACAAGACCAGCCTTTGCATATAAGATCGTCAGCAAAAATAGTTTATCTTGAAATGATCTAATAAAGAATTGATATGGCACTCCTCTCACAGAAGTACTGGTTGAAACTATCTGAGAGCAGTAACAGTGTGGTTTCTTCTCAAAAACATTGATGTAATGACCGCGGTAATGACGACGCCATAGCAGTATCCAAGATGCACCGTTGACGTAACTTTGTCATCTCTACTATTGAAGATATGGAATGTTCTTGTCGAGACCTCGATTAAAAATTACTTTGACAATATTACAAGACCAGCCTTTGATAAAAGATCGTCAGCAGCAGTGGTGAAGTATCTAAATGATGTAATAAAACATTGCTATAACGTTCCTCTCGCAGAATTCCAAGATGAGAGTCTGAGAGCTCTAACATTTGGAATTTTCTTGTTAAAAAAATTGCTGTACTGTAACATTTCCTTAAACTGAAGTATTCAAGATACACCTTTGATGTAATTATGAGTTCTCTGCTATTGAAAACATGGAACGCTCATAACGAAACGTCGATAGAAAATTGTTGTGACAATATCAAAGAATTCCAAGATGATATTTAAATGCAAGTCTGATAGCTCCGACAAAGTTGAATTTTCTTGTTAAAAATACAGATTTGATATCGGTATAACAGTATTTCACGACAAGCCTTTGATGTAACTTTGGAAACTCTGCTTGTGAAGTTACTATCCTGTCGAAAATTGCTGTAGCATTGCTGTTGCAGTCGAAAGTGCACTTCACATGTTGATTCGACAGCTCTGCTAATCAATCAAGGAGTTTTTGCAAAAGCTGTAACTGCCTATTATTCTTAAAACGTTGGAAATAACACGAAGCAATGGAGTTTAAGGACACTCCCTTGTTTTACATTGCAGCAATCATTTTAATTATCTCTATCCTTCTGAACTGCCTAGGTATGTATCTTTTAAGTCTGGAGATACGAACAGCAATTCAAAACGCTCTCTTAGTAAATCTGAGTTGTGCAGATGTGTTTCTCGCACTTACAGTGTGTGCCTACCACCTTATCATATCTCCCTCGACAAGTGTCAACCGCGTTCTGGATTGGGCATTTGGATGGGCCTACTCTGTTTTGGTTCTATCAGTTATCAGCATCGCATTGGATAGAGTTTTCGGTATCTATTGGCCATTTAAACGCCGTGCTATGGCAACGAAAAAGTTTTTCAACCGCATAGTAATTGCAACGTGGTGCTGTGCATTACCGATTTCGATAATATTTGTGGTTTTGCATAAACACATCCACCTCATTCTCATCGGGCATGACTTCGTCCTTGTTGTGGCGATGATCGTCTCGTATTCTCTGGTGCTCAGAAAACTGGTCAAGCGGAAGAAGATGGTAAACGATATGAGCGGAAGATCAACAGAGGCCCACCAACGCAACGTCTTCAGAAACAACGCGAAGTTCTTCAAGGTGTGTGGAATGATAATGGTGGAATACATCGTGTTTCAGCTTATACCTAATGTTTTAGTATTTGCCACCTTGGGTAATGAGTTCACTATTAGTGCCCAGATAATTTACTTATTGCAGGCCTTGTCTTTCTTCATACATCCTCTAATTTATATCTTCTTCCTTCCTAATGTGCGTGCGTTATTGGTCAGCAAAATGGAAGCATTATTTAGATGTTGTAAGAAGAAAGAGAACACTGTTAATTCTACACAGGCAGTGGCTTCTGTTGGAGAACGTAGAGAAGTTACCGAGGATGTGACGAAGTGAAGAAAATAAATGAACAGCCAAAAACTGATTCCAAGGCATAAATATCAGGTAATCATTCCGACCCAAGAACAGCATCAATATCTGCAGATGAGGGACTTTGAGGGACTATTCCTCATGTAAAAATGTGCGAGTTATTTGATGTTGTAAGAAGAAAGAGAACTATATTAATTCTACCCAGATTGTAGTTGCAGAACGTAGATAATTTACAAGGCATCCCCTACAGTTGAACACTCAACTAATGTACTGATCCCTCCACAGTACAGTACCGACAACTCTCTAATGTACCGAGGGTATCCCCTAACAGTACTGAACCATGCTCTACAGTACTGAATGGTATCCCCCTAACAGTGCTGAGCAATCTCCAATTATTGATGGTATCCCTCCACAGTACTGAACATTCTCTTCTACAGCACTGAATGTTATCCTTTCACAGTACTGATGGTATCTCCCCCCCCCCCCTACAGTATTGGACACTCCATAATGTACTAATGGCAACCCTCCACAATACTGAACAAACTCTACAGTGCTAATTAGTGCAGTGCTAATTAGTAATTAGTGAAAACCCCCCAACAGTACAGAACACTCTGAAGGTATCCCCCAACAGTGCTGGTGAAATTCCTCGACAGTACTGAACATCCTTTTCAACAGTACTGAATGGTATCCCTCCACAGTACTGAGCACTCAACAATGCACTGATGGTATACCTCCACAGTACTCAATATTCTCATCAGTGCTGAATAGTATCTATCCACAGTACTGATGGTACTCCCCAAACAGTACTGAACACTCTATTGTACTGAAGGTATCTATCCATAGTACTGATCGTACTCCCCCAACAGTACTGAACACTCTCCAATGTACTGATGATATCCCCTACAGTAATCATCCTCTACAGTACTGATGGTACTCACCCAACAGTACTGAACACTCTCTAATGTACTGATGACATCCCCTACAATAATAAACATCCTCCACAGTACTGATGGTACTCCCCCAACAGTACTGAACACTCTCCAACGTACTGATGATATCCCCTACAGTAATAAACATCCTCCAAAATTCTGGCGCTCCTGAGGTGGATTCTCCCTTCCATACAGGACTTCAAAGGAACGAAGCCGAGTTCATCCATAAGAAATAAATCAGCGTAGCAACTTTTCTATGCATTAAAAAATCATTACATTCACGTAAGTTACTGATAAGAATATATACGAAACGTCACATGACCGAGTAAGCTAAACATATTATAACACATCTTAAATACTGGTTGGGAGTATTCATATACATATCCCATGAACTAAGACAATGAGCCTGGTTAACTATTACCACAGAGCAAAATCATATTCCCTGCGTCAGGAAAAACTGGTTTTATGAATAATGATCAAAAATATTATGTTGTTCTAATGCTTGGGATTCGCCTGCTCGCTGTCAATAGTATTTTCTCCACGTCAAAACAGCGACAATCCATTATATTTCTTTGTGCTACTTACAATTGGTTAAAACACCACTTACAATCTAAGTTACCCCTCTCCCTATCACAATCCCCCCCTTCAATAACCATGAAATAGAACCACAGCCTGGGGTTACCCCAATTGTGGTCTGACAGCGGGTCCTGTCAGGGTTGAATAGAGCAAAGGCTATGATTTCAAAAATTACCCTCAAATGGTATTATAGTTTCAGCTTCCATATAATCTATGAATATAGCTGCTGTTTAAGGCACCTTCAAAATTAAATAGAATCAAAATAATTTCACTTTATAGTATCCCGTCACTTTATAGTATCCCGTCTAAGCACGTTGAGGTAATGTTTAACAGCTAGTCTGTAAAAACCGGGACAAATCAGCCAGTTGTGCATTTACTTTCGCTCATCTAGTAAACAGTGTTTGATTTTGCAACAGGTGATTTCAGCTATGAACTGGAACAAACTAACATACCGAATATCATAAATCGGTGCAAGAATAGCGTGCCAAGTCAACACAAATAATCATGGAAGATGGGTCAAGGGGACATTTTTGGGATCTAGACTAATTTCGGTAATATTGACTTTTTATTTCTAGCCAGGCCATGGCCTTAAATCACTAGCACCCAGTGCTCAAAAGCTGTACGAAAATAAATCAAAATATTTGATATATCATACTAAACATCTCCGCATCTAACAATCATTGGGTAAAAACGGTGAACAACGTTATGAATATTTCAGAAATTAACAAAAGGTTTTGAAATGAATAGTTAACCGTTGATCGTCATTTGTTGGTCCTGGTTGTTGCTCTGTTCGAAGAACATGAAGTCCTGAAAAGCGAGTTACAGCGTGTTATGAAACCACTTGAATCAGCCGACCGACATGGTCATGAACCATGGTTGAGTTTTATTTGGTGATCAACAACAGCAAAGCAAAAGTGGCAATACTCGCAGCTAGGGACTGCATACCTCGACCCTCCCAAAATCAAAAATAAACACTAGTTGCTGCAGTAGCTACGTTTGCAAAATTTCAACCTTGGTTTTTCACCGATCTGGTCCAGAAATATGCCTGGTTATGACATTGGAAGTTACGGGTACAGAAGAAGGCAGTGGGCTGTTGGCGCACTGGAACAAAGTACACTAATTCCTTATTAGAAAAAACTGTTCATAAGAAACCAGGGAGCCGGATTTTCAGAAATTGAGAAGTTTTGGTAAGAGATTCTGTATGGATCAAAGGAGTTAACAAACTTTTTACACCGTCTCTAAATAAAAATATCCTAGTCTCAGGATAATAAAATTTTCCCCGCCCTAAAACCCGAAAGCTGTGAAAATAACTTACAATCAGGAAGCAGGCTCCAAGCATGACAGCTTTGATTTTCACATCCAAATCCATCGGGACTAGAAAAAAATAAAAGGAAAAAATGATTAAAGTAGAAATAGTTTTTCATACGTGTTTTAAAGTTCAAGTTCAAGTTTTTAACATATTAGTTTCAATTTGATTGCTAAAATCACATTTTGCTTAGCCCTGGTCGAATGATGCAGTATTTCATACAACATTTCCCTGACATGATATTAGCTGAAATTTTGGCATGCTTGGCCACCTTGTTGGGACATGTAACATTCTCATTTTCAATGTTGGCTGAAATTCTATATTCTATCAAAAAGTTTATATGTGCTGCCCCCCAAATTTCTTTTTTTTTCAAATGTTGGCCGAGTTTTTGAGTCGTTTGACAACCTCAGGCAACATCATTGGCTTTAAGCAAGCGCAGTTTTAGCAACAGTTTTAGCAAGCGCAGTTGGCTCAAACGGGGAACACAAAAATTGTATCAAAATCTTCTTCTTACTTAATAGCGTTGATAAATATGAAATAATTGCTTACTTGAATGAAAACCACAAAGAAAGAGCATTTTTTAGAGCTTGTATAATTACCTAGATCATTTTTTTTGCTGGATTGTTCCATACCTTGGGGCTAGACCTTAAAAATAGCATGGAAAAATGTTGGGCAAAATGTCGTTTGACCACCTATGTTGGAAAGCCTGCTAAATCAGAAAAATTGTGTGGCGCTGAATGTTAGGTGGAGTGTTGAGGCGTTTGAAAAGGGCTTTAAAATGTGAAAATTCCAAATAAATACTTACAAGTGATGCCAAAGTTGTCAGCATCTGTGAACATTTCTTTCGCCATTCCGGACCATTGTTTTGAGATTTTACCAACTTTAGTACTTCCATCCAAAGCTAGTACCTTCAAAAGAGAATTTAAGTATGAAAAATTTGGGTATTGTATAAGGGTGACTGTTCTAAAAAATACACTGTATGAAAAATCTTGTCGTACATAAACTGGCTTTAACATTATACTCAATTCACTGTATTTTACACTTTATGTATGATGTGATTTTTTTCCCTTTTTTAACTGCTAAAGCTAGATAAGTGCCCCAATTATTTGGGTCTTCACATATCCTATGAAATGTAATTGAATAAAAAATGTGATCTTACATTGAATTCGACATCACCGCACATGTTGAAAGTGCAAATGGGTCCTTCAATGAGCAGCACTGGGTTCCTTTCAGCATCCTGAATTTCAAATTTTGGAGCACACAACGACCACCTTGAGAAAAAAAAAGGGGATTAAATTTGTATTGCAAATACCATCATTAATTTTCTTTTGAGCCTCATTGGACGCAAAAAAATTAATCATCAAAACTTTCAGCTGTACGAATGCCCAATAACACCTGTTGTATACTTATTAAACAAATGTCCATTACCATTCAAAGATAATATCTGCATTAGAATAAACTATACCAAGGTTGACCTTGACATGATATTCTCCAGGGCTTCAACAGGCTATAGATAAGGTCTGGAGCCCATTGCAATGCACTTCGAGTTGACTAAAAACCTTGGTAAATAGATATAAACACTTAAGCTTACTAAATTCTATTTCAACAAAGCCTTAGGTGAAAATCACTTCGAAGAAAGTGTACAAGATTTTTCGATATTCTTAATGATTTCTAAGATATACAGATATTTTTTGAGATCTTCCAGGCCAAATCTGTATACATTCAATTATAGATTTCTAAAGATTTTTAGCCAAAAGTGTACAAGATGTTTTTGAGGGATTTCCCTTGATAAAGGCTAGAGTTAATGGCCCCTTTTCTTCCCCCCTACCAAAGCTTACTATTTGTGTGTATATATTTTTGGATAATCGAACATTATCTTAGTTTTGCTATTAAAGTAAAGGGACTCAAAGGATATCAGACATGTGTTTTGAAAATCAGAAAGAATAATTCATATATATGATATATGTCTTATATAATAACCTAATTCCTGACAACCCAGTATGGGAATCACCTTCATTTCTCTTGGTAACAGGAAGTATAGCACAGAAAAATTGAAATATACTGATGTGCGATTTTCTAAGAGCTCTTCGACTCACATTTATATGTGAAACTGAGGAAAAACGCACAACTTTTATAGTTTTATTACTGTATCCTTCTTTCGGTTGTCCTGCTTTAACAAACAGGGAGGAATTAGAGCAGTATTTACAATATTGTTTCATACATCATCCCATATGATAGCAGATGCAGAAATTAGAGCCTTTCATTTATCATTTTCAAGCTGATATCTTCAGAAATATTGATATTTCCCCTTTGGTAATTACCAATAGGGGGAGTTGGGAACATCAAAAAAATCACAGAGATCTGCCCCTGAAAACAGTTTGAGAAAATAGCAGAAGCAAAGGGATTTTTGATTACAACTACTGATAAATACTCATGCACTAAAAGCTGCTGCTATTTGCTTTTCTTCTAGTTCCTGATTCCCCATTCCCTATTCCCTGTTCTCCCTTTTAGTGATAGCTAATTGAAATATGTTTTAGAACAAAGGGATCACGGCAGTTCCTTCTTGGTAATATGATATGTTACCTGCTGTTCAAGTTTGCCTGGATTAAGAAATCTTGCTTCAATGGGAGGAAAACATTCTTAGATAAATTCAAGCAAGGTAGGAGTAACTTGGGAACTAGAATTTACCTTTTCATCAACTGGGAAAATGGTATTTGTCTTCTTGGGAATTGGGTTTGGGAATGGAAAACTACCTTTACTTTGGATTTTGATATTTCAAATATCAAGAATTTCTGCATTTTCAAACCAACTAACTAATAGCAATTGCCCCCCCCCCAAAGCATTGATTGTCTGGTAACAGGACCTCCAGTGAGAGGATCATGAAATAGTACATGATTCAGAGTGGAATTAGTTACTTACTTTTGGGCAACATAGCCAATAGGTGTACCTGGGGGACCAGCAACTTCCAATTCTTGCAGGAAGCATGGACAGAAACAGGAGGTGCATCTGAAGGGACGTGATAGACGAATGACTTCTCGCTGCGAATTGTCCAATATTTTGATTTCAAACGGTCGCGCTGGGCCGCAACACATTCGAGTGCAGCAATCAGTATCTAAATGAGCAAGCATATGAAAATAAAGATTTATTACAATCTAAATTCGAAATTCAAAAAACTAGAATCAAGGCGTCCAATAGAAGAATTTAGAAGAACCTGGGCCACCAAACCCCTGTATTGGGGTTATTTTCATTCTCACGAATTATCTCGCTTGATTTTCTAGACCCTGCTCCTGCTCAAGTTCTCTCAAAAATATGTTTCTTACTTGTAAGGTCATGCCTGGTGAAAATATAATTGAGTATTTGCAATATCCATGAAATGTTATGCAATAATCATGCTGGATATTGGTGTAATAGTTCACCTACCTTCAGCTGCAAAGTAGACTTGCTGACCCATGGAGTTCTGCACCTTGTACTTGTTGTTTGTTTCAAACCCAGTAAATGCTGAAAGTTGAAATACAATTTTCCATTAAAACCTTTCGAAAAATTGTTTCTTTAGGATTACGAAAGGAGTCAAAACAATCTTTAGATAAATTCCTTGATCCTTATCTAAAATTTTTTCACAAATATTTCATAAATTGCAAGTATTCCAGATTTGCATGATAAATTTTGACTTGCACCCCATGGAAGTGAATCTATGCTGTTGTGTGAGAAAAATGCGTCCCAGTGTCTCTACTTGTCTTCATACAGAAATTAAATTACATGGTGAAACTCTTTGTTGTGAATCTAAATACAACACAACTTCAAAGGTGCTGCAAATTAGCACGTTGATGGCTACCACTCTCAGGAGAATTTCACCAGAATTTCACGAAACAAAACAGATTTATAAGGTGTACAGGATAAGTCAAATCTGCCACTCATAGGAGAATTATGCTGAGGTAGTGGAAAAGATCAGTTCAAACATCCTTAAAATCATCATTTTGCTGGATGCAACCTCTAGCACCCAGCCGCAAGTCACCTGTGAGGTAATTTCATTGGAAATTATCATCTTTAGAATCATAAATTCAACTTAATATTAACATCATCAAAAAAACAACTAATAGTTTCTATATATATAAAACAGAACTGTTTGTATGTATGTTTGTATGTATGTATGTATGTATGTATGTATGTATGTTTGTCCGCTTAAAACTCAAGAACCACTTCATGCACAGCACAATGAAAGGTATCATTAAAACCAGAATTTATTCGGAAGTGTCTTTAGCTGAAAATATTTTACAAATCTTTTATAAATAAAAGAGGAAAAGCAAAAATGTGACGAGTAGTCGAGAAAAATTGCGTTAAAATATGGATTTCTTTGATGCAATTATGACGTCAAATCAACCATCATTCTCTAGCTGTATTTCTTTCTCACTTTCGTTAAAAACAAACAAAAATCATTTAAGTTTGATCTAATGTGACGTCAAGTTTATGTACTGTCTCCATAGTAGAATTTGTTGCTATGAAAGTTATCTTAGTTGCCATAGAAGTAATTGTAAAAATAGTACAAAATTTGTGAATACGGGGCGCGAAGTGCTGAGGAAATGGACATTACGGAGTGCGAAACACTGTGAAAGTGGATACCCGCAAGGGCGAGCAGACTCTATAAACACAAGGCGCAAAGCGCTGAAGAAATCGATAGGACAACTGTCTCAAAAGAAGTATTTGAATGCTAATGAAAGTTGGTATAAAAGTGTTCTTTCAAATTCGGTAAAGACACAGAATTTATGGAAGCGAGGCGTGAAGCGCTGAAGAAATGGACGTAGCGAAGTGCAAAGCACTGAGAAAGTGGATACCGCAAGGGCGCGCAGCCAAATAATTTACAATGAATTTCTTACCTTCAAGGAGCTCAACTTGTTGCTTTACGAGAAGCTGATCGATTTGCGCCAAATATTCTAAGCCAGGCGGGCAGCCGACTGGAGCCTGTGGAATGGGCATCCATTGCCCTGGTGGAGGAGCACCTTGAAAGAAAAACAATGCAGCATCAGCAAGTGTCATGTTCCATAGAAAATCCAGAAACCGCAGAAAATCAAGAAGATCAATAATTGTTTCATTTTTTTGCAAAATTGATGCAAGAGAGTTGATTAGATCTCTGCAAGGATACTTAAAAAAAGCAAGTCTCTGACCTTTCTTTCCTTCACACAATAATGATTTCTGCACTTTCAGTTTCATAAAAAAGGGGGAATTAAAAAGGACGCAAATGCAGGACGCTATCAGAAATCTAGTTTTTGAACACTTCCCAGCCTTTTGATACCACCTAGTTTCTAACAAACCAGTCATCATGTATCAGAAGAGTGTTTTACAATGCAGACTTGTTCACTTAGCATGAACAAATTTTCTTCAAATATTTCTGATTCTTACAGAGAGGAAATTCGAAAACACAGGAATTGGGGAAATATACATTATAAATTACTACATATTTTTCGTTATTTTTCTGAAAAATTGGAAATACCAAACATTAACAACAAACGATTCGCATGTTATTGAAAAGCTGTGAAGTTTCCTTGCCTCAACTGACCACAAACCATATTTCAACCTTTCAGACAGATAGTCTGTTAAATTATGTATGACTCAATGTCACACTCTATTAAAATTCATGGTGTTTTACGAGCAAAACAGCTGAAAAAACATTCTCAACAATATTACTTTGCTTATCTCGAAAAATGATTACATGAAGAAAAACACATAATCTCCATACAATTAATCTTGAACCTAGACATCTTAATTTGACGCAGCAGGTCCACTCTGCAGGTCAGACAGGTCTGCATATCTATATTATGCTAATTCAAGTACAGCCCTGCTACGTAAATCAATTATATTGTTGAACTCTTCTTGAATTCAGGGGTGGACTTCAAACTGTCCTTCTAGGGTGGCTTCTCGGCCCGTATGGTATTCAGGGTGGGATATATTCATAAAAACGGTGTGGTCTAAGCAAAGCTATCATAAGAAATCATACAATGAGGTCGAATGTATTGTAAAAATCATCAGTAATTTTGTAAGTAAGTATTGAGTTATCGTTTTAAAAAATTCGAGTAACCATCAAGCAAAACAAAATCCACAAAACAGTGCTAAATATGCAACATCTCAGAAATCTTCACTCACAATATTTGTGATCAGCTCTTCTAGATAGCTACGACTATCAGTAGTTTTTTCTTAGTAAATACTAATGTTACTCAAACATATTGTTGATTGTTGATAGTTGATAGGCACATACGCTTACTATCTTTGCAAGGTATGGGTTTATGTGCTAAGCACAAAGGGCCCACTGAATAGGTAACCTAGTCGAGCAGTGTGACCCTGGTCCTTCCTCTCGTGGTGACCACACCTTGTGATTCCTTTTGCCTTTTTGCCAGGAATTACAGAGAGCTGGCAAATTCTCTCCTCGCACTTTTTGACAGGTCTGGAGGTGGTTTCGAACCCGGACCCCTTATAACAAGGGCCAAGTGATCTAACCACTCCGCCATCTCCGCAAATAAACTTCTTTAAATTTCTTTTAGCTATTCACAAGTTGATTATCGTGCTTTACAGACATCAAACACATAAATCAATAGTTTGGACTCCCAGTGAGGCCATGTCTAGACTATGTTTTTCCCCGGAGATTCCTCTATGCTCCTTCCATTAGTAGGGGTATCGGAATGAGTCACGGATGGGGGAGCTAAAGAACAGAAATTATATGACGTCATATTCTGATGACGTAAAACCAATGTTCTGGTGATTATGCCAGACTGCTGGGTATAGCACTAGCGCACCTAAGGTGACAAAAGAATGACAATAGAATCATAGGATAGAACAATTGAAAGCTGCTTTGGCGCACCCAAGATCTCATCAAAAGTTGCCATTATCTGCAAACATGTGCATCCAGATCTGATTAGTACAGAAATAACCATCCTTCTAAAATTGTCTCTTTCCTTTTATCATTGATCTTCAAAAGTATTGAATTTAAACCTTGGGTACAAAACCTATCAAATATCATGTTTTTGTTCATTTGAATTATGAAGCACTAACCATAAACATTTCCATCAACTTGACTAATAAACACTTATCAAAGATTCTTCATAGAATCTCATTACTTTTTCAGTTCATCTTTCAATCAAGGGCTGATAAAGTAAGGACCACTGGTGGTTCAAAGCACATAATTTTCTTGCAGGCACTTATTCTGATACATTTGTTACTGTGCATTAAGTAAAATAATTCCTTGCAATTGGACAATCATATTTTGCGGGAGTAGTTTCAACAAGCAATTTTGGTTACAGAAACACAAAATGTTTTTGCAAGGCTAACAGTGTGCCAAAGGATCCACCACTTCCCCTTAGGTTGACCAAATGTATGTACACCATAATTAAGCCAAAGGTAGGCTTAAAGGTTACCAGTAGCATATGCCAGCCCACTCCAGAGGCCCCCCATATTTATACGTGAAGCGTTATTTGGCATATTTTCGGGCGTGATTTCGTGATTTAGATATTTTCGGTTCGTGAATCCGTGATAAAAGAGTCCTTCGTGCAGCGTGATTTGTTGAAAATGAGGTCGTTATTCCGTGAAAAGGAGTTTTCAAGTGCGTGATTGCGTGACGCGTTCTGGTCGTTACAAAAAATTTCTTGCATGATTAGATGGAAAAGATCGTGAAAATTCTGTGTTAAGGTCCGTGATGGCGTGATAAACAAAAACTTGACGCATGAATCCGTTATCCAGGGGTACTATGGGGGGGCCTCACTCCAAGGCTATTGGTTGCACAGGCCACATGTAAAAACAACAAAGTTATGTAACCTCAGATGAAAGAATATCAGGTGGTAAACATGTGAAAACAATATCTGGCAGGTATCAAAAACAACAAGTATTGAGGGTAAACATTACTACACTGTCTTATGATTAAATCATTCAAATTTTCTGTCAACTGTTGATAAACTTCTTTGATATTTACTCTTTAATATTTGCTTTGACAACGCAATCATACAACGCAATCATCGCTATAGAGATAATTATTAGCCTAATATTTAATAATAAGACTTCATATAATATCAATATCTTTAGAAAACATATATTTTATTCAAAGAATTAAAAAATATCTATACAATTAGAAGAATTCTAATCATTTAAAGTCATGGTCAATACTGAACACTGAGGTTATGAGCAAATTACGAAGAACTTGAAAAATGTGTGTGGTTTGAATTCTGCTGACACTCAATTTTATTTTTCCTTTTGATGGAATTGGATTTGAGCATATTGTCATAGTAATATTATTAGTTCCTCATTTTCAATTTCCCTTTAGTGGCACAGAAGAATTTTCTTATCCTTGAAAACAGCAACAAACATTTTGCATTGATAAACTGTTTTTGAAACAAGAAAATCAAATGACCAAGCATTGACATATATTTGAATTACTTTTTGGTACAAATAAGTATTCGTGCAGCAATTTTAACTTCCGAGATTTTGCTACGCAAATTAGTGCTGCTGCCACTCGTAGGGATTTCTACCTACACCGGGATTTTGGCTACTTTGTAGGTTGTGGGGAAAACCTATGATAAGACCTTCAGCCTCATTGCTCCAAAAACGACAAATTGATTAAAAAATTGTTCTGTTGATGCCATTTTTTTCTTTTAATTTTGAACCTTTTTTTACTGTTTACCTGTATTTCTATTTATTTCATTTGATTGTTACTTTGCTGCTATACACGTTTTTTTTTATAAGAAACAGGTTTATAAGAAACCTAGTACTAGAGCCCCAAAAAATTAAGAAACTTTTAGAACTACATCAACATCTTTAAGAAACTCCGAAAAAAATAAGAGGACTTTCTGAGCCGGAAAGTAATATGTCAACCATACATTTTTGCTTGATTTAAGTTTGCTACACGTTTTTATTTAGATGAACACCGGATGTTGAGTTAACTTGTATTAGTAGGTGGGTTTCACTTTAATACAAGAAATATGCGAGGGAAAGTGCAAAATTTGATGTCAAGTGCGTATCTAAGAATAAGAAACTTTTAAGAAACTTTTAGTACTAGAAACTGGTAAAAAATTAAGAAACGTTTAGTACTAGGACCCAAGCTAGGTTCCTTAAAAAAAATGTGTACTATATAATCTAGGTACAAATTCGTATAGATTTTCCCAGACAAAAAATTTCAGGCTATAAATTGACCAAATAGAGCATTTTGTTTACCTGTTCATTGCATAATTTGCAAAAAACTTAAGAGTGAAATTTTTTTCTGAATTATCTTTGGCAAAACATTGGGTTTACATGTGAGATATTTGGTAGTGCCCACACGCTTTTTTATATAAGGAACCAGTTTATAAGGAACCTAGAGCTAGAATTTCTAGTGAAATACAATGGATTCTTTTGTTCTATTGTTTCCTTTAACGATAGAGAACAATAGAAAATCTAAGGAAATTTTAATACTAGGCATTGAGGTAGGTTCCTTACAAAATAAAAAGCATAGTCTTTTGGTTTAGATAGTCTGTCTGATGATTGCGTGAAAATGAAACTTTAAGTTACAGAGAGCCAGTCTCCTTTCTTGTTTCTCTTCTAAAATAAAAAGCATGCATCTGGGGAAACAACTTGTTTTTACAACTCTTATAGTGAGGAAGAATATTTTTCTATTTGAGTATCTTTTGTATGGAAATTGTAGGTTTTTGAAATACTTGTTGGAGGATTTGTGGGTAGAAACCTGAATTTCTGCGTAAGTTTTATGTAGGAATAGAGTTTCAAGGCTGTAGGTAGAAGCACTGTATTGTGCGTGGCAGCACTAACGCAAAAATAGGGTTAGGCCTTGGCCAAACATTTAAACAGTTTCAGCCATCCAAGACTAAGAATTTAGCCTAAATAACTTACTTGGGTGCCTTTGTATCACTTTAAATGTGAAAGGACAGAACTAGTAAGCAACCGTTACCTGGACTGGGGCCTAACCGGAATGACTTCACAGTTTATAAACGGTAATGTCAGTAACAAAGTGTCTTTTGTACTGCATCTATCACCTTCATTTAGACGGAAGACAACGCCTTCTCTATAAGAAATGACAAGCTAAGTTGATAATGTGATGAAATCGTTATCAAATAGTTAGAAATGTCAGTTGAGAGACAACTGATAAACAAATTTTCAAGGGCGACTTGTGTCGTTTACCTGGTTGTTGACCAACAACGGGCGGCTGTCCATATCCAGGGGTCTGTTGATACCCAGGTTGTGGTGGAGGGTATCCAGCTTGTGGTGGAGGATATCCAGCCTGTGGTGGAGGGTATCCTGCTTGTGGCTGCTGATAGCCAGGTTGAGGAGGTGGGTATCCTTCCTGAGGCTGAGCCATTTTCTTTCAGTTAATTCTTCGACACGAATTTCTGAGCAGTTAGGAGAAATTCGGCATTTCAAAATCAGTAAAATTGAACGTTACTAACCTGAACGTGTCCAGCAAAGAGTCTGGGTCGAGTTTCGATAAAACTTCCTCTTTCCGACTTACCCCCCCGTGTAGACCATGATTTTAATGAACTGCCCGGGGGGTACACTAGCTGCTGTTGTATTGGGGTGTGGCACTACCGTTTAATAAGGACTTAAAAAGTTTTGGAACGGTACACGCTTTTCATAAAAGCAACCAGTTAATAAGGACGTAGAACTAAAGTTTCTGATAACACACCATGGATTCTTTTGATCTATTGCTTCCTTTCATTAAGGATAAGATTTTAAATCTAAGACATGTGGCTTCCTCACAAGATAAAGACCGTGAACCCAACATTAAGAATGAGACGGGGCAAAGATTTCCCATTTTACGTTCATATTTCACAGTTATGAAGCGAATCTTGTTTGCACAGTAATTTTTGCATTTTAATTTATCATAGCCTACTTTTGCTGTTTTAGTTGATTTCAACTAATCTGAAACCACCCTTCTATCAAATTATTCACAGAAAACCGATTACGGTTTTTATCCAACTTAAGCCTATTTTGTAGTGAGATTTTGCAGTGATTGTTTTTTGCATTTTTAATGCCTAATCTGGTACCAGGCTCTCAGTGTTTAGGGCGACTTGATTCTAATATGAAAACATTTACTGGAAAAAACTTTGGTTACCGTAGGTGTATTAAATTTCGTGGTGTATTATATTTCGCGCGTACTTAAATCCGTGCATTTTAAATTCGCGCACAAAGATTTCATATTTTCGCGCAGTCTTGAATTCGCGCACGCAAGAAATAATACAGAAAAATAAAATAATTCGGCTCGGATGAAATTATACTTTTTGAACATTTAACAAAACTTGTTAAAGGAACGAAACACCGTATTCAGTTTTCATTATTTCAAGTAAGAATTTGAATAATGATAATAATAACAACTTAAAAAACACAGACACAAAAAGTAAAACGGATGCAAAACAATACAGAATTTGTATGCAGGGGGATTCTTAAGGAGGGTATTGGGGGTCTTTCGCTTAAAAACCGATAAGCTCTGCCCTCTAAAACCCTTTCACAGCTATATCTAGTCGGTATTGCATAGGATCATAAAATGATGTCAACCATCTAGCCTAGTCTTAAGAAGTCTCCAATACAACAGGGTGGTCTGGAAATACCTATCGTCTTGGGGATTTTCAAATCTAAGGCACTAGTCAGAGTTTTCGACATTATGAAAGAGAAAGAGAAACGGTACTATACTGAACAAGATCAAACTCAACACACTGACCATGAATTTCTCCTAAAATTTAAGAGATATTGACATCTACTAAGGTAATAAACAGTAGAGGGCTTCTTCAGAAAACATTTCAGTGATGCATACTGGTTAAATTTCTAATATTATTTTGAATCTTGGTTGTGCGCCTGCGTAACAATTTTCGCACAGTACGTGATTTCGCGGGTGTGCGAAAAAAGTACAGCGCGAATTCAAATACACCTAAGGTATTACATGGTTTTCTGTGAACATTCTGAAAAAAATCATTTATTTCACGGCAGATTAACCTTGATAGAATTAACTCAGACAACAAAATTAAGCTTTGTCATTTTTGCGTTTTTCAGATAGATTTTACTCGGGGGGGGGGGGGTACCTTAAGGTGTTAACTGATAGGGATCTGCCATTTTGAAAAAAAATTGGGGCCATAATTCCGTGTTGTTAATTGAAAAAAGGGACCTATAATTCCGTGTCACGAAATATGTAAAAGAAACAAATTTTCGGTAGCATCATATAATTGTAACTGAATAAGACAAAATATTTCTAAATAAGAGTCCCATACCACACATCAGTGTAAATTCTTCTTCGGGTTGAACTACGATCACCACATTTCTCTTTATTTTTTCTCAAAAGTCATACCCATAATTCCGGGTACAACCGACCATTCAGTGAAAGGGTATACCCATAACTCCGTATTTCATTTTAAAAAGGTACCCCTAAAAATGGCACATCCCCGCTACCATATCCTTGTTAAGGTACCTCCCCGAGAGATTTTCGCATTAAGTTCATGGTTTTAGGGTCATAATATCAAAAAGCCAAAGAATTGGAATATCTGCTCGTCGTGACGCTTAGAGTTTCAGGTATCGTTTTCCACAGCAGTTTTAGAAGGAGTCCAAAGGGACCTTACACAGCCACAGGCCCCAAACTTTTTGTAATAAGAAAGAGCGCTGCAACGAAGAAGAAAGTATGAAATTAAGAAGATATTGTCAAATTAGCAGCCTTCTGAGGCCCCAGGTGATGCAGTCTCTAATCCTGCCACTGGTCATTTGGCTTGATGCAAATTTTTCCAACTGCATTTTGAGAATAGTGAATAGCACTTTCACTACGCCAATCTTTTTATAAGAAACTATTTCTTGGTACCCTAGTTTCGTAGCTTTCACCCCAAATATGTTACGAAAAGTTTCTTACTAAGTCTCCTGAGACTGACCCCAAGAGATCTTTTCCATGACTTCGTGTTGATATGGAGATTTGAGCTCCAAGCTTAAAAGATCCCACCCCATGCCTATTGATTCCAGAAAAAGTACAATTTGAGATGGGATACATAACGATTTTGTGCCAATCAAGGGTTCTGAGTGCTTTAAAACGATTTGTTTGTTTAGACAGCATAAAAAGTCCATTAACTTTCTACCTCCAATATGAACTGGAATCGAAAAATAAGGCTAAACAAAGGCTTACCAGGAAAATTTGTGTATAGAAATCAACCAGTGATGAAACAGCAGCATAGCGTGGTTACTTAATTACACGCATTTTATTTTATAAGCAATTGCTTTATAAGCAAGTCATTAGTCGACATGACAAAAACTTAAGCAATTTCAATACTGGATCGAGGAATGCTAAGCAATTTGAGAATTTTAGTTCTGATCTAATTGGCAATGAAAATCGTGCAGCAGCTATAGAGAAGTAGGTTATAGTAGATATTAGTACTCCGACACAATTGTATGTAAGATACTATTGACATTTGTTGTGAAAAACTTCTGAGATCGTATTCTAAGAAATAAATCTTCCACTATAAAAAGTTAAGCAATCGCTAAGCAATTTTGAGTACTCAAAGTTGCTCTCTAGCTAAGCAATTTTTAGTACTGAGCTCGAGCTGAAATCGCTTATAAAAAGATGCGTGTAATTAGTCAGCCTATTAGCCTGCGCAGAGACTTTACTAGGATGCGGAGGAGCGAGAAGTCACAAGAATCATGATTGTGTGCCCATGAGCTGCAGTCGCAATAACGACGAAGAAAAATATTTATTTTTCATTATTATCAAAAATTATCGTCGTGATGTATTATTGTGTTAAATGTAGAAACGAAAATATCAATTAGGAAATAAAAAACAATTCACTCAACTAAATAAATTAAATACAAAAAAATATACCGAAATTGAATTTGAATAGATGAATATTTCATTTTTCCATTCTTGCTACAAGATTTACCCATTTCATTGTTCAATGATCTAATTATTTTTCCCGTAATAAACTGAAATATGTTCGAGAACACGAGGGGTTATCACCCTTGGGAAAGTCTGGTGCAGCACTGTGGAAGGTGTTCAGTACTGGGAAGGATAATATCAGTCCTTTGAAGGGTTACCATCAGTACTGAGGAGGATATTCAGTACAATGGAGGAAAACCACAAGCACTGTGGAGGCAATCTCCAAAGAGGGGTTTTCTAATTCTAGTTGCAGAAATATTTCATGAATTAGAATGGATGAATATTTGGATCGAGATACTTAGACGTCAGAGTTCATCAGTACTGAGGAGGGATACCATCAGTATTGTGGAGGGATACCATCAGCAATTTGAAGGGTGCCATCAGTGCTGCTGAAGATACCATTGAGCACTGTGGAAGACGTTTCGTACTTTGAAGGGATACCATCAGTACTGTGGAAGATATCCAGCACTGTAGAGGGAAACCACAAGCACTTTGAAGGTAATACACAAAATGCTTGTGGTGTACCTCCACTGTACTGAATATTCTCTAATGTACTGATGGTATCCCCCAGAAGTGCTGAATGGTTTCTCTCTGCAGTACCGATGGTATAACTCAAACAGTACTGAAAATACTCCAATGTACTGAAGGTATCCCCCGCGTTACTGGTGATATTTCACCACAGTGCCGAATATAACTAATACTAAGAACTGATACTATCCCCAACAGTGCTGAATGGTATCTCTACGGTACTGACGGTATAGCTCCCAAGAGTACTAAGAATCCTCCACATTACAGATGATATTTTCCCAAAGCACTGACCACCCTTCATAGAGCTGCAAAAACGTTCTCCAGGGTGATTTAAGGGCGTATTGCTCAAGACAACTAAAAAATTATTCACAATGTTGTTTATGTTCTTACTGGACTCGCTACAATAGACATGAATAAAAAGAGTCGATGAGAATTAAACCTTCTTGTCGTTGTAGCCATTTATAGACAGTCTCTTTGCCTCTGCAATCAAATTCTCGAGCTGGTGTTTATTTTCCGCCAAGTATATTTCAAATGGACTTCCCCCTGCAGGCTCGCCGGACCACAAAACATTGATAGTGTACTGACCGGGCTCCTTCGGACTGTACCGGACACCGATGCATCGGTCTTTCTGATTTTCACGGAACATCTCGACTTTGAAGGCTCCTTTCGGTCCGTGGATTCGAACTTTCAGTGTACCAGGCCCTGCTCCCTTGGTATCGACACTAAACTGCGCTTCGTATTCGCCTGTAAAAGAAAAACAGAATTAAAGAGACCTGGATAGTTGATGAGTATTAACATTGTTCAGGTCAAGGTTTCAAATTCCAGTATTCATCATACATATTCAATTCAAATCCTAATTTCACTAATGTAAAAACGAGGCAATAACATATGTTCTTAGCTACTTCTATCTCGAGCCGTCTTTAAATGAACTTAGAATAAACTCAATTTAATTAAGATCATATTTAGATTAGATTTAAATCAGATCCAATTCACTCTAGGTTCGTTTAAGCGAGTTTAATCAATACGTTATTGCTTCTTTCTAAAATTTCTCAATGAAAATAGAACTTCAATTTGTATGATAAATACTGGAACTGGAAACCTCACTCTAACCCATGTTAGTTTCCATCAACCTGTTTCGTTAGCCTCTACATGATGTGTAATTGAATCCATAAGCCTGCTACGAATGTACTGAAGGATCTGTTGATTCAGGTACGATACAGGCTTTATGATCTAGCTGCATATCACGTTGAGGCTAACGCTGTTTGGAGGGGTCAGTCCTAGTTGCCATACACCAGAGTAACCTTTCTAGTTCTGGATTTAGATAAGATATTTAACTCAAATTCTAAATCGAGCTGATCCAGGAATGGAGTAATACCATTGATAAACTGTCTTTAAAGATTGATTCAAAACAGTTCGTCAACTACAGCTGAAAATCTACTTGAAGAGAATTTTATAAAGCCAGTGTTTTGGTTTTCAGAATTGTGCTCAATTTTATTACTTCGTTCTTAGACCACTGGAATTTGTTTTATTCAGTATCGGAGTAAAATGTTGGATGTAAAATCTGGAACTGAAAAGGTTTCTCTGGTGCATGGCAACCAACACGCAATGTTTGGGAATGCTTTTTTAATGACTTGATGTGGATATTTAGACCACTGATCTCAAAATGAAAACTGGATCAAGCATTTCAGTTTCTTGAGTCAAATGTTTGAAGCCAATTGCTTTGGCTCTAATTTAGCCTCCCAATATGGCTGCCTAAGAAATCAAATTGACTTGAGGTCTTGTTAACAATAGCTGCATGATGATTCAGTTTCGTGTTGATCATTCATAACATTGTAACGATAATCAAAGGAAAAAGTACGCCCCAGTGGAATCTCAATATATTGAATTGGACCTACCAATATGGCTGCCAATGACTTCATTTTAGAACATCAAATGCTCGATCCAGTCTTTATTTTGAGATCAGTGATTTAGACTCATTACATGAATCCTAGAAATCTCTCATCATGAAGCTAGTAATAAACTATGTCTGCTCATACTGTAGTTGAGCGTTCGTCGAATATACAAATAGCAATAACTGCAACTCATGTAATTAGTGGTGGATATTGTATAATGAGTAGGACTACTGGAATGATGAGAAAGTAGACACGAAAGAAATCGAAACTCTTACCAAGCAAACCATTTGAAAGTCCGGGACCACTAACTCGGACTTTGCTGGCATCGGGAGCTTGCATGATTCGGACCAGAAACGGACTGCCGGGGACCGGTTTGCCATCCCATTCAAGCTCGACACTATGCACCCCCGGTTCGCTGGCATTCAGATCAACGGTGAAGGTGCCGTCCTTATTGTCCGAGATGAGCACGTAGGTTTCCTTATTGCTTGGGGATTTACAGTGACAGGCCAGCTTGCCGTCTCCTGCTTTGCGACCATCAAGGGTGAACTGAACTGGCTGACCGGTCGTTCCTTCTTTCAATCCATTACCAGACAGAACTGAAATAAAAAAAGTATTGAATTCAATAGTGATTAATTCTCAGTAATAAATGAAATCTATCAATTTCAAACTTTGTTATTGAGCATTATCATCATTCATCACCGTAGCTGATTTTCAAATTCCGCAATTAACATAAAGAAACAACGTGTACATCAACTTTTACAATAGCATACATATATTCATACATCTAATCCCATTGGTTCAGGGGATGGCCGAGTGTTAAGATCACTTGACCCTTGTTGAAAGTATAGTCACATCGAGAGAAAGGACCAGGTCCGCACTGCTCCATTAGTCTACCTATTCAGTAGCCCCTTTGTGCATTGCACATAAACCAATAACTTACGAAGAGAGTAAGAAAATTTGCCTATAAACTATCAATCAGATAAAACTTCTCTTTCAGGGACCTTAATGAATGATCAATATAGATGTAGGAAAAGATATAGGAAAACAATTTGAGGATCGCGAGATAAGACAGAAAGAAAGTGAAATTGAATAACTACTAAAGACTTTATCCGACACTCGTTAGACTTATACATTAGAAAGAGAAAGAAAATGAGACCTGATAAATAAATGTGAATGAATGCTTTCTAGGATCAAAGACAGTTGCAAGTCATCAAATATGCTTTATGTCTTGTTCTAGGTTTTTTCATAGGGGTAATATGTCAGTATTTTTCATTGAATTAGAGCCATGCTTGGATCCCTCAAACGAGAAACAGTGGAAATTCAGAAAATTTATTCCTAATAAATGAATTGTGCTTTATACGAGCTTTTTCATTATCAGCAGATGTACTTTATTTCTTTCAAATTAAATGTCCAAATGGTACGGCAGTGTAATAAGCCGTCCCGTGAAAACCATAACAAAAAAACCACGAAGGGATAGGCCTAACCAACAAACTAGGCCCATCAGATACCCTTGGAAATGGACCACCGTTAAGAAAGGCATATATTCGTTCGTTTCTAGCAAAATCATGTAAAAAATTCAAGTGCAAAGATGAAATAAATAGATTTTTAAGGCTTTAAAAGACTGTATACCGCCTGGGAGATTTGTTCTATGGTCCATCCTCTTGGATAAGTACTCAAAGCTGAACGAAGATAACTCGTATGAGTTTGGCATTCTTCAAACTAAACCTTTTGGAAGTGGTTGTACATGCATCGGTGCTCTACACTTTGCAGGACAGTGGTTGTAGCTATATGCATCATTGTTCAAAACTTCAATGATAGTGTTTGTATATGCACCACTTCTCAAAACGTAAGTAGAACAATGGTAATTTATGCATAATTGTTCAAAAGTTTAATGATACTGAACATTTATGGATCATTGCCCAAAACGTATGTAGAACAATGGTGGCATATGCATCATTGTTCAAAATTTCAATCTAAGTCGTTCTATATGCATCATTGCTCGAAACTTATGAAGAACAATGATCATTTATGCATCATTGTTCAAAAGGTATGTAGAACAATGGTCATATTTGCACCATTTTTCAAAATTTCAATTTAAGTCGTTCTATATGCATCATTGCTCGAAACGTATGAAGAACAATGGCAATATATGCATCATTGTTCAAAAGTTAAATGATAGTCGTTGTATATGCAGGATTGATCAAAACTCCAACGATAGTGGTCCTTATGCATCATTGCTCAAAATTTTTGCATTTACAGAGGTAGTTTATGCACCGTTGTTCAAAACATATGAAATCATAGTGCTCTTGTATGAGAATTTCCTGTAAAACATGCCTCTTCGTTTCTTAGAAAGGGCAGACCGAATAAATGCATCTTAAGTGGCCGAGTAATTTCTCATAACTAGTGCTACAACTACAGCAATCGGCCCTCAAAATATGCATGGCATGGCAAAAGAAGTTTGCCAGAAAAAGATACATCTTTTCATTTAAGAATGAACATTTCAGAAGGTTTTAATCACAGGATGAAATTGTTGCAAGATCCCTTCAGTTGTCAAATCATAAGGTCTTAAATCCTGGAGGTCATTCATAGCCTCAATAAATACTTTCACAGCCTTGCTCTAAATGCTGAATAACATTCAGGCTTCGAGTTCTTCTCATTCTAGTTCTTAACAAACTGTTTTCCTTGGAATAGAAAATTAGAATATTTTGTTGTCCATTTGTAATAAAATACTACACAGTGCCAGTGCCAAAGTAAAGTTAACACAGGTAAAGTTTTTCTTATCTTGGAAGAATGTTAGATGTACCTCTTGCTTAGGCCATCATGAAAATGCGAGTTACAAAAATAAGTATGGAATTAGGGACTACCTAACAGTCAACAAGCAATGAAATGTTCTTAACATTAGTCCATTTAAAGCATGGTCGTTCATAAGATGTTCTTAGCTTTTATTGATTTCAAGAGTTGCGTTCTTACAAATTATGTACTTATAAAAAAGACGTACACGGATGAGCCCTTTTGTAATAATTTTATACCAAGAAGTCAGTCGATATTAGGCCTATTATAGTAGGCAAATACTAACGAAGCACACCCTTTGCAAGTAGCCTTTGTATACACAGTTAAATACGACAGACTGTTATTTCTTCGTTATTTTCCGTCTTCCAACTTTGTCGAGTGTCTAACAAATAATTTTGGCTGCAATAAAAGTATGCGTGTTGTTCGTAAAAAGCTATTGCACTCGATCTCATGCGCACACCATGAAACAAACCATCCGAAGAAAAATCAATTTCAACCCACCAAAGTCTCCAAGACCATTTCTCGATTCAGCATCCATTTTGATTATCGACTCGGACACGGTAAAAATAAATAAAATGGTAAAATTACATCCAAGATGAGTCAGACGTTTGCAATACCCTTGGAGGACACTTGAAAGAATTTGGGAAATTCTCGATACACTATTGAATAAAACAAGCCTTTGGTTGATGTGGTTTTTTGAATCCTAATTGAATAACTTTTGGTGGGAGAATTTTGTATAGAAAAGTTGAATAGGGATTCGTGAGATATTGACGAAATTTACGAAAACTTCTCAATCGGAACTACAACAAAAGCACCACAACAAAATGTTGTTGTTGTCAGCCAGCAGCTAAACACAGCATACCACGATTCTCTCTTTGCTGAAGAAAAACCCTTCTTATTACTTTACATTCGCTTAGATTTACTCAAACGCGTTAATAAGACACGACTCCAGAATGAAATCGGGGTTATGTCTCATAAATATCCAGGGGTAGCCGAGCAGAAATGCAATGATGTGAAGAAAATTAATGTTACATAACATACAGTACACACCATACACAATATTCAACCCTAAAATTGAAAAGCTTGGCAATAGCTGTTTTCTTGTTAGCACGAACGATAGACAGAGCGATAAGCAGGGCCTCGAAAATGTTTTGCTCCTTTGCTGCTTTGAAAAAAGTAAGCAATTTCAAAAAATTTCCTGCAGGAATTTCAAGTCAAGAAATTTCCTGCGACCAGTGGTCACACGGTCGGATGCTTTTTCATGCCATGACGATAAGCATGGACAACATTTGACTTCAAGCAGAGTAAGCCAGCGATGCTAATTGACAGGGTCAATGTTACTCCATACAGTTACCTATCCAGTTCTGGTTTTATGCCAAGCCAACAATTTACCTTGGAGACTTATGCGAAGTGATCTGAGAACAAATAAGACCCTCTCAAAAGACAACAACCCAGTAGGTGCTAGATCTCATTGAACTCGAGGAAATTACGTCACCGCGTTGCGCAATTATGGTTTTCTACTTCTAACCTTGAGACCATTCTTGACCAATACTCTGAGAGGCACAGTGTGCATCAACACATAAAAGAAAAACCGAAAAGTTAACAATTACAGCTGCATCACCAATGACAATTACGGCAACAACAATAGGAAATAAAGAGCAGCAACAACAACTGATTTCACGGAATTCGTGCATGTCATTTTCTAAACACCAGAGTCACCCTCGTGGTTCCAGATTTTATGAGGGGAAATCGGGAACTATAGTGGAAGGTTACTACGCTGTTTATTTTTTAATATAAGAACAGTTTTATAGAACACGAGCCTCAATTTTGGCAAAATCTAAGAACAACCTAAGAACAAACTGAAGCTGAAAATTTTTAGCTTAATATAGGAATTTAACGAAATAACCAAAAGACTGAGAAATAATTACAAAACAAGCAGATTGACAGCAAAGATATATCAGATGGTCAAGAGGGTCCACATTTGAAATGATTAACACAACTGATAGCAAAAACAGGCTTCCAAAGCATATTTAAGAACATCTCAAGCTGAAAATAGGGAAATATTTAAGAACAACCAGCTTCAAACCAATTTTACTGGTTCTATAGAGAAAAAAAGTGTACATGGAAACCAACGGAATACACTGAATGTCAACTTACCGACTTGAGTTGGGTCTACTTTGCTTTGTCCCTTGACTGTGAACGGACTGCCTGGGATATGCTCATTGTCGTATTTAATGTCCAAGAGATAGGTGTCAGGTTTTGGCACCGAGTATGTTACATCGTACAATCCCTCTTCGTTCTTCCTGACAGCCACAGGAGCTACGCAATTTGCGTCTTCAGCTATCACAGAGGCTGTCAGCTCACCCTCCCCAGCAGCTCTGCAATCGACGTGGGCTATTGTCATCTCATTCACTTGAGCTAGAAATGGAATACAAAACAGACTTTTATTTCTCTATAAAAGACTTCAAGTGAATCATAGTGCTCTATGTACAACGTTTAATTTCTTATTCCACGGATTACTGCAAAGTTCATTAAATTTCTCCTTCAAACCTTTTCGAGTTAAAATTTATATTCTTTTGGTTTAGATGAGTTCCCAACTTACACCAAAATTTTGAAATATGAAGTCAAAATAGGGTATCGTTTATTCAAAATGTTACACAAGTTATGATTTCCAAAAATCGGTACTACAAGTGGCTATGTTTACAAAATCTCAGCAGCACACCCCATCTAACGGCAGTTTTCTAATTCTATCCCCTAATGTTGGAATCTGTTCCTTCCCTACTTTAAGTGATTGAAGAACCATTTAAGAATATTTTGACAAGTTTCTCTATTTTCCAGAGTTGTACGAGAAATAGAACCTTTATCAGAGTTGCACGATAAATTCTGACTGTTAATGTCGTGTTCTAATTCTTCGCTCTCTTTGTATGAAAATTAGGTGAGACTTACAACTAAAATGACTTCTAGTTCACATTCTGGTAGGATGAAATGCTTAAGGTTTCTTGTATTTTGATTTATCCAGTAATAACACGGATTACTAGTACTCGCTTAATATTGTAAATTTGAGAAATGTTTGGAAAAACATTCTTCTCAGTGAATAAAGGAACCTGTCGTCTGTTTAAGTTCGTTCGAAATAAACTGCGAAGCGGACAAGTAAATAACAGTGAGAGAAAATGTTTCTAAGGATTTCTATTTTTCATGCAGATCTTTAATTTCACTGTATTTGTTGATTGAAAACTTATTAGAAATTAAATATTCATATCAAAATAGGCTGTTGGGAATTCATAGTAAAATTTCATATGGTGAAATGAGTAATAGGTTAGAAAAAACCGCCTCTGAATTGAAAAGTTCCAGATGTACATTCGTATAAACAAAGCCTGCACATTGCAAATGAAGTAGACTTTGTACGCCAGTGCTCTCACCACTGAGTATTGAGGCACACTTCATATCTTCAGAACTTCAACGGTGTGAGATATTGCACCACCACTCCACAAATACAACAATGAATCATCTCAGTTATTTGACAGCTACGACGGACCGGTCGAAGGCCAACGTCATCGCAACCAACCTTCGAGAGCACAGTTATTCAAGAAGACTTGCGTGCTTCTCAATCTTTAAATTTCTAGAGCTTCACGTAAGAATTCAGGCTATACTGGGACAAAGTTTATAGAAGTAGATGGTAAAGAAACCTATTGCTGTACGTCTTTGTTTCACATTTTGAACGTTTGCCCTTGCTAAAGTACGCAACATATGCCTTATCCTCTTTCTCGACTATTAACATGGTACATGTACACATCATCTACATGAATATGATGGTGAATATTATGAAATCTTTCAAGAAGCGTGATAGTTGATTTGTTCACCCATGACCTTGTTGGCTAAAACAATGACAATACACACGGTGCACTCTTAATTCAAGAAAACTTGAACAAAAGTTTTGAACAAAAGACTGGGGGACTGTTCTTCTCAACCTCAAAAACCAAATTTCGAAAATTGAATGGTACGAATAACACAAACTTTTATCTTCAAAAATTAATGTCGAATTCTGAATTCTTGCAAGACGAGATTAAATTCCGGAGAATAGGCAGAATCCTAGCAAATGACAAAATGGAAGCCATGTTTGCGCTTCAAGCTTTTAAGTCAGTCTCAGAAAAGAATCTTTGATTGGAGTGTGTTTAGGGAGCTCTAATACCAATCACAATAGAAGAATGACCTAGAAAATATCCATCCCTAAAAAAGGAGAAAGATTGATTCGAAGTACATGATTTGCACACTAATTGAACTGGATGAAAGTGATGTAAATTCATAAAGGCATACGACTCACCCTCATGAAGTCCATCACCAGATGCGACAACTTTACTTGGATCAGACGCCCCGAAAACTTCTATCATGTGTGGACATCCGGCCAACATGGCCTCCGCAAACATCACCTTCACTTCATGCATACCTGGAGTCTTGGGTCGGAAATCAATGCGCTTCGAATTCTTTCCGGTATCTATAATCATGACGGGCACCTCTCCAGTAGGCCCCTTCACAATACAGCTGACCTCTCCGTGACCGGCCTCCTCATCAAAGGTGACGAATATGGACTTCTCGTCGTCGACTTTTACCGGTCTTCTATCCACCATTTCGTATTTACATCGGCTGGGGTTCCCGATGTTAACAACGAACGGGCTGCCTCTGATAGGAACACCGTTGAATGCAGCGTTGACGTTGATCTGGTTGAGAGAGTCCGGATAGAAACTGCCCTTGTATGTGTTCTCATCAACCTATATGACAAAAATTATTTGAATATTATGAATAACCCACGGTGAACAGTAAAAGCAATTAGATATTAGTAACGAACAATAAAAGCAAATTAAATACTCGTGATGAAAAGCAAAATAAATTAGACATTGTTATATCGTGAATCCCCAGGCGTTCATCACAACGAGCAGCCATTATGCAAATGAGATTCATGTAAAATGCACCAATAAAAACGAGTGGGATCATGGGAAAAATCAGGTGGTTTAAGGTTGCCAGTCTGCAGTCAGCAGGAAGAACTGGCAGTGAACAGAACTTGACGTGTTTTTTAGTTCTTCTCCAAATAATTATTCAGCATTTTGGTTGTGTTAATTTATGAGTGAATACTTTAAAAGATGTCTGGTTTCTTCAATTCACCACGAGTTGTAATAGAAATTAGACGTTCGAAGACTTATTCTGCATTCACGTTCTTTTACGTCAAATCGAGAGCATTTGAATTATCGAATCGACTAATTGAAATTTCCCCTTAAAAACCTGGTTTATTTTAAGCTGGTTTAACTGTCAGTGTAAAAGCAGTATGAGTTATCTACATGGCACCAAGTCTTTCATGAAAGTGAAAAATTGAAAGAATTGCAAAAATCAATTTCACTTTCAGGGACTTTTCAAAGAGGTCAGACTACTACTGATCAAGTCATCTATAATAATCTTATAATCGGAATTCGACTACATATAATAACTATCTCTAAAGCATTGCTTTAACTATACCTGCATCACAGTAATCGATACAGTTACAGAAGTATGGAGCGATGATAGATAAGAAACAAGAAAAGAAACAGTTTTCTCTGTTACTCAAAGTCTCATGAAAATTGCTAAATGCTTTGTTTTTCCAACAAAGATGGTGTAAAGTTTAGCTTGTATCTTCACGGAAGGGATTTCGGTATGATCATCAATTGTAATGTGTAATGATAGTTGAGATGAAGTTTGGGAGGGAAGTATCATTGACGGATGACTAATCTAAAAAATTCCAAAGCTTGAAGCTACACATGAAAAAGCTTTATTCAGTTTGGTTGGAGTAAATACAGAGCAAAGCACGCCAATTGAATCTAGGCCTACGGGATAAATACGCATTGAACAGAACTGAAGTCAGGCAAAAACATCTCATAGACAAACCAGGACCTCTTATTACAATATATAGTGATGTAGCGTATTTTACTGCATTCTTACCTTGGTGAGTTCTATCGGCATATATTCTCCATTGCAGTCAGCAGTTGCAGTCAAAGTGCCCGGACCAACACCAATCGTTGAAACCTCAAAACAAGCAGCCTCGTTCAGGCGTGCCTGGTAAAGCCCCTCGCCATGCGCCACACACTTTCCAGGATCACTGACGAGAACGGAGAAGGGGCTTCCGGTGACCTTTCTCTTGTTCCAGAGGATGTCGGTGTGGTAGAAACCAACGGTTGTTGGGGTGAATGACAGGGAAAGGGTGCCATCATCATTTTCAGTCATTTCTGTTTGGATGTCAGAGTGGTGAGGGCCAGTGGTTGTCGCAGAAATAGCTCCATAATCGTTGTCGCATTGGGACACATCGACGGTTAATGACACTGGTTGATCTGGAGAGGCATACAGCTGCTTGTCTGCAAAAATGAGAAACTCGATAAACAACAAGCATAGACATTAGAGGGGCTCTCTAAAAGCATACGAGATGTTTTCAATTATGACCAGATTTCTACAGATTATCAGGGATTCTTATCGAAACAATATGATTTCCCGGGGAACTAGATCTTTAAGAGTGGTTTCCCTTGTAAACAACTGTACAGCAACCTTAAAAAAACGCTAAATGCATCTGATTGTCTTATCACGTTTGTGGGACTGGCTAGAATTACAGAGTCAAGAATAGATTATGGTCACACGGTCATTGTTCGGAAGGAAGTTTAGTAAACAATGAGATATTGGGATTCCAAGGATTCCAAATGCTAATCAACAGTATTGCAAAGTGATAACTTCTAGCGGTATTGAAATCTTATTTATGCTCTCAAGTCTAGCTTATAGGTAAAAATATATTTTCTTTGTTTTTATCTACAAATTACAATATAATCTTCGTAGTAAATGACCCTTGTTCGTTAACCTCCAAGTTTCTGAGAGCAAGTGAATGAGCAAGAAAATGTATGGCCTAAGTACTGATTGTAGAATGTCTAAATCCACTACAGTACAACACTACTAGTAGTAGCCTAGCCTAAGTGAGAAAGGACCTTTGGTTACTTGAAATCTTACCCGTAGGGATGTTAAGAGATTTATGGATTCATAAAATGTAAATGGGCTTTTTTCCACAAAAACTTTCCCAAGGATGATTTTATTCCGTCTGGAGTAAATTCGAAGTTATCGTAGATTTCTAATTAGCTTGAAAGCTTTTCTATAATTTCATCGACACAGTGAGGTCTAGCGCCTCCCATTGGCAGACGAAACATAACTTTCCATCAGTTGAGTGATATCATGTGCGATAGAGAATACCACAAAAGATAGCAGATCATATTTTACGTAATCTATTATAGAAATAAGCCCTTAACAACGCATAGCTACCATGACTACCATGACCAACCACTGCAGCGTGAAATTGTAACAAAAACAGAAAAATGCTTAGGCAGTTAAAATATTGATAGCTATTCGTTGTACAAACGAGCATATTCCCATCATTCATTACGCAAGAAGAGATCCGTTTCTTCTACGAAATGGTAGCCAAATCAAATGGCTGATACAAGAGCAACTTGGGTACAAAGTTTTCTAGGTGCTAACGCATAGAAAATTCAACATTTTGTCTAACTTTGTTCGAGTCAAGGGACACTAAAGCGTATCAACGTCGATGGTAGCACACATGGCTCATAGATAAATAATTGGGGTACAAAATTTTCTAGGTGCTAACACAAAGGAAACCTAACTTTGATATCTTTAACTTCTTTCGAGTACGGTGACGCCAAGAGGTATTACCATTGATAAAGACATTCTGATAGAGAAGCAACTAGGCTCATAGAGAAGTAATTGGGGTACAAAGTTTTCTAGGTTCTAGCATCAAAGAATCTAACTTTCCTTACCTTCTTTCTGCTGCAATGACGAGACGACAAGAGTGGAGGGGTCAAACACTTTAGAAACATAAGGTGACCCGGGAAGGTTTTCACCATTGATGTTGATGTATAAACCATAGAGACCAGTGTGATGCGGTACATATTTGACCACGAAGTCACCGCCACCCAGATTGCTGACAACGGCTGGTAACTGGTCACTCTGCGATGAAATCGTATACGCGTGAATAACCGCATTTTCCAAACCGGTTTCGAGTTTCAACTCAGCTGGCTCATGGAGGAATACCTGCCCGAGGCCGGATCCTGAAACAGTAACACGGGTGAGGTCTTGCACGATTTTGATACTGACCGGACTGCGATGGACATGTTCGCCGTCATAAGTGACATCGACCGTGTAGAGACCGGCACTATCCAGAGGATACCTACACGTGACCAGACTATTGTTTGTTTTCTCAAGCTGGACAGGCATGTCTCTGTCATCGTCACCAGCATTCAAACCAGGTCCGGTAACTTTAACTTGGAGAGAGTCAATATCGAACTCCATTTCACAGCGAACGTAAAACTCGTTGAGAAGGTCCAGTTGCGGATCGGTTAAGCCGGTACCCGATATCATAAAAAGGTCTGCAGTGACTTTGGGAGGTTCTGGCTCTTCCGGGACACTTTCGACTAAGTTTTCGGCTTCAACAACAATTTCACTTTCGACCTGCACAACAGGCTCGGGTTCCGGTTCAGGTTCGAAAACCGGTTCGTGGTTCAAAACAATCACGGGCTCTTCCTCTCTTTCTTCTTCGGTAACACTAATCAGCTTAACCGGCTTCGGAGATGGGTTAATCGGGGCCTGCTTTCTAAACTGAAGCAGATAGGCCATAACAACAATCTCAGTGACCTCAGGATTGGCCATATCCTCCGGTTTGATCAGTTTGGTGACTCCCATCTTAGACTCAGCTGTGTTCATTCCGAGCGTAATGTTCTCAATTTTGTTGGCAGGATCCAGAGATTGGTAGTTCGGGATGCTACCGGGTGACAACGCTTCCACCAAGGTACAGAGGCGGATGCCGTCATTCCAATCGGTGTTGAAGTTGCTGAAGGTCAGCTCGGGACACCAGCTTGCAATGGTGTGCTTGGCATACTCCTCACCCAGTCCATCGCCCTGGATGAAATACGAGAGGTAGGTAATCATACTCTGCTCGTCGATTTTCGGGTCGGCCATTTGCTCTGCAGTGACCACTGACGGGATATTGGCCTTCTCCTTGGCCAAACGCAAACCGAGGCGACAATTTTCAACACTCTCATCTAGCTTCAACTCATTATAGTTGGGACAAGAGCCAGGCTTTAGGGCTTCGATCAAGGCACAGAGGGCCCTACCACTGTTCCAGTCCTGCGTGAGGTTGGTGATGCCTTGGTCGGGGATGACGTTCTTCACCCATATAAGGATGAGCTTCTTCACCGGTATCTTCACAGTCATCGCTCCGATTTGGTAGTGGAGAATCATACGCCAGATGAGGCCTAAGATGAGTTTTAGGCTGCCATTCACAATATGTTCGCTGTCTGAAACAAAAGACAACAAAGCATGAAGGGATAGAAGGAGATAAAGGGATAAAGAAGAGATACTTTCTATTGTTGAAATTTGGGTTATAATCAAAGCCAAAGCCGAGGAATTTTTATGCAACGCTGGTTTAATTGAGAATATGCAAAGTTGAAAGGTAGGTTAACCAAAGTAAAAATAACGACAAAATCAATCTGCGAGTCACTAAATTAGAAACATCTTTTTTATTAGCAAGGTCAGTCAAAGACTAAGGATCAACAGCTACGGAACTATTTAAGAAATATATACTGGGTGCACCGGAAAGCAGAAATTAGCAAGCAGCATTATAGCAAGAACTTAATAGGGCCATTAACATCCACTTGCATCCCAGCAAAGCTATACACATTCGGGGTCGCTAACTTTACAAGAGGGTGGTAGCTATATCATCATGCAACCGGGTGGATACGCTGTTTTTAACAAGTGGATAACCCAGGCTTACCCAGCCTTTCTCTTTTTTGATGTTTTCCCAATGATAATCTAGGGGTTTTACTCATTCTTGCCTCGCTTATGACACAAATTAGACCATAGTTGTAAATGCCTGAAATGAACTTCATTTCATAGATCGCTCACAAGTAAATCATACTCTACAGAGAATCGATGAGGTTCAAAGTTTGTCTGCACCAATTTGGAATAGAGTCTTTATATTCAAAAATTTGACAGCCTTGGTTCCATCATGCGGCAGGGAAAACAATAGGCATGTTAGCAGTTTTGAGCCTATTTATGGCGGATTTTCGAACTAGCTGTGTCTTTTCCCTTACTATTAAAGAAGGCGACCAACAGTTAAGAAATGTCGAGAAATCAAATTTGCCTTACACGAGCAAAATACTCGAACCACAATAGCTTTTGAAAGTGCGTTTCAACCAAGAATTCTACATATACTTAACAAATTAGTAATAGGGGAGATATGTAGAGAAGTTGACAACAGTAGATGAGAGGAAACAAAGGCCAGGGATGTTGCGTAACACCGGAATGTAAATACACACTGGACCCTTTCAAGTCTATCCAAACGTATCTCCATACTGAGTTAGCCTCGACATGATGTGCAGCTAAGCCTCAAAGCCGTGCATTCATCATGAAAGGCTTTTCAATGCATTCCTAAAAACAATACGTGCTTTGGAATTTCAATGCCATCATGTCGAGGCTAATGCTGAGCTGCAAATAATACGAAAGAGGTCCGTTGAGCGTTAGCATCTGCATAAACATATTTTAGGGGGTGGAAGAGTTGCTTCCAATGGGGTTTTACTGTTTATCGACAAAGTCAAACAATTCTTAAACGAATAGTCTTTGGATGGTACAAAACTTCAATATAGCCAGAAATACCTGAACATAGAGAAACGAACATATAGATTACTTAAGCTTTTCGTCTGACACTCAACAAAGTATACGTCAGATAGAGAACGAAACAGAAACCTAGCTGATATATATACCTGCATTTATATACCCTATAAATTCTTAAACGGCATTAACTCAAGCCTGACGTAAGACACAGAAGCCTCTTCATTCGGAAATCTCATTATAAAACAATATCCTCGAAGCTGAGCTTAGCATTTGAATGGATTTTTAGAGAAACGGGTAGTTGAACTATCCTATCCTGTTATTTTAATTCGGCATTGTGAATCAAGTCAATCCTTAACGAAAGGTGCTGTGCAATATTAATTTGCTTTTGAATTTTCAATCCCTTCAAAGAACTACGAAACTGGAATATAAGGCTTCGTTCACACGATAACGTGTCCACCGCATTTCGGATACCATAAGCGAAACGGAGTTAATTTTCTCTGTCTGTTCGCACGACATCATTTTCAATTTTGCTCTCTGTGCACCCAAAAACGCTTCGATCTACTGCTGCTGCAGCTTCTATTGTTTATCAACTGAAAAGACCGGTTTTACAATGACTTGATGGCGTTTTCATGCGTTTACACAAGCTCAAAAGCAAAACAGTGTTAGAAAAAATGGGGCACTTCACCACCAGACCGTTTTGACTCGAAAACGCAAAAGCGGATAGTTTCGCATCGTTTTTAGTCGTCGTCGTCTGAACACAGTCCGTATTCGAGGTCAAATTGAAAAGTTAACTAAATGAAAATGGTATAATGTGAACCAGACTTGACGAGCCTCCGTCGACTTGCCTGTTTAGCATGTTATCAGAAACTAAAACCCAGAACCTTCGAGATACCAAAATCCATCAAGTTGTCCAGGAAACAAAGAAAATAATTGAAGTAGCGTTTTGGTACATAAAGCACACAATTGAATATTTCAGCGATTCTTATTCACTTGATCAAGATTCTTAGTCAGTTGATAACGGGTTAAGCCCGAAAGCTCGGTTATTACTAGCTACTATTATTTTCGATGGTACTTAATATAATATATTTGAAATATTCAATTGTCCAGGAAACGTAGGTGGGTTTCGGTAAGCCAGTAGAAATAACAACATGCTTTTGTATTAGAGGAGCTGTATCATGAAATACCCTTGACACAAAATCAACTTAGCTAAACATCTTAGCGAATTTGGCAGATTGCGAAGCAATGTATCTTATTGTAGCTTTATTCACTCTGTCTTAATGAATAGAAATGAAGTAAAAAACATTTCCCTGTGAGTTGAAGGATATTACCATCACGGAGATGGGATGGATAAATTCAAATAATGTAACAAGGTTTGTAGTCGATAGTTCTGAAGACGTAGCATAGTTAGTATTGGGTATGGTATCTCATCATATGAATGCACCTTTCTTCTTTTTTTAACTACGTAGAAACGATAGAATCTAGCTGCTTCTAGATTTTCTAATGGAACTATCATGAATTATCAATAGAATCATTATTTCTCGAAATCTAATCTTTTTAATTAAAATCTTTAGCTGTTAAAATTCAAAACTTATCTCTTAACTCCTCTACTTCCAGTCTAGTAATAGGAAAAGCTAAGCTGTTATCCAGAGAAGAGAGAGAGATACCATAATGAAAGAGAAAGATCAATAGAAATTTCTAATTGACACCCGTTGAAGGACGCAGGTACTTTATCACGGTGTTCAAATAGGAATTTCCTTATGTTCAGTCCCATGGAAGTATGCATGTTGGAGTCTGAAAAGCATAAGATCCTTCAGGTAGATAGGCAAACCGTATTATCACGCCAATGATACTGGCCCCTTGACAATCTACCTTGTATGTTAGAGGCATTTGCTAAATAGCAGTGATCAATGCATAGAGGTGTCTGCTGTTAGGGCTGTCCTGTCTGTCTGAGGTATAGAGATGTTGGAGCTTTGTATAGCATGTCTGTTGTATAGGAGTATCCACCGTGTAAAACTTCTTTTGTATTAGAGTGTCTGGTGTAGAGATGAAGAGGATTCAGCTGCAAAAGGCTAAACTATCATTTCAGCTTAAACAATGTACAATAGGCTAAGCTATCATTTGGTATACTGTCTGCTATGTCTTTGTAAAGTGTGAAGAAAATTTGATAGATTCCTATCTGTGTTTTCTCAAATGCGGAACAGCTCTATTCCATGAAGCATGTTGATTCTTTCCAAATTGATTCAACTCATCAAACAATGCAAGTTGAAAATATTGACATCTTTATCAAATCCTTTTAATTTCAATTAAAAACAACCTGATGAATGTGAGAGCAGAAATGCCGTTTGAAGTACAAAAGATGAAACAGAATAATGGCTACTTTGACTGACTTTGGCATTATTCAATCTATTTTTGATTACTAAATTTTGTTGCAGATGATCAAGCGGTTTACCAAATGAAAGCTTTTAGCTTTTCACACAATATTACATCACAGTTATAGACATATTGGTATATATTTCAAGCCTGCTTTCAGCAGGAGCGAATCCAGGACTATAGATTGAAGGGTGCAAAACGATAGGCATTTGCGGGCAAAGCTTGACAATCTCATTTGACATTTGATTTACCAAATCTATCTTATCAAAATTTAACAGGTGTATTTGCACCCTTAGCACCCCCATGATTCGCCAACGGCTTTTGCACTTTCTCTGGTTCACTTGGTAAGTTGTTTTAGAGTTGTGATCCTTCTTCTTTTGAGACAGAGCTGAAATAATTAATTCTGTGAAATTCTGATTGTGAAATTCCGTAAAATCAAGGTGTTAGGCCCCGGGCACTGCAGTCTCCTAAACCGCCACTACCCATTTCAGAATCTTTGCTCCTCTCTCCTGGTTGAAATACTGACTCTTTCATTGGAAAGCTCGTTGCATATATCATAGAGTTCATTGATTCCTTGAATTTTGAGGAGTGACCAAAACTCGAACAATTGTACTCACAATCTAATTTTGATTTGATTGAGGTTCCAACTTTAGGAGAATTGAATCATAACAGTCTTTGCTCTTATGTATCTCTGTTCAATTTTATCACTAATCTCAATGCCCATTGTTTGTTGCTGAAGATATGTTTGTGTGGTTAAACTCTTCATTAAGTAAATTGAAAACAAAACTTTAAATATCTTCTGAATGAGTAACCACAGTATTAGTCATTTTATTTTATTTTCATTCAGTTATGAATGATAAGACAAAAGGGAGAGATTGCAAACAAGAAACATATTCTTATTTATAGTGGAAAAGCAATTGGGCACAAATTTTCATATAGTGAATCCTCCATAACTCTCCACAACTGATTCTCCTTTACAAGAGGTACCTCTTTAATGCAGACACTTCATAAGGGACGCCTCTTTTGGGTACCTGATACCTCCATACAACAGACATGCTATACAAAGCACCAATATTTCTATGCAATATTTCTAAGGGGCAGCTTTATACACATTAACAACAATCACTAAGCTCCTGTTGCATTAAACGGCAAAAGGATAAGCAAAGATGTTTGGCTTTATAGGTTTCTTGATATCTATTGCTTGTTTGTCTGTTTGCAAGTTTTTTGCTATCACCCTCCACTCCAATTCAAATTGAACCTAACGAGGTATCTTTGATTCATCTTTGGTAATCAATTTGGTTCAATGTATTCAGTAGATTAATCAAAGTTATCAAGTGTTTTTTACTATGAGTATTCAAATGCCCAATCAAGACTCTTTATTAGGCTCCTCTAACTTGCTGAGGATGAGCTTATCCTTTCTATCTCTACCCTAACAGCTTTAAATAGCATCTGATTTTTGAAGATTTAGTTCAGAGATTTTAATGAGGGACTTATCAGAGCCGGGGTTTCTTCAACAAGGGCCTGAAGACAAAATTGCTCACTAAAATAAAATTCAAAATAATGATGAAATACATGCATGAGCTACAATCCCTGCAAAAAGTAGCTGGAACATCTATGGTTACTTAAAATAACTGACTTTCCAAGCTTTCAACAAACTTTCTTATTAGTAAACCCCACTTCCTCCTTACAAACAATGCTGTTCAAATAGGAATTTCATCAAACTACACTGGATACAAATGCCATTGCTCCTATTTTCTTTATCAGACAGAACAATGCTGCAAGGGGAGGGGTCGTAGTGGAATGTGAGAGTAAACATAATAGAACTGTTTCAAAACTTTTGGCTTTCAGATATCTCCATGCATCAAACAATGCTTTTGAAAATGGTTTTGTGTTAAGTATTTTGTTTGTAATGCCTGAAGCTGTTTAGAGTATCCCTTTGAAATCTGACAAAGTTATTTTCATTTCTGAAGGTTCAACAGCATTCTAATTCTAATTCAAAGCACAAAGCTTTAAATTGCATTACGATCCTTGGACCACAGAATAATATACTGTGTCAAGGTCACGCTCTTAATGAATTTTGTACCCATTGAGCAAAAGGAAGTACTGAAATCTCAGGCTTAAGATCGAGGTTGACTACATATTGTTTTTAATTTGATTTTGCTCATGGTGTTAATTTTGATCTTCATAGGTGCTTAACGATATGTGCATAAAAACTGCATTTCGAAGAGCTGAATTCTACAAGAAGGGTGGGGCATAAATCTGATCATTTGCTGGCGTGGCTCAAAAATTGAAAAGCAACCTCCATGTGTGTTGGAAATTCTTTGAGAATGTCCTTGGGTACTGCTGTAAAACGAGTCTCAGTCCTCACCCTCAATATTTCCTTTTGGGAAAAGAGCTTAGCGGCTGCATAATATTCTTCAATTGAGTGGGCTACTAATAAATAAAGCTGGCCATACTTTTAGACATCAACATTACACTTCCATTAGATGCAGTAACCTAAATATGAAAAACTGAGATGTAAGCTTCGAAGTATTTGAGTAGCAAAAAAACTTATTTTGCTCAAAGCAAAGAACGGGGGAGGGGTTGGTTTAGCCCTTGTAGCTCCTCTGGCTTCATTCGCAGTCTTTGCAAGAAATTGAAATTCAATCTTATCGCATATCAATATTTCATCAGAGATTCATGAATTTAAGAAATTCAATTTTCTCTTGTTTGAGGATAAATTGACAGCAGAGTTTGAATCTCCTTTTTCTTTCTCCCTATCTATCATACTGTTTGTACATATCTCTGGATCTTTTCTAGTATGATATGAACATGCAGCACTACACCTTCAATATTTCTGGGTTTCATACCAAAAATTATTTCCATTGATTCAAACTTTAAGAAAACTAGACATACCATTTATGACATTAACTGACTGTATTGTAATCAAAGTTAGAGTTTTGACATCCAAAAGTTTTAATAGATATAAACTAAAGTTTAATTTAATATTTCAGTTGAAGTAAAGATTTATAAAATTTAATCATTTTTTTATCTCCACACCTTTTAATATTTATGATTGTTAGATTAATTGAAATTTACTCAAATGAATCAAATGAAAGAATCAGGAAAAGCCTTACCAATGCTGAGAAGGTTGATACCATCCCCTTCCATTGCCTTCAGAGCAAGGGTGACGTTTTCGAGCATTTGATTCGGCAGTTTGGGTTTCTTGGTGTACCTGCCTAGCTTTTTCTTCGCCACGACTTCGTACAGATTTATGAGTTTGATGCCGTCTGCAAAGCCAGTCTCGAATTGTTCCAGCTCCATTTCCCTGGTCATCAAGTTCTGGTTGACCCAATTCTTGAAGACGGCACATTGGGTTTCCACCCAGTTGTCTTCGCTGCCCTTCACCGACCTTCGCTGTACTGGCATGGCTACTCCTTCAGGTTTTCAACGAAGTTTAGAAAGTGATTCAACCTGGGTTTGCAACAAGCACAGGTAAATTGTACAATATCCAAGAAATTCACAGCTGCGACTGCTTGCTGAACTGGTCAATATCTAAAATTCACTTATTTGCGAAGCACCCTTCGCAGCCCAATATCGCTCTTGCAAGCCAGAACGCTATCTTCTCCTCAAAACCCATGTAATAAAGGCTTTCTAGCTTCCATTCTCCATCAAATACAGCTTTTGATAATCCAAACAAATCTATCAAAAGAGCGAATTCCCTAGGAATGATGCTAACGTTTTCACTTAGCTCCTTGCTAGGAGACCTGTTTTGTAGATGTCTCCATGTATAGAAATTTTGAGAATGAGCCTTTGTTTTGCTGCATTTCTGAAATGTCAAAAGGCGAGGTTGATCTCTCTAACGAAGCTTTGATTCAATTGTCCTTGATTTGTTTACAAATTTGCATAGTAAATAACCATGAAACCAGAACAACAGAGGGGATCAATCTGATCCCTTTTATATCTTTTCGATTTAGTAATATTCGCCTTACAAATTTGTAATTCAGCATATCCAGATTGACACGAAAGAAACAAACTTGACTAACAAACGCTGCAACAACAACAACACTTTACCTGATTTTTTATAAGCACAACTTTCCGAAAGTACAATTACAATGACACTTTTTTTTAATCGAGATAATTTGTGAGAATGAAAATGACCCGCGTAGGACTCGAACCCACGACCCTAGATTCGTTATCTAGTGCGCTACCACTGCGAATCTAGAGGTAGTGGGTTCGAGTCCTACTCGGGTCATTTTCATTCTCACAAATTATCTAGATTTTTTTTTCAACTCGTGCTTCTCCTCAACTTTTTTTCAATAAGCAACAAGTAAATAACCAACCAGGGCTGGAATGATCAAAACAATAAGTAACTCTAGAGCTTGATGCAATAAATCAAGCAACGAAGCACTTAAGAAACTATGCTGAAAGTGCTCAACCTCGTTTGATAACACTGTGCTTCATTGTTAAAGTAGGACACTTGGCGTGTTCAAGGTTTTCTAACATGGACACCATCAATTTCTAACATGTACAATATCAGTTTTTTCAGAACTTAAGCAATTCTAAAGCAACTTTGAGGGCTGAAAACCCCAAATATGCAAGTAAACTCTGAGGGCTAGGACGAAAGTCTAGTTGTTTATTGAAAAAAGTGTATGTCACTACAATAACAAATCAAAATAAAATTTATTCAGTTAGGTAACTTGAAAATATATCATCTAAGAGAAAGCCTCTCCAAAAATCTCAAAGAAATAAAACAGTGAACGCAAAATGCAGCAAAATCTGAGAATATGCATAAAAAGCTTTATGATTTGTCTGGAGGATTGATTAAGAATCTGATTTTGAATGGGTCTGACAGAATTCTGACGTTAGACAGTTACTATCCAATCGAAAGTAACACAAGGCTCAATAATGAAATTAAATGAGTCATGTAGCTAGCCTAATTGTTGATAAGAAAATCCATTAAAGGTCTAATACATGCTTCACTATGCTTGGTCAGAGATGTAGCCAGATGAAGGAGACTGGGGAACCATAGCTCCCACTTTTGAAGAAAAGTCTAACAGAGCAATCAGTTTTCATTTCTTAAGGCTGAAATACACGATCAGTTTTTTCGTCAGTTTTTCATCTTCAGTCAAAATTTGAGACGTTTCGTGACGTTTTCTGACTGGAAGTTTTAACGGGTCCTTCTTTCGAAAAAACTAATCAGTAAAAAACAGCAGAAAACGTTTCAAATTTCAACTCAAGAGAAAAAACTGACGAAAAAAACTGATCGTGTATTTCAGCCTTTAGCAGCATGGAAGTAGAAAAAGGATCCATGGCCCTCGAGAGGAGACTAGGACTAGCACTCTGTTGGAGAGGACCAGGACCCTTTTATAAAGGATCCTTTAGATGAAGAACTTGTTCGACAGGAAAATGACCCTTGAGGTTCTGGATTTCCATTGAAACTTCTACATTATATCTTTGTTGCAGTTAAAGAGCTGCTGATGTTGTACTAATTTTACTGGGATACAGTAATATATGAAGATAATTCATGTGAATAAAAATGACCCTAATAGGATTCGAACCAAGGAGCTGTGAATTTGTGAGTAAAATGTACTGTCAGTTGAGTTATCGGATTTAAAGCTTTTAGAGAGAGGAACTCGTTTGAAATCTTCATGGTGTCAAACCAGTAAACTAAAAACATATGACTAATATAAAAAAAACATCCGAATAACAGGTGATCTTAGAAACTATTATCTCAAATCTAAAAACCTTAGGTGGTGGTTTTTTTTAGTTTCTTAGAAAAAATACGCGTAATTGTATATATGTAGTGGAACCCTGGTTACTCAGACATCAGTCAGCAACAGTTTGCAAAAATAAAGTCCGCACTAACAGGTTATTTATCACAAGAATCTGGAAACTTTTTACCAAAACAATGGCCGTAATAATGAGGTGGCCGTATTTACTAGGTGGCAGTGAGGCTCAAATCTCTAGTCCAAGAAGAGAGAAAAACGAACAAAAAAGCATCTCTTTGATCAAATAATTCTTTTAAAGTTTCAAAAATATCTTACATCTTAAAATAATGATACTAAAGTTACCCAAAACTAGTGAGTTACGAATTCAAGAAATACCTAAAAATTGTATCTATGTATATCTCTATTTTCATATCTCGTGAGCTGAGAATGACTATGATCATCAGCAGTGGTGCTACAGTGCGTAGTGAAATGGAATTAAAAATCTATCACCTACTTGGGTGGGTAAGTTATCAGGAACGTAGCCAGAAAGGAGGAAAACACTTGTCCCCGTCCTTTTGAAGCGATAGGTATTTCATGTTAGACAATCTTTGATCAGTACAAAATTTGAGGTTGGGAGGAAAATTGGAAACATAGCAAACATAAAAACTACTAAAGCTTTTCATCTGCCACTCAACAGAGTAGTACTGCAGAAAGAGATCGAAAAAAAAACCTAACGAATTATCATATCCAGATGTGGCTCGAAATCAGCCAATCGGAAAGGAGGTGAATGGTTGTTATGGTGAGTTTGAAAAGTGCTCAATTCTGGCTACGTCCCTGCAAGTTACAGCATAGATAGGTGGATAAAAAGGCCGGCCATACACAGAAAAGGGCTAGAGAACAAAACACCAGCAACCCCTTTAGACTTTGACCTACCACTTTTTTCCCTTACTGATTTCAATGATCGATTGCTGAATCGATTCTCAGTGTAGCTAATTGAGCACAGTAGAATATTTGCAATTCATTTTCAAGATGTACGCAAAGATTGGAGGAAATAACTGCGCATGTGCAAAGCTATGGGATGTAGGCCAGAGGGCTAACCGGTCAAAGTGGTAGACCTAAAAGAGGTAGGCCATGTTTTGTTCAAACCAAACTTTCCTTTATTACTTATAAGACGCAATGCCCTTTTGTGCTGCATGACTTCAAAATCCAGTTTCTGGCGTATTGTTGTTCAAAACTAAAAAGTTTAGGTATGGCTATGTAGGCCAACTGAAGGATGGTTATGAAGACAAAACAATTTTATCAACAGATCTTTGATCTTGTGTGTTAAATATATATTTGGAAAAATCTTGCTGCATTTCGGATATGTAGCTGACGCTCAGGTAGGCGTTGTCGTCCGTTGCATAAGATTCCTATTACTTCGCTGTATGACACAGATACACTTGTAAACTTGGGAGGTGGGTCAGCAATAGCCGAAGCTGTGACGTCAAACAAGCCTAGGAACAGATGTTTTGTTCATCTTCTTACCGGATGAAGATAATTGCGGTGCTTTTTCTGGGTGTGCGGTAACACTTCTGTGGTCAGCTTTTGGGTTGGAGTGCAGGGTTTTTAAAACCGGTGAGCCGGGATATATGGATTGAGACTATTAGCTATTGCATACAGGGGAAACGTAGTCGGTTTTGCTTATGTAATAGAACATTAATTTTTCATATGAAATTATGAAGAATTTCGTATTTTAATTCTTGTCAGTTATGTAATAAAAAGTTCATTGAGTTTGTTAATTTTGAGAGTGAGGTCACACTAAGAAAGCACGCCCTTGTAAAATTTATGCGATGCAGAATGGCCCTTCAGGCAATGCGATTTAAATTTGGGATCGTGCAAAATACCGCTTCTTGAATAAACACACTAGTACCTAATACTACTACCTAATGTAGTGATATTGTACTTATTACCATTAAAGAGGGCCTGGCCTTATTCAGGCTAGCTCGTTCAGTAAAAAAACTTGCTGCCAAGTTGCGCTATTGATAGTTATTGATGGTAGATGGCAAATTACTTACTACCTTCATGAAGTATTCGATTATGTCCAAAGCACATAGGGCCCACTAAATAGTTGTCTGGAGTAGCAAAAAGCCTGCAAATTCTCTCCTTGCACTTTATATGACAAGTCTGAAGGTAGATTTGAAACCAGAACCCCTGTAACAAACGTTAATTGATCTAGCAACTTGGCCACCCCCTCACTAAAGGAATTTTTTAAAACAAATTGTTCAGAACAAAAAGCGCAGGCCATTTCTGTGAATTTCAACGCAACGATTTTCAGCCTCCAAAATGGCAACAAGTGACTTGATTCTTAAACAGATGTTTAATAAGTCTTGATTTTGAAACCAGTGGTTAAAAACTAAGGAATTTGTCTGTGAAATGCAGTTGCAGTCTTGCAAAAATACTTTAAAGTAGCAAATGTACAAATTATTTCATCATATGAGGTCATACACGTCTTTTTTTAAAGGTAACACCCATTTTCGTGAATCTTCAGGCATTTCAAAAGATTTCTGAGATAAGGAAGAAATGTTCACTAGCATAAACCCTCGACGAGAAACGCATCTCAACAACTTCAACCAGAAGTTTCCCCAACGCCTCTAGTCAAACCGTCATTTTGGAAAAGGGTTGATGGTTACCAGATTCCGTTGGTTGGAAAATTCTCAGCGTATAAGAAGCAGCCAGGCTAAATTCAAATTTCAAGTTCCTTATAAAAAAGATGTGTAATCGCGGACCTAGAAACTCAATGGGGTCGACCATTTCCCGTACCAATGTTCGATCAACGACTGAAGCCCTACTCACGACATCTCAAATACACTCGATTATTCCTGCGTTTCATATATGACATTCATATTTACTTTCAAATAGTAGAAACCCTACTTATCTAGACCAACACATGGAACCCCAAGATATTGCACTAGAAGACATAATCAGAAGTTTCAGCAATTAAGTTAGTCATCCGGTGAAGAAATGTTTTCATTCAATCGTGTTGTGTCCAAATCTTTAAAACTTTTATCTAGGGTTATTTTTATATCATCTGCAATTGCATTCTTATTCTCAGGCCTTTGAAGAAAGATTCGAAGACCTATTCAGAGGTTACATTAAGGGCGTTTGTCGACCGTAGAAGCAATACAGATGCTCCTCTGTCTTTCAATGCTATCCTTCCAGATAGTGGAGGAAACCATACTATCCCTGGCTTGAGAGATACTATGAATCCAAATGTTCATGCTCAGTGCCAATCAGAGGCGTTGAGTAACATTTAAGTGAGTACCATCAAGTCTTTGGTATGTCACATCACTCGGCCAAGAATTGAGCCAATGACCTATAGACACAATAGCGAGCATCCTACCGCTAGGCCACTGTTTGCCTATTTCATCATAAGGAATATGTGTAGCTTGATGTTTGCAATATTACATTTGGTGATGTCGATTGGAATCAATACAAAGTAAATACGCCACATATCAATGATTGCCACTAAAACTGAAAAGTGTCTCATACATGACCGGCATGGCCGAGTGGTTGGATCACTCAACTCTCGTCTCTTTTATATTTCTAACAATGTAGCTACTCTTTCAGATGAGTGAGCAATTCTTGTTTCTTTTCTGCTAATTAGTGTATTCACCACTCTACTATAAATGCATAGAGCACTTTCTCTCTCAAATCGGATCATTGACTTCTTAAAATTGTAATTATATAGATCATGGTAAGAACGCGTATCTCATTTTGAGGGATCTAGCAAGTGTATCTGAGAATGGGTGACCAGGGCCTAAATCGTGAGCATCTCATACCACTAAAATAACTCTCCGATTCAACCAGGCTGCTCGTGTTAGACAGGAACATCCACCCTGACGGGACACCTCCATGCAAGGTGCTGCTAATTTTCTTGACTGCGTGCTCTGGAGATCTCCCACGCATCAATTGCACAGGGAGAAATTTCAATTTACAATTCCGAATTCTTTCAATTTATTTCCTACTGGTGCCTGGTGTCAGGAAGGCGTGACAAGCTTCTGCGCATCGTGAACTCGAACCTGAAAGTAAAGTAAGACATTAGCAACACGATTTATTATAGGATATGAAGGTCTACATCTAATTTCTTTATAAGCAACTGCTTTATAAGCAAGGCAGTCCTTGACAAGACAAAGACTTGAGCAATACTAGTACTGGATAGAGGAAGGCTAAGCAATTTGAAAATTTTAGTTCTGATCCAGTTTGCAACGAAAATCGTACAGCAGCTGTAGAGAAGTAGGTTACAGTGGATATTAGTAACCCAGCACAATTTGTATGCAAGATACCATCAACATTTGTTGTACAACAACTTGTGAGATGATATTGTAAGAAACAAATTCTTAAGTAAGAAAAGCTAAGCAATTGCTAAGCAATTTTGAGCTCGAGCTGATATAATATAAAAATGCGTCTTATACAATAATAACCAGCCACTAAGAAACTGAATGTCACAACACTAGACTGGTTTGTTATAGGTTGACCAGGAATAGGGGAAGAATTTGAAATATTTCCTACAGGAAAGCCACTGAATTTGCATGAAATGCCAAATCTTTTCAATCAAAATCATAGGCAATATAAGAATGTTCAAACTGAAAAATCTAATCTTTAATCATAGGTGCCTTATAACTGGTAGACTGAAGTTTCTTTTAAGTCAGTTTCTAAGTGGCAGGTAAATACTGCAACTGATTTTGAATCTGAAAATGATTCTGAATACGAATTTGAATCTGACCCTTGATATCAAAAGGAAGTGAATCGAAATTGATGCCATACAGTACTACAAATTTGCATACATTTGAAGCCCGAAGATGGCAATTACGTTGTAAATATTCGCACAGACGAAAACATCGCACATTGTTGGCTCACTTGCTGCACAAAATCTAAGGCCCTGTTCATACCGCTCTGTATTTGAATGAAAACGGAGGAAACCTATTCGTTTCGGCCTTGCGTTCACACTGATATGCCTCAAATACGGAGCTGTTCGAACACGCAAACAAATACGCATACATTCGAATAAGGTGCGTATTGAATACGCTCCGTTTTCAGTGTGAACACCAAATACAGATACATCCGAATTCGACGGTATTCTTTGAATGAAAACATTTGTCTGGAAATTGGATTGGAAGCATCGTATTTGCCTTTAGCAGCGTGAACACCTAATCGTATTAATAGCGTATCTATTTGAAAACGGAGCAGTTTGAAAAGAGAGGATTCTTCGTCGTCGAATAATAAGAGTGAAACAAAAACGGAGCAATGCGAGCAAGGCCTAAATGAACTAACCTGCTTATCAGCTTGACAGATTGCAAGTTTACAACCGTCAGGACTCCATTTCACTTCGAAGAGGCCAACCGGACTGCGATGTGTGTAAATACAATCACCATTCTGAAATGAAATTTCAATCATACTTAAAGATGTCGTGGGGTTATTTATGTGACTAGCCTGAGACCAGACCTAAACCTCTACACAGTAGGGTAGACTCTCTCCTCCCTGGTTGGGGTTCGAGTCTGTGCACAGGATATACGTGACCGGCATGGCCGAGTGGTTGGATCACTCAACTCTCGTCTCTTTTATATTTCTAACAATGTAGCTACTCTTCCAGATGAGTGAGCAATTCTTGTTTCTTTTCTGCTAATTAGTGTATTCACCACTCTACTATAAATGCACACTGTCTCTCTCAAATCGGATCACCAACTTCTTAAAATTGTAATTATATAGATAGTTTAATCAGATATGTTAATCACTTTGTTAGCTTTGATTTGTAAGACAACGAGGAAATATACGATTTTATTTATTTTCTCTGGGATATTTAATTTAATGTCTCTGATTTCCAATTGTCGACACGAAAACAAATTATATTTGAAATGAATTTTAGTAGATCGGAATGTACTTCATTATAGTCTGTCTGATGATTGCGTGAGTATGAAACTTTAAGTTAAAGAGTGCCAGTCTCCTTTCTTATTTCTCCTCTTGTCTCTGGGATATTTTTCTTGGAAAATAAGTATAATAACAACCCCCCTGAAAATACGTCCTCCAAAAATCTCAATTTAAAGCATTTAATCTGGAGAGTAAAGGTAAAATAATTGATAAACCCAAATCACCTGCGTTGACCAGATATTAAGGATACCATCGAGGGTTGCTGACGTCAGATATTTGCCATCTGGACTGAAGGATATTGCATTGACCGGTTCTAGGTGTCGGTTAAAGGTGTATAAACAGGTTCCGTGTTCCACGTTCCAAAGTTTAACCGAAGCATCGTAGCACGCACTGGGGATAAAGAAATATATAAATTTGTTAGTTTAGAAATATTCTGCTCAGTTTTGTTACATACCTAATAATCTTGTTGGCACCTAATAATGCAAAATATTCGGTAGCCTATAAAAATGCCAACAACTAAGAGCCAATTTAGAGCCTATAACAAATAAAAAAGAATCTATAACAAAGATCTAACCAAGAGACATTATGCAACAACGTCATACATCGTTATACAACGTTACACAATGTACATTCGTCCGTAATATTACCTTGCTAAGAGACTTGACGTTGGCGCGGGACACCAATCAATCAAGGTTATTTCTCGAGTGTGACCAGTCAGATCTTGGACAGGCGAGTCTTGTTTTAAATTCCAAATCTACAACAAAATGGAGTTAAAGTGATGTGAATGCAGCAAACTCCAATTATATTTCGAAATCCAAACATTGTTAATTAACAGATAAGAAACAAAAATATATACATGGTAAAATTAGCAAAAGCTTTCAATTTCTCAGAATCACATCTTTCTAGGGCCTGTCTTTTCACAAAATGCTTTCTTCAGATAAAAATGGCTCTTGATATAAGCTCGTGCTACTCTATGTGGGGTGTGCTTATATGCAGGGTGAAAAGGTGGGAGAATCAATTGATTTCAACCAAAGCCTTTTAATCTATATCTTTAATTTCTCAAAACACGTCAAAGTATGAATATTTTGAAAAGATCGAAAGAAGAAGAATTTAGATCCAGAATTTCATAATCATCATTCCTATTTGTAAGAAACGTTTTAGTGCGTTTTGAAACTTCCAGTATTAGATAGATAAAATACACTGTCCCAGAAAAAATTTTAAAGCTTTGCTGATGTATTGAGTGATGGAGACAGTCAAGTTTTCCATTGCTTGGCATATTCAACTCTATGATAAAATCAAATTGAATTTTTTATTAAAAACATTTTGAAGTTAAACTTACTTTTACAGTTTTATCATCAGATGACGATGCTAATAAGTTACCAGATGGATCCCATCTTACACAATTTACTTCTTCCTGGAAATAAGAATTAATATTCAATCAAAACTTTACTATTCTCTCTCGATGCTGATCAAAACTTAATTAAGCGTTTAATCCAACAAAAAAAGAGGCATTTGACAAGCCGCCATAAATCAAAGACTGTCTTGGACAAGACAGAAGAAGTTTCAGAGGCGGTTTTAGACGCTGCAAGGCCCAGGCCAAATACCTTTTTAGGCCTTTGATATGACCAAGTTTGAGGTTTTCTGTAAAATATTTGATATTTGTTCTTTTTGCATTACTGAAGGGTGAAATCTAAGGCTATGGTCATCCTCATAAAACTTTCTTTCGAGTAGTTTATATCGTTTTTAAATAGACCAACTTAGATATAGTTAGTTTTTGAAATTTTTCACAAAGATAGTTTTCAAGTCCAGAATGGGAATTTTATTCACACTTTCTAACGTTTCTGAAAAATTGCAGAACTTTAGAGAACAAAAGAAATTAGTTCAAGCTTTTTCTCTTTTGGTCTATAATATATAGTTTGAGTAAACGGCTTTCCTTATTTTGATATCGAGTACCGTGTGCCATTGGCTGCTAAGGTTGCTTACAACTACTTGATCTGGTACTCCTTTGCTCTTCCTGGTCCCATTTAGAATCTTCAATTTCGATTTGGATTGCAGTTACGGCACATGTTTGAAATATACCTAAAATATACCTATCAAAATTCTTACCGTATGGGAAGAAAATGTTTTGATTGGTTTTTCCAAACCAATCCTGCATATTGACACTGTTTTATCGGTTGAGCAAGTTGCGAATGTCGAGTTATTTTGCCAATCTACGTCAACCACTGGGCCTGAAAAAAGAACTCAAACATAGAAAATTGAATAGCTTATAACACCTGGCATTGTTAGACAATATAATGTAAATTCTCTTTTTTGCCCCTCCCTAACAAAAAAGCCCCCAAAATGTCAATGATGCAAAACAATGTAAGGACAGAGGGACTTGAGCTTGATTAGGTTGAATAGTTCAAATGATAATAAAGACTCAAAACATAAACATTCCATAAAATGCTTATAACGCCTTTTTAAAAATTTTGTATACCTTTCTGGAATATGTTTCACCCTTAAAACCAAGTTCAGATATAGTTTTTTTTTTATTCAAATAAAATCTTACAATAACAGACAAATTTTACAAGACGATGCCACGAGGAGCATGGAAATACATGGCAACCTCGCGGCCATAACATTAATTACATAGTTCAAAATTAAAATTATAATGACTACAAGCTACATATTACACAAATAACAAATAACAATTAAAAACAAACATCAAACGGAAGAAAACCAAAGCAAAAGGAATGGTTTAACAAAAAAGATTAGGAACTTAATAAAATCTTTCAGAGGACTGGATGTAATTTAATGTTGCCTCGAGGATCTCTGTATTTTCAACTAAAGATAACTTTTCATGGCCGTACAGGATGATTTGGAGTAGGTTTTTGTTTGTAAGATTAGTTAATCCATGGGTTTCCAATATCGCATTCACACTGTTGAGAAGATCACGTCTAGCTTCATCATAAGCATGGCAGAGCAGCAAAAAGTGTTCCGTATCCTCAATACCATCGTTAATGGGGCACATGGGACTAAACGTATCATTAAAATTATGCTTGAATTTGTGAAAATTCAGCTTGCTAAGTCCGACAAGAAGCTGTGTTAAAATCGATAAACGTTTTGGATCATGAATGTTGTATATCCTTTTCGATGGTGGATATATGAGTGCAAAGAGTCGTTTTTTGAATACATTAATAGAACAGGATTGTTTAATCTCAGGTTCAAGTTTATCCCATTCCGACAAGCAATTTGGATAAAAACTTGATTTGAATCTTTCCGTTCTTGTGCGTATTTGCCCTGTTGAGGTTCTTCTGCGAAGATGGTAGTCAGGCTCCTGATGCTGGGGTACAGGACTCCTTGTATAGTCCGGGGTTAAGTTATTGGTTATCTTAAAAAATAATACAAGGCGTCTGGCCCATCGTCATACCTGTCGGGAAAATGCCGGTAAAGTGCCTGCAATCCACTGCTAATGGGTCACAAGCAAGCTTACTTAAATGGGAACACATTTTTAGAGAGCCTGTGATCCATCTGTGAAACAGCACAAGGAAAGCACTGGGTGGGTTTAATCTATTCATGTTTCCCGGCAGTTTCCCTGCAGCTACAGTTCTGTTCAAGAATTTTTCGTTTGACACTGTCGCACTGTCTGACTGACTGACAATATCTGTGACAATGTCCGTTACAGACTGTGACAATATCGGTAGCAATGTCTGTCACAGACGCCCATTCTTTATCCAAGCAAAAGGCTTTACAAGTTATCCTTTACAAATCATCTTTTGATATGGCTTGAATGCATTGTCTTTGATATTTGAATCAATTGTTGTTGATATTTGAATTCATTTTAGAAATTTTAACTAAAAGCTTTACCTTGGTGATGTTCATAAGACTGCTTAATATCCCAAGTTGTTGTGTCCCAAACCAGACATTTCTTTGAAAGAAAAGCGATAAGACATCAAGCAAAAACAAATTATCAGCAAAACATAGGCCACAGTATTTAAGTATGTATTTCATTGAACTGAAGAATACGGTCAATACATTTAAGTAGAGTTGTATATACATATGCTAAGACAAGAATCAACAGACTAGATTCTCATCTTAACGAGGCTGTTCTCTTCCAATAAAAAGTCGTACAAAAAAATATGTACTATGTCATCAGATGTTTAATTAACAAATTCAACACATTTAGAAGTTAGAATAGGGCTTGAAAAAGATTAAAAATTAGACACAATGTTACCTTATCCAAACTAGCACTAACAAGATATGTGCCTCTTTTATTCCATTTCACTGCAAATATAAGTCCTCTATGTCCTGGCAAAGCAACAATCTGTTGTCCTAAAAGACAGGATGGGTAACCCATTAATGTCAAATGCCACACATAGCACCCATGATTCAAGTGAGAACCTAAATATTCGTAAATTACTAAGAGTGTCAAATTGGAAGATTCTTATAACAATTGTATGTAGGTCGCGATGACCCTTAATCAACTAAGATTATACAGAACTGGATCTACTTTAAATATATACCAAAAATTTAATTAATCTTTACCATTTAAAAACTAATTGCAAAGTTTCTAAATTGAAAAGTGCAACAAAAAGCATAGAAGGGAAAGCCTTGATTAAGATCTGTTCAGTATTGCCATGTCAATTTTTTCACCTTTATCAGGCCTTTCGAAAGACTTGTGACAATATTTACCAACTTGTCATATCACACAGCTAATTATGGAATAACAAATGAAACTCAGTTCCTGGAATTTAATTTTACTTGTATTTGAGTTGCTCTACAATATTGTTATACTGGATGTAAGAGAGATCAAAAGAAGACTAACCTTCCAGGTTCCAAATGCGAGTAATACAGTCAATCGCAGCACTTGCTAGAAGAGTACCCGTCGACTAAAAGGAAAACGTCATATTGATTGAAATATCCAAATACTTTCACTACAGTATCTGACATTTTTATTTTACCCAGAACAGAAGTTTCTAATTTGATATGCAACGGTGCCAGTTGAAGTTAAAATGTCGGTTAGGGTTTAATAATTCAGTGGGTTCATCTGTAGACCAGCTGCTTTGATGCTACATAACATGGATGGCATAGGTTTGAAACCATAATTGTACTTAATCCTGGAACGCACAGGGGGTCGAAAAGCCCTGGGCAGTCGTTTTTGAAACAGTTAACTTCTGTTGCATAAATGGGAGCAATAAAGACATCAGAACCTCGTACTACTATATGCAGTGATTATGGGCAAGCTACCGCACCCCTTCTGTAAATAAGGCCTCTTGTGCCCTTCTGCAGGATTTTGATACAGCATTCCAATGCACAGCCATAAATATTTTTGCATTCCTAATAGATTAAATGTATTTTAGTAAAAAAAGTCTGTAGAAAACTATTGACGAGTGCTTGCCGGAAGGGGGCTTCAAAGTGCTCTTATCTAATTTTGCCCCAGGGCAACACATTTTTCTCAGCGGGCCTAAGTAAGCTCTTCAGTGCCTTTTATACCTCTTTAGACTAGTTTCACAATTTCTTGTCAACAGTTAACAACTAAGTTTCACAAACTTACATTCCAATCAAGAGTCGTGACATCTTTAGTAGTTGCTTTAAAGTTGCTGTTTGAGATTTGATGATCAAGAATTGACGACCTCTGTTTCCCAACAGGGACATCTCCAATATGCCACATTCTAGCAGTACCATCGGCAGCTCTGCAATTGACAATAGGATAGAATAAGAAGGGGGCCTCTTGATGAATAGATGGACCCTTATACAAGAAAAAATTCCAGTTAAATCTATCAAAAGACAAAGGTTGATTAGCACTATGGTAAAATTGGAAGCTAAAAAAGTGAAGTAAGAATCAACTAATCAACTAAATTCCCATATAAGCACGATAGAAAATTCAGATGATTTGCCTTGATTTTGCAATGATTCGTGCAGTTTAATATTGATTTTTCATTTTTAAACTGAGAGTTTTGACATGTACAATAATGGATAAGTGCAGTTCATCTGCACACAAGAACACCTGGTACCAGCAGAGAATGAGCAGTGAGATAATGCCGGTGGTAGGGATCGAACCAACAGCTCCTTGACCAGAAACCTAAAGTATTGTGCGATAAATTACCACACCCACTATAAACTTGACTCCTTCCTGCATTAGCTTTTGTGCAGTTACCACAATTGCTATGGCTTTGTTTTCTGGCCAAGGCCTGTGAGTTTGATTCCTTCCACCTGCATTGATATGTAAGATTTGGCAAAACTCTATGCAAATTGTCACAGGCAATAAGGTTTAGGGACAATTTAGAAATAATCTGCAACAACATTTAATGATAGTGAAATGTTGCAGACCATTCAAGCCTTTATAAAATTTGCTCACGTTTAATGAACTTGCAATGCAGTTACGATTGGTGGCAGAGGATGATCATCAACAGCAAAACCTACCCTGTCGCCAAGACTTTAGATGAAGGATTCCATACACAACTAAACACCTCACTTTCATGACCGTTCAGCAGGACACAGTTGTGTGTTTGAGCATCTACTTCCATGGAATCCATTGATGTTATTGACAGATCTTTCACTGTATCTGAATTCTGCACTGCAGAGCGGAGAATGTTTGCAGCTCTTGCGGCCAGTGCCTCCGGAATAACAGCATCAATCAGAGGTATGGGTTCTAGATTGTCTAAGTCATCTATAAGTGACCCATCCTGGAAAATATCAATATCTCATTTTATAAAAGGTGTTGCAGGTAGAAAACTTATAAAAGACGCGTTCTTCTAAACAGATTATTCATTCAGTTGCATTCATTTTCCAGAATATGTGTTCTTCAAAGCCATTCGTCCCGAAAACTTGTTGGGATTTTTGAGCTCCCTAAAAGAACTGCTCCCAGAAGAAGAAAGTTTGGGAGCCTTTAAGACAGCGCGTTTGAACTTTGGGCTTGATACTCAACAAAGTATCGTCCAGTATGTCAAAGTAGTACCTTGCAAAGCTTCAATAGTAGCAATAGTAGTTATTATGTTTTGCTATGATCTTGATTTTCCAGCCGCCAGTTCTGTACCAATCAAAAAGCATTTCGAGAATTTTGTTCCTCAGATTCAAATTTGGCTAAGAAATCAAAATGTTCATATTAGACTAAATGCCCAACCAGCGCCTTTAGCAGCTCGAAGGGTTAAAACCAACTTACATCATGTATGCAAAGCTCTGCTTCTATATACTGAACTCCTTTCTGCAATATATTTATCAGTGCACCCGGTGGAACAATAGATCCATTTATATTTGACTCTGCAATCTGACTTTCAACACCAAAAGCAAAAGCTGAGTGCTTGTAACCTGAATAGAAACAAATAAAACAATCTAAAATGAAATCAAAGATATTCATATCATATAAAACGCAACAGAAAATAACAGATATTGTTATTTAATGACACACTAGAAAGTTTAACTCTAGAAAGGGGAAAAAGGTGCAACTCCATTTCATATCATATACCCATTATCATTAAAGTAGTTGCATATCTGTTTACATTCAGGTTGCCTTTTTCGTACACCGGTTGTGTGTTCCCCTTTGCAGAGTATGGCACTCATTTCAGAGTAAGTAATGCTTTTCAATGTTCTGGCCGTTATTCTTTGGGCTAAATTTAGGCATGCAAGAGCCACACTTTGCAGTCTAGTACCCGAGTGCTTTATTAGGCAAGTACTTTGCAGTCTGGTACGTGTAGCCATTCCAAAAAGGACATCAAGATATGACCGACATTCTGTATGAAATTTTACTTTATGGTGTGGTTACGGATACGGGAGCTGATTCATCTGAGCAGACGTAAATCAAATTGAAAGAAGCTGCTGATTCTATTGCTGAAAAGAAACCCATAAATAATAATAACCATTCTGCAGAGCATGGCAGAGCTCGACCGAGATCTTGCACACGCAAGTGCCGTTATCTATTTTTCTAACTATTGTTCTATTATTGCTAAATTTGCTAATGCAAGTGCCACATTCTGCAGTCAGGCATACTAACCTGATTCTTGAAGGTATCTGTAAACTAGAAAATTCACTTCGTCACTCAAAATGCTCATGATTTTCAGCAAATAACGGGAGCGTCACCATCAAAACCACTATTTTGCTCAATTCACGTTTCTTTCCGGTCAAATTAGGCTTCACACTCAAGTCTTTCGATTCCTCTTCATTCTGTCAGCTCAAAAAGGATGACCAGAGATCATTAAAGCGAAACCAATGGCGCTCTTCTATGCTGGCCTAGGCAAGTTATAGGCCCTAACGAAAGTCTTGAGCGCTCTTCAAATATTTCAATGTTTGCTTGTTTACCCCTGGAGCCAAATATCTTCTTTACTCCGGTCTCTGGCGTGAATGTGTAGCACACAATGGTAAAAAGACAAATCGAGCCAGAGTTTAGATAAGTAATCAGCGTTGAAGATAAAACTTTGTAAAATATATAATACTATACTCCAATGAAAGAAGATAAAAGCTGAATGAACACAGTTAGAAGCGGCAAAATGTGAACAAAGATAGGAAGCAGGGTTGCCAGGTGCTAGTTAGCCTGTTATGCCAAATTCCTATTGAAATAAAGCCAGATTAAGCCAAAATTGTATACGAGGCTTTAGAACAAAAGAAATCCTAAGTAAATGAAAACGAGGTAGTCGTAAATTGCTTTAGCCAAATTCCTACCCTTCTTTTTTGATACATTAATTCATTGAAACATGCTAATAGCGGGTCTTGAACTCGGGTAGCTCGCCTGTGTGTGTCCGGTCCGCAACAACCCGGGTTCGAGACTCGCTGGTGGCATATGTCAATTGCAGTAGCCTGCTTTGGTACTTCTATTTTGACACCGTTAGCACTGTTCTTTCGCAACACTTTTTCTATAGATTTGATACACACTTTTGTGATCAGAAGCAACATCACTTTGGAGGAGGGGGCAGAATAATAAAGGCAAAACTTTGTGAATGCAGAAATTGTAGTATGAAGCTTTTAATTGCTAGCTATTAGTTGGCCAGGTTTTCAGTTAAAATTAGGGAAAATGAGAAATTTCAAACGAAAAGCCAGATTACTCAAATGTTAGCTCTCTAAGCCAAATCATTGTTTCAAAGCCAAACGTTTTCTAAAAAGCCAGATTTGTGAAATTTGGCTTAAAAAGCCAATATGGCAAACCTGAATAAGAACACTCGCGAAAATTAAACACGATTTTAGCGACCTTCAATTTGATTGTCCTCGTATTGCGGAATGCAGGATATTTTCGCGACTTCAAAAGGAGGCTAAAATCATCACCAGTCCTTTGATGATCGCTCGCTGTTACATCGTTCTTTTTAGCCCTCTCTTCCAAAGCAAGTAAGGTAAGAAAATCGGTAGAAATACCCTGCTTCCATCGATCATAGATTATAATTGAGTCAAGTTTGACGCTTCTGTATTTAGTAATTATAGATTTCTCTTGCTTATGCATGTATCATTTTCCCTATTTCTTCGTTGTTGGTGTAATTACAGGAAGTTAAACCCAACATGGTAATGGGCCTAGCACAAATTAATTACCTCGGTGTACTATTCTCCATTAGTATTCTCCTTAATTACATTAATGTACTATTCTCTCGTATACTGGTTTTATATTTGTTTCTGATGGCTAAGCAAAAAGCTGGGCTTCAAATTTTAGAATCCTAAGTGATCCTAAAACCACTGTGGCCTACTAACTAAGTCGGGTTGTGTAAGGAAAAGGAGGGTGGCATTTTCACAATGTGTTTCCAATATTCTGTGATGATGTCCTTACTGGTCAAGACACTTATTTGCTTGTTTTGGAATATTTTGTGGAGTGATTTTAGAATACTCTGACCCAGTAATTTTAAAAAGAATGAAAGAATAGTGTAGCATTACAACTTCAAAGCATGAGATGGTAGTTGTTAGGTCTTAAGATTGAAAACCATGTTCTGGGCTAAGTTTGGGACAGTCTGTGAATGGTACAAAACTTCAAAATAGCCAGAAATATCGTAAACATAGCAAATTTGTTTTTGACTATCTTAGTTAAGGGTATTTTAGAACTTAGCCTGTCTGGTATCTGGCAAGTGCCATTCTGCAGAGCCTTGGGTAACTCAATTGACACCATGTAAATGCAGAGAGAATCTTGGATGTGCACTGCATGCATGTCATAGCTTTGGACTTTGCAAAACCTCCTTTTTTGCACATCCGTGGCATTTGCATTGCCTTTTCTTATCTTATCATCTCAGCCATTTGAATCAATGTAAGTTAAATTAATTTGTCAGAATGTTTTAAATCATTCAAAAACCATCAAAACTAGCCTTCTATCCAGCTCCTGAAATCAATGGAATTTGAAGAGGGTTCAGTTCTTAGATCAGGGGCATTGGATGTTTGGCTGGTTTGGATCAAGTTTTGATTGTTAGTCTCACTAAAATATTGTCATAATATATTTGATTTTTGTCCTCAACTAAAGCCCTGATAACTAAGGAGATGAATATTTGAATTGCAGGCAAAATGGGTAGGGTTATCAGAGGTCAGAGGAAGGGTGCAGGAAGCATCTTCAAAGCTCACCAGAAACACAGAAAAGGAGCGGCCAAACTCAGATCACTCGATTATTCAGAGCGTCATGGATACTTGAAGGGAGTTGTCAAGGAGATCATCCATGACCCGGGACGTGGTGCCCCTTTGGCTGTAGTGGTCTTCAGAGATCCGTACAAGTACAAATTAAGGAAGGAGACTTTTATTGCCACCGAGGGAATGCACACTGGACAGTTTGTGTATTGTGGAAAGAAGGGTATGTATAATTTGTCATTACATTTCCTCATAAAAATTTCTTTGTGCTAGAAATGTTTAAAGGCATTTCTGTTGTAGAAATAATTGCATTAGTCTCAATCACTCATTTATTTAGAGGTTGATTGGTTAATGACAGGTTTCATTGTTATCTTTGAGGGATTCAGACATTCAGAGGTATTGCTATTTCGCCCACTGTTGCTTCCGCGAAGAAGCTTATTTACAATAGAATGGATCTTGACCCCATAGATTTAAAATGAAACGAAGAAAATTAATTGATTTAAGGACAAAGGAAAATTGGTATTGCCCTTGTTTCATTGCCAGATTTCTCCTGTATGATTTTTGACATTTTGGCTAAGTCGGGACATATCTAGGTATACCTATATATATCTACCTCCTTTTCGTCAATTTGTGTCTTCAAGTTTGTGATCGAATTTGATTCATTCTTTTAGCTGCTCTTTCAATTGGAAACTGTCTTCCCGTTGGTGTCCTTCCAGAAGGTACCATCATCTGCAACGTTGAAGAAAAGAGTGGTGACCGTGGAAAGATTGCCAGGGCATCTGGAGGCTATGCAACTGTTGTGGCACACAACCCAGACACAAGAATTACTCGTATCAAACTCCCCTCTGGAATAAAAAAATCTGTGCCATCAGCTAACAGGGCCATGGTAGGTATTGTTGCTGGTGGAGGACGTATTGACAAGCCTATGTTGAAAGCTGGACGTGCTTATCACAAATACAAGGTTAAGAGGAACTGCTGGCCTAAAGTTCGTGGTGTGGCTATGAATGTAAGCATATTGACTTTTTTAACTTTTTTGCTTGAATGTAAGTCAAATAGTCCACTCCTTTAACGGGAGTGCAAATACGGAGGCCTTGTGAGTTTAAATCGACAAATATGGAGACCTTTTGAGTTGTAAATTTGGGGACCATTTGAGTTCATAATCAATGGCAATAAAGGGTGAGTCCAGACCAAGGTGTGTCAAGCATGAAAGCTCTTCTTAAAACATTTAATCAACTTGTTAATAGTTGAAATAAAGGGAAGAAGTTTATAGCCTGGACTATATATCACAATTTTTGCACGAAGTGCCCATGCAGGAATAATATGTTGTTTCATTTGATTATTTGTTGTCAAGCTCAATGGTAAGTCAAATGGGCATAGGGAAGATCTTCTCTACAAGGAATGGTAACTGCTTGATTTTGATGAGCCCCCACAGGGCTGAATATATAACTTATAGTCTCACAAGTCCGAGGCTTGAATGGGGTTGGGAGTGCTGAATGATCATGTCACTGGTATTTGAGTTGTGATTTTGAAATTAGATATTTTGTTTCTCTTTTAGCCCGTTGAGCATCCTCATGGTGGTGGTAATCATCAGCATATTGGATTCCCCTCAACTGTCAGACGTGACACCCCTGCTGGCCGAAAGGTCGGTTTGATTGCTGCCCGCCGTACTGGTAGAATCCGCGGAGCTACCAAGATCATCCAAAAGGGAAAGGATACGGACTAAATCAAGTGTTAAACTGATGAAAATTATAATTGTACAAACAACTGATTTGTGTTTATTTGTTTCCATCTTTCCAACCAAAACACTTCAACCAATCTGTTAGGTTGTCTGAGTGAGATTTTTGCAAACAAGAATTGATACAGGAGATAAGTAATGAATTAGTATTCAGACATATTTCAATAGAATCAAAAGGCCTAAGCAATATACAATACAATATTTGAATGAATATTATAGCCAGTTTGTAGAAATTTATTATCAGTTTGTCATTATTTTGTATGACAATCATGCTCTTGTACATATAGAACAGACGGCCTGCGTACGGAGATAACTCTTAAGACCATGTAAGGTCCTCTCGACTATTGCTTCAACATGTGCCAACCACTGATATTCAAATTAAGACTGGATCGAGAATTCTGTCGCTGTTTTCATATGTTGAAGCCAATTGCTTTGGATTGCGTTTGGCCTGCAAATATGGCTCCCAAACCAATCACATTGACTTGATGTTTTGCCAACAATAGATTCATGATTATCCAGTCTCGTTCTGGGCATTCTAACAATCATCAAAGAAGAAAGCAGTCCCCTGTGGAATCTCAATTTAATGAGTTGTACCTACCAATATGGCTGCAAATGACTTCATTTCAGAAAGACAGATGCCCGATCCAGTCTTTTTTTGAGATCAGTGGTGCCAATACATTTGTTTCTATCAGTTACGAAGATTGATTTTGATTGATTAGGAAGAATAAGGAATCTTAGAAGAGAAACTTTATGACGATGTGCTTGCAAGAGATTCCTGGCAAGTTAAGAAACTTGTACAAACAACGTTGTGACGGAACGTTCAGAAATGCATAAGAGCACACAGTGTTGCATTTTTATGCAACAGTAGAAATAACCAAGATATTAATTGAGAAGACGAAGGTTGACGTGAACAGCCGAGATAGTTACGGGGATACACCAGTAAACTTGAGGTGAAGCTGGATATAGAATATAAGTCGATATCATTCGTGTGGTGTGGATAGAAACTGGGTTCGAATCCTGCCCGTGTCATTTGCATTCCCACGAATTATAGCGATTCAGAAGAATATCTATAGGATTAGATATTGCTAGGAATCAAGGTAAAATTCTATTTTAATGTCCTTAGTTTTTCTCAAATTCGTGCAACAGAAGTTGCAAACTCGGAAACGACTGCCAACTGGGCAGCAATGCATTCCGATTTGTTGCCTGAGTTTGCCATCATTTTTCAATAAAACAGTTTGATATGCATCACTTGGTACAGGGACTAGATGCATTTTTGAAGGGTGGAGGGGGCTGAAGAAGGCCAAAGCCTCAAGAACCCCATTCGAGCAAAAATGGATGTATTGCATTTTTTTGGAAATATTGACTTTCAAAATTCAAAAATTATGGTATATTTTCCAGACCTATATATGCCACTATTGGAATTATGTCGAAGTCATGATAAATGACAAAAGTCAGACCAGTATAGATGTGAGAGATATGTTTATTCTCCCATGATACATCCCCCCTATGAGTGAAGGAACGATGAAACGTAAATAAAATACATTTTTAGTGAGAGCAACTTTGCATCTTAAGCTGTGCTCAACATTTGCTTTGCAGTCGTTAGTGTTGGTAGTGAAGCGGTGCTGATCACATATTCATATCAACTTCTGCTGAACGAATTCGAGAAAAATTTAGGACCTTAAATTCCTTATATGGAATTCGTGTGAAACGAAATGCACCATCTTTTGCCCACGTTTGAATCCATTTACGATATATAAATAATATTAATTGATTTTTCTACATAACTGCTTTCACAGGATTCATCTCATGAAACATTTCAAATTTCTTACTCAATAAAAAGGCTTTAATAAAGACTTTCTCAAAATTTAGTATTTTTGATATACTTTCTTTATACGACTGTGGTTTTGATTTTTTGATGGCTTCGTTAGATTGAAACAAGTATCTTCTAAATAATTTCTCCTGAAGATACTAAGAGACATGGGAAACTTTGTCAAACCGTCTTAGTGAGCCAAACACCATAATCTCAGTTCTGTTCCCAAACATTGCTGTATTTGCGGGGCTAGGAAGTCGAGTCTACCAATAAGAAATCTCCGTAGCTGGGTCCACGCTTACTACTTTGCTGGACCTTCACTGCAGTCTTCTGCCTCGGTCTTGAAGGTTGATTTTGCTGGGGTTTCTGCTGACCTGACAGCCCACCAGACCCCCACATGCTGACATTTGTACCCCCTGCTATCGAGAAGTTTCCATTGTTCACATTAGACTCGTCGCCTTTGTTGAAGTCCGGCCGCCATTTTCCGGGCAATATGAAATTCGTGTTCGTTGCTGCGGATTTGTGCACTTGTGAGCCGGTTGTCGATTCGAACATATTGAATCCCGGGTTGAAGCTACTTCTTACCGGGCTGCTATCGATGAGTGGAGCTGTTTGCAGCCAATTAGGACTGATGCAAGAGCTGGATATAGAAGACTCGTTGCGGTTCATTATATTGTCGATACCATAGGATAAACTAGACTCGGTTCCCGCTAATAAAGTATCAGCCGAGAAATCTGTGAACAAATTCTGATTTTCCTGTGGGACTAACATACTGTCATGAACATTATGGACAGGGTTCAAAGTATTGCTGGCACCCTGTTGCGTATCCACAGGTCCACCAATCAGGGCTTCTGCTGAGAAATTAGAGAACGATGATTGGATAGTGGGTAGAGAGATGTTCACAATAGGTGCCGTGGCTTGATTTTGGAAATTGCTGAAATTACTCATATTGCCAAGAGAGGCTGCTGGGTTGATCATGCTTCCGATCGAGGCTGGAGCAAATATGTTTAAAATTGTTGGTAGATTACCGTCTTGGTGTGAATTTGAGTGTGGATTCTGAAGAAGATTTAGTTGTTGTTGCTGGTGGTGATGATGCTGTTGTTGTTGTTGTTGATTCATCTGTTGTTGTTGATGTTGTTTTTGTTGATTCTGTTGTTGTTGTTGATGTTGTTTTTGTTGATTCTGTTGTTGTTGTTGATGATGGTGTTGATTCTGTTTTTGTTGATACTGCTGATGATTATGCAGCTGTTGATGATGTTGCTGTTGATTATGCGGTTGTTGTTGTTGTTGCAGCTGTTGTTGTTGCTGCTGGTGCTGTTGTTGTTGCTGCTGTTGTTGTTTTAGTTGATGCTGTTGTTGTTGTTGATGTGGAAAGCTGTTATTACGTAAAAGCGATTCAGCAGAAAATTCACTTTTTCGCCGATTGTTTTCTTCTGTTCTAGGTGGCTTATCCCTTGCCAAAGAAACGATGCTGTGTGGCCGAGGCAACGAAGAATCTCCCTTAATTGACGATGGCAGTGGTGATTCTGGCCTCGCTTTCCTTTTGCCTTCACTGACTCTGTAGTTCTTATTTCTGCTATTTGATGCACCGCCTTCTGCAATGCTCGTAGCTGTCACATTAGAGCTTTTAGGAGTTGAAGCGTTTCGTTGCGTTACAGCACGTTTTTGGCGTTTTTGTGGCATCTTGGATGTGTTAATTGATTGACTATTTTCGGACGATTTCGTACAGTCATTTCCTTCCGTCGTGTTATGATGTCTCTTTCTTGAGATACTCGAAGTAACACGAGAACGAGTAGAATTTTCGGATAGCGTTGTCATCGGCAAAGGCTGACTTGAATTCATTACTTGCGATTTACCAGTGACACCAGCGTTCGCGTCATTAACAGGAAAGCCGTCAGAAGTTCTTGTGAGTATATCACTGACAGACGATAAATTATTTTCAGTTGAGCATGCGTCACTCAATAAATTGGTAACAGAGTGACGGTTCTGCAGATGCACTGAAGATTTTGGCGGCGCACGCTTACGCTTTAAATTCTGTCCGCTTTGCTGAGCTAAATTGCCTGATTCTAGTAAATTTGGCATGTTTTGCAGGGATTGACTGGACGCTAATGATTTCGCAAACTCAATAAATTTGTTAGAGGCGTTTGATGGTTGACTAGGCCTCGATGGATTTGAGCTTCTTTGATGCATTGATGCTGGTTGAAGATCTTGATCCATCGAAGTACTGGTTTGCAAGGTTAACGTTGGTGAAGATGATCCTGGTATCGTAGGAAGAGTTTTCTGTGGCTTAGACGTTCTTTCATTACAGGCCTTATCAGTCTTCGTGTTAGTATCGAAGTGCTTCTCAGCACCTGATGCCAAAACAGATGCTACAGGCATACTGTGTATGTCTCTAGTAGAAGTTAAACTCGGAATGGAATCGGAAGACATTGCCGAGTTTACCAGCGAGTCGAAGCTCGTAGACGAAAAATAGCTGTCAAAGGAAGCATCCAAATTGATGGGTTTGGATCGAGACTGAACCATGTTTTTCATGACGAACATCTGACTTTTCATTGTCGGTGCCTTTGATGCATTCGACTTCTTTGATGATTTGACATTCACTTTATTGATAACCAGGGAAGCAGAATGGCTACTTGTGCCAGAATTGTTATTTGGGCCAGATTGGTTATTTGGGTCAGAATGAGTTTTAAGTCCAGGTTGGCTATTTGGGCCAGATTGGGTATTTTGGCCAATATAATCGGCACAAGTCGCATTAGAGCTCACCAACGACATATCATGGAGGTTGTAAGGAATCGATGGTATAGAGGCAGGGCAACTCTTAGTTGAAGTCAGTGCAACTAACGGCCTTGATCCATTCAGACTTCTTTTAACAGCAGGTGCTGATGATTTAGCAGTGGTAGCTTGAGTCTTTTTGCTTGCAGTAGAATACAGAGAGAATGAGGGAGAAATTTGATTCGATGTCAGCTGAATATCAGTGCTTTTTGGCGCAATTTGTAGGTTTGTAAAGACGCTATTTTCAGGCGTGCTCGCTGTATTTGAATTAAGGTATGAAGTGTTCAGCAGCGTGTTTTCGACTGATATGACCAATTGCAGGTCTTGGTCGATCGAAGCGTTCTGCTGCAAAGTCATCGGAGCTACGAGTGGTGTTTCTGGAGTTGACACTATATTTGCTACGAAATTTGTGGACGGTGCCAGCTGTTTTTGAGAAGAACTTTGAAAAATATCCGTTGACGGTAGCTGATGCAAAGATATTACTGGTGCAACGAGGGAAGGTTCGACGGTTGGCATTAGGTTTGCATGGGGTTTGCACCAGGCATAGGCCCCGGTATTTCCTGGCAATGCAAGCTCATTCAGAGACACAGCTTGTGGTGCATGTGATGCTTGTACGGCTGAAGGCACATTCAAACTGAACTGCACGGTTGTTGCTGTCAGTTTCTGTAAATCACTGTTATTCTCTGATACGCTTAAAGAAGTCACTGGTGCAGCAACAGGGGTAACAATAGTTGAAATTATGTCTGCACTAGACTGCCTGGCTGTCCGTATCGGTTTCTGCACAGTAGTTTCAATGTGATTTCTATTCAGTGTCTCCAACTGCACATTTGCAGAAAAAGCAGGAAGACCTTGAGCTAGTTGGGAAACTCTATCAATCGAAGTCAGTTGTGAGGCATCAGCGAGATGTTGTTGTTGTGCTTTCGAAACTAAAACGAAGCTTTCTGAAGTAGCTACACATTCAGGAGTATTTTGTATTGAATTAGTAGTTGGAGGTGGAACACTTGTAGGGCTGGGATCCAGATTCTCATGCCTGGTCATTTCAGCTACAAAGTCGCTTAAAGCTGTAGAAATGGCTACGTTGGTGGAAGCATTTGAATTTTCTCCAATAGGACAAGTTAGATCTTTATCGTGTGAATCATTACCTGCATCAGGGATACCAAAGCTTTCAAGCTTCGACCGGGCGTACGAGGAAAGCATCAAGTTTGGTTGGGTCGGAATTTTGTGCTTCTTGATGACTGCAAGAAGCGCATCAACAAGGTTTTCCAACTCCGCAATTTTCTTCACCAGCTCTGGAAAGCCCGGGTGCTCTGTTGAGGCTGAAATCAAAATTGAAACTTTAGGGTTTGAAACAACATCTTAAATGGAAAACCCCCTCCACCAACCAGGGGGACGTTCACAGTTAAACAGAGATGGTTCTACTAGATCGAGTTGAATCACAATGACAACTAAATTGCAGGGATTTTTACTTTGCATTTTCTGAACTCTGGAAAACTGTTCTTTTCGTCTAATTTTGTTCCTCATCCTGTTTGTTCTCCCAATTTTGCCAATCTAGATCCGTTTCTAGGTATAACAATTCGATAAGTTTCATCTTCGTTATCTCTCTGACGTACTACTTTGGTGAGTTTCAAGCAAAAAGGTTTAGTAAAATTAAGTTGATATAAGACTACAAACTACTTTGCGATTGAATTGAGTGTCTTTTTGAATATTGGTCATTATTCGATCAAATACTTACTAGGTTAGTTAGTGTGGACTGGAAAGGTCAGCATATTCTGAAATTTAGGCCAGCAATTAAATAAAAGAAACCAATACCTGATTGGGTAAAGGCATCTTGACTTTTTCCTTCTTCTAGATTATTCGTGCTCCGTTCGGATATAAACTCGTAGGCCTTTTCAAGAATATAGATTTTGTGCTGAAATGAAATGATAAGGTCTGAGAGCTAAGAATAGGAAAAAGACTTCCGATTCAAAATTTGAAATATTGTCCCTTTTTGTCCCTTTGAAAATCGTAACAACTTTGAGTCATTGCGCAATGTTTATATTTTCGATCTTTTTGATAGGCAAATAGACTAACTATCTTTGTAAAGCATTAATCAATGCGTGAAGCACAAAGAGCACATTGAATTAATAGCCTTACCGAGCAGCGCATTCATAGGCAAGCATGTTACTATCTTTGTAAGATACTGGTTAATGAAGAAAGTACAAAGGAACCACTGAATAATCGAAGTAGAGTGACCCTTGTCCTTTATATTCTTTGGGTCACATCTCGTGATTCAAAGCTTGAGGTTTAGAAGTGGCTACAATTTTTTTAGTTACCAGGACATGTTTCATAAATTAGACTGGGGACAAACACTTCCCTTGAAGAAATTTGATAACTACCTTTTGCTCTGGGTTATATTTGAACAATACCGTTGCTATTTTGTTAATCCATCCATTGATTTTCTCTTTTCTGCGTTTTTCGGCTGAAATAAAATAACAAATTAAAGAAGAATTTTTAATCCATTTTGAAGGTATCATTATTGAAAACTTAGATAGTGCAAATTATGTACAAAATGGAACTCGCTTTTATTGGCGAATCTTCTAGAGAAGTAATTTCTTACCACTTTCATAGTAAAAGCCAAAATATAAAATTTGGAATCTTTGATTAGATTTCCGTTTTATCTAATCCAGAAATAAGGACAAGTTACCTTTGAAAAATAGTGATAGGTCGTTTTATAAGGGGTAATTTTTATGGGCCACCTTCGGTATCAGAGATTTTGTTACTTACTTGCATTATGAACTATCCTCCTATGATTTTGTTGTGGAAATCCACCACTGAAATAAAACACAATTGTTAGATATAAGAAAACAGAACACAAGCGATAACAAAAACACATCAGGATATTTCAGAGAATAGTTCAAAAATTATTGATTCAATTAATGATTCAATATCCTCAAATTGAATTTGGAATTAATTGGTAATTTAACACCTAAATACAACATGAAACACTTCTGGGTAGTTTGTACTAGAATCAACAAGCAGGACAAAAAAATTCAAATATCCATCACAGTGTGACATACTTGTTAAAAACATCAGAAACATAGCAAAAAACCTTCAGATGAGTGTTACACCAAATGCTTCTTATTAGTATGACATTTTTGTCACATTTCTGAATTCTCAATTCAATTTCTGTACCAGCAAAGACAAATAACATAACATATATGATAGTTTGATCAATATGGCAATAGAGTAATGGAACACTAAGACAAGCATACCTAAGAATGATATCCTCTGACTGGAAAGCAGTAGGTTCACTGTCATGGGATGCGTAATGAAATTTACCAGCCAATGCAATGCTCTCTTTTACTGACTTCTTCCTACTTCTTGATGCTCTTGCTTTCTTTCGCGTTGAAGTAGCAGTAGTTGTCGAGGATACCTTGTTATTGGAAACTTCAGCAGTCTTTGGACTTGTAACAACTGAATTTGTAGGGGGTTGTGAAGTTGATGGAAGCGGCAGTTTAGCTGGACTGGGTAGTAGGGCTTGGTTGATGAATGTACCCATAGATGCTACAAATGATGAAAAGATGCTTAAAAGACGTACAATGAATCATTCTGTAGAAGATGGTAGATGTAATTTAATGCAAAGCATGATAGTAATACCATCGTTCACAAGCCATAGCTACAAACGTTTTAATTCTTTCCTTTCTGTGGCCTAGCAGCAGAGGTTAGTTTTGTAGTATAAGGGGTATAGAATCACATTCCAATTAGGTATTGCATACAGTTAGACCTACCATTTGCTGAATCTTCTAGAGCAGGCAAAAATATCCCTGTCAAATGCAGTTTTTGCCTGTGTAAACTATTTTGCATGTGAATGAGAATGCGAGTGTGTGATTGCACATGGCTCCGCAGAGGTTGACTGCTTCCAGTGTGGAAATTAGTGATAAAATAATCAAATTAATAACCATAAACTCACCTAAGACACTAGGCTGTGGTGTTATTTGAATTGCAAACATCTTAGGTAAAATTGGATGCTGGCAGGGTTTTGGGGGTACTTTCTTTTTTCTTCCTCTTTTTCCTCTATTTGCCTTGGGCCTTGCATTAGCTTTTTGACTTTCTTCATTATGAGACCGATGGGAATCATTTCCACCGACTGGTCCTTCTGCAATATTTGAAGTTAAGGTCTGGAGGGATTTGATGATATTTGAAGGGGCTGTTTGGTTGTTTGTATCCTCGATGGCAAGTTCTGCAGCATTGGCTGTCATCTTATAAGCACTGCATGCATGTGTATAAGTCAACAGGTCAGAGTTTCTGAAAAAGATTAAAGACGTATAGTTTGAATTCAAAAATAGAAATTAATTATTAACTTTTGTATCATGTAGAGTTTTATTACTTTTGATATAACTTTAATGTGACTTTGGATCATTGATAATCAGAAAAGAAGGGAGTGATTGGTAAAGGATACTGGCGGGGCGGAATATATCAGGCAGATAAGGTTTATGAGCTAACCACCAAAAGGTTATCCCTAAAATTCAATCAATATATCTTGCAAATATATCACAACAATTACTTTAGAAGTTTTAATTCTTGGCATTTGCAGCATACAAATTTTTACCAGTTTTGGAGGCAAATCTTGTGCACTTTCAGTATTTATCAAGCAGCTTCTAGAATAAATGTAGCCGCTTTTGATAAATATAAATTAATATTCTATGTATTTCAACATATCTTTTTACAATTTTTTATGGCTATCCAACACTTTTATTTTCTTTTCCATGCTGATTCTGAGAAAATTCAGCTGGCCTCTTTTGCAATTTGAAAATGGGCCTGAATTATATTAATAATAGTGCTTGTGTTTTTAGATGCAAAGCCTTTAGAGCCATTGTTTCTGGAGGAACATAATTGGTTTTATTCCATTAAGTCATGGTAAAAAAAGGCAAGGATGAATTAGTAATGCAAATATTAATCTCTTGTAATTGTTCATTTGTGTGGAGCATTATAATCCTGCCAGAGTAATTTTCTGTCAGGCTCACTGTAACGACCCCAATTTTGTTGAAAGTTGAAGATAAACTCTTCCCAACCCAAAGTGGTTCTGTCAAAGTCCTTCCTTTCAGTTGTACTATATTCCATTCTCTTTTCACAGTTGAGATCTTGTTGAGAAGTGCTATAATCTTGAACGGGGCAAGTTGGTTAGTTTTCCTGCAGTTATAGCTTTTCATTGAGACTTGTTTTTTTTCTTGTTGTATGCATTTTTTGCCATACTTTGATGCTCACAATTGTGATCCTAAATTCAAAGAGTTCTTGCTTCATAGCTGCAAGGAAACAACATTTTGCATTTGTGCATTTGAAGCCCAAAGTACTAATTTACAATGTTTATAATACCACTCTCTACTTCTGGCACGGATTATTTTTGTTTGGTACATGCTTTTTCTTTGCCGTTCTTTGATGCACACAATTGCAATGCTGAATTAAAAGAGTTCTTGCTTCATAGTTGCAAGGTCACAACGTTTCACATTTGTGCATTCCAAGTCAAAAGTACTAATTTGCAATATTTGTAAAAATATCTCTTTCTACTTTTGGCATGGGTTCTTTTGTTTGGTGCATGCTTTTTCTTCGCCATACTTTGATTCAAACAATGCCAACGCTAATTACATAGGCTTAAGTTCAGCAGATGGTTTCTTGAATAAATTTTCAATATCAATTTTCCAAGCAAAAACGATATACCTAGGGTCTAGGCGGGAGAAACCGTACAGCGGGAGTTTCCGTACAGTTGAACTTTGCAGTTAGTTCTAAGTTCAACAGGTTGCTTTAATGAAAAAATTTGCTAACCATAAGGTAAAAGACTTCATACTCGCTGCTCTTTTGGATAGTCTTAGCTGTAGAGCTTTTCCTTTTAGAGTTATAAACATTTAAAAACATTGAGTGTGTGCCGTTTGCCTGTAGAAAAATTTATATGCCTTCAATGAAAATATGCTCAAAATTAAAAAAAAGGTTATTAAAACAGATTTTAGTTAAAAATGATAGAATAGGAATATATTTTGCCAGGGAATGAAAATGAAGATTTGAAAATAGATTAAAGTGAATAATTTTACACTTGCAAAAGTGTACAAAAACTCACGCTGGTGTACGGAAACTCCCGCACCAACTACTTGAGACTTGAAGTTAGTTTGCAGCTGATCAAAACAGAGTTGAATGTTTATACAACAAACCAAAATAAAGTATGGTGTATTGAACATTGTGGAAATAATTTCATGTTTGTTTGAAAAAATATTCAGAAATAGTAGACGGTCAAACCAGGGGCGGCGCTGAGGGGTATTCAAGGTATTCACAAATACCTGTTTTTCCAGCGATGAAAAAAAACATTTTTTTCCTTCAGAATTTTTATTTAAGGCTTTTCTTTCGATTGATTTTAAATCGAAGATCCACCTTAACAGAAAGTACTTTTGGGCTTCCTTTCAAAGACAAAGAAATATTTATAAATATTTTTCAATGATATTACTTGGTACTTCAAATACAATGTCTCTTTTTTATTCTTACTAAAGTACCACACGCAACATATTATAATTTTTAGCTAAAGAAATATTTACTCAGTAATCCATTCTAATGATGTGATGATTGCTGTGGTAAAGAAATTTCGACATCCGATATTTCACTGGGGTCAACCTATTCGAGAAAATTCTGAATACATCGGCTTTGTTTTCTCAAAAAGAAATGAGGTCAACGACAATAGACCGCTATTGTATCAGATTATCATTTTGAAGGGCTCTTTGGCTTCGACCTATTCAGATTGGATCTGAATACCTTGACCAAAACATGGCCTGTCTTGTCCTGAATTCTGCTCAGAGCAGTACCTTTTCTTAAAATAAAACGTCAAGAAAGAACTGGTGAATCTCTCTCCCCACTCTACGAGTGGTTTTTCCATGAATATATGGTGGCGAGGAGAGATGGAAAAGTAAAGTCTTTCTGTTGGCCTTGGCCTAGCTTGTATGAGCGATATATCTATCGAAATTGAGTTCCCTGAGGAATAGGAAGAGTAAAAATAAGCAATTTTAGATGAAGCCGATATGAGCTTATGATGACATTTGAGTAGCAGGGGCCGCTGCCCTACTGCCCTACTGCTGCAATCCGGCTTCAACTTACGCTGATATTTGCGATTTGCGTTGAAAATTTTCGTAAGAAACCTTCCAGCAAAGCCTTAAAAACAACTGATTAATATATTCTGCGCCGTGCTGCACAGAGCATGGCCTAAACTTTCTAGAAAGGGATTGGACCACCCCTAACCTAGTTTTTTATTTTTTTCCAAATCCTGAATACCTATTCAAAAATGCTGCGCGCCGCCCCTGGGTCAAACCTTAACTGTACGGTTTCTCCCGCCTCCACCCTACCCCTGATAAAAAGGGTGGATAGATTAGAACACGTAAAAAACAGCTATGCCCGTCAGGTAAAGATTGCACTCAATGCATGGATTCTGCATGGAATGGAATGCACCCTAACCTCAGGCCCAGACTGCTAAGTTTGCAGTTCGCTCCGAATTTATTCGGAGCGCGATTTGAAGTGCAAAGAGCGCAAATCATATTTTCAAGAGCGCAATTTAAAATGTTCTTACATTTATATACCAAATGGTATACCTTTAACAGCGAATTATTGTCTAACAACAGCCAAAAAGAGCGCATTGTGAACTTCACAATTTTTCTTCGGAGCGCAATTTTCAAACTTAGCAGTCTGGCCTCAGGCCAACATATTCCTATTTCAGCCATTGAAACCAAGCTGACCAAGAGTCCCTCTAAGAACCCAAATAACCCAAGTTATCCGATTTGGCCTATCCAAATATATTTTCTTTCTTTTCTCATACATTCACTTGAAATAAAAAGAACAAACGATTTGATTTCGCTCGATGATATTAACAAAAAAACTGTACCATGGTTTACCTCTTTCGATTCAAGTATGAGCCAAGAATCTAGTATTTGTTCCAAAAACGAGCCTTTCCGCATCTTGTTTTTTAATACCATCTGTTTTTGGCATTCAGTCTGCACTGCATCTGCACTTGAAGGCTTGCCCCTTGCCCAGGCAAAATCAAAAATACAGCATCAACAACAATTCGAAAAAATTAGTATCCAGACCTCCTAAATACGAATTTTCTAGACTGGCTCCCCGTCCCCATTCTTATTCCAATGTTTTGCCATGACCCCCGTGCTTAAGCTAATTTGAAAATTTTAGTTCTGATCCAATTGGCAATGAAAATCGTGCAGCAGCCATAGAGAAGTGGGTTATACTGGATATTAGTACCCCGGCACACTTTTGTATGCAAGATACCATCGACATTTGTTGTACAAAAACTTGTGAGATAGTATTCTAAGAAACAAATGTTATAGTATAAAAAGATAAGCAATTGCTAAGCAATTTTGAGCACTCAAATTTGCCCTCTAGGAAAGTAATTTTTAGTACTGTGCTTAAGCTGAAATTGTTTAGAAAAAAATTCGTGTATAGAGAGACTTTGAGGCAAGAGGCGATTGAAATGAGGACTAGGTAAATCGATAAATAACTTACCAGGGTGGTAACTCCCGTAACTAGGGTAAAAGACGTACCACACACAGGAACTGAAGCAATTCGATTCAATCTCATGTCTTACAGACCCAATCACGTTCGGGGAAGGGGAGTTTAAATATTTTCATTAAAACTTATTATAGCTCTCTTGTTTTTTGTTACAGTTAGAAATATTGAAATTTTTCTCGAAAGTCTAACAACTCAAGTCATCAAAAATGAAAAAAAACAACCATTATCAAGCATATTTACATATTCAGATAAAATGTCAATTATAGATTACTATAATTGGAGTTATCACAAGGGCCTGGGTTCTCGTTCCGTTTCCTGTCACTAGGCATTTCTTAGCGGGGGGTCTAGCGTGGTTATCCCTCGTGTTGGGCTACAAATATTTCTCTTCGTTACTTGGAACGCTCGCGCACGGAGGACACAATTTCTTATAATTTTTTATTCGATAGTAATAGTTCTTTTGTACTTCCTAAGTTAAGTTAGGTTTTATAATTAAGTCTAAATGGCTTGATGGTTGGTTCTACGATTCTGAATGTTGCATTTGGAAGAAGTATGGTGTGTTGTTATTTCCGTGGCTCTACCAAGGTCAAGATCAGATCACAAGGTCAAACAGCAACAAAAACAGCTAAGTCAAAATTTTTTATTTTGTCATTCTCTTAGATCTTATCAGCCCCCATCTGTCATGATTGTCTTAGAGGGTCTTAACTAAGAAACAAGAAAACGTGAAGCAGTGCAACTGCTTTCCGCCACTTTTGGTAGCTATCAACTGTTATCACGGTATTCTTATTTGCATACTTGCGTACCCTCTTCCGCCCTCTTCCATGCTTTGATCCTTTGCCCTGCTTGATAATATTTTATAGACGTGATTTTTCTCTTTCACCCTGATAATCTCCAATTTTTGATCACTTTAATTTAAAGATATTGTTTTATCTTTTTATAGGATTATCTAGAATAAGTCTACCTTAGCTTAAGTTCTGGTCCCTTCAGATGAAATAACGTAAATCTACTTTGCATGTTTTTCCGGTCTTCCTCAGCCTTTAATCCATTATCTAATTTGTTCGGTTTTTATCGAGTGTCCCTTTTAGATTCTTTCTTGATTTTTCTTAGGTTAGGAATATTACATTCTTCGTCCATATGGAACTAATTTTATTCCAAGGGTGGACAAAAAGATTTCCCTGAAAGCTATCACGGTCTTTATAGGCAAGGTAAAGATGTAATAATGTAGACGGGGTCTTACGCTATCAGAAAGATTCATTTGGATTTTCATTATAGCTTTTATTTTTTGTTCTAATGCTACTTTTGGGTAATACATATGTAGTAAGACGGTTTTCCCTCTCACAAGTCATTCCTAGTATAGTTGATACATGTAGTCATACATATTCATATAGTTGTCACTTAAATAAGAAATACAAATGGTGGTTGGGGCCCCCTGTATTTCACTGATGTGCCCTCTTTGATTCTTGTGTTGATGAATTTTATGACAGCAACTTTAGGCTAGGCTAACGCTTGCCAAAATGAAGAATGATGGAAATTAGTAAGGCAGATTAAAGCCTGATTAGGCAGGTAATCATATGAAAAAGAATGCAGCTTCCAAACGGAACTAGATTCATATTATTCATTTTGTTGAGTATATTCTTTACTCAAGCAATCAGACGTACTTAAAAAAATGAGGTCTACATTTGATGTTTTCCCATCAAAGAAAGCTAGATGATAAAAACGACAGATTGGCTGACATTCAAATCGAATTCCGGGCCGGGGGCATGCCTACTGATTCGCAAGAACCTTTTGTCTATTCTTGCTTGGAAATATAAGCAAGCTGTTCGCGAATTTTAATGCATCAGGGTTTACACTCTTTGCCTTTTACTGGGCAATTTGATAGAAGATTGAGGATTAAAATTGCCTAATTAATATGGTAATTTAAGAATAAACAACAAGAAGGTTTATTCCTAGAGTGGTTGATCCGAAAAATACGAAGATAGAATCAATATATTTAATGAAAAGGGTGTAAAGCCTATGCAACAGGTATCCCACCCTACGGTTTTGTGACATTTACATGTTAGTGACTATCTAAGACTATTTAAGACTGACAAATAAACTAATTACACGAGATAAAATACACGGTTGAGAACAATAGGGAAGAAAATAAGAAAGTTCATACAATAGGTTAAACGTGATAAAGAGGCTAGAGGAAGTGACGTATAGAGCAGTTAGTCCTACTACAGTCTACCCCTCCTTGATAAAGAAATGATGGGCGTAGTGAGGAATTTTTTTCTAAACTAAAATACGCAGGAAATTTTTCAGGCATGAATAAAGTTGGAAATGTCACGTATTTTCTTAAAACTACATAAACGACGTAAACGAGGATGAGAGTTTCCTAGATTTCTTAAGAATACTGAATGAATCCTAATTGCTAGATTTCCCTAAGGTGTCATGAGTGAAAATCCAGATGAAGGGTGATTGACAAGCGGTGTGCTGTGCGGTGCGATTGAGACACAGTGCGAAAAGGCTAATGCAAAGAATCGGCGTCTCTGCTGTTTCGCGTGCTGGGAGACTTGGGCGAAGTGTGCTAAGCCAATGTCGCTTTGAACACGAAAGTTGCCAAAATATGCCAAGTTTTGTTTGGCAAAAACGACGAATCCTAAAAAAGTGTGGCCTAAAAATTTGAATCCTAGGGCCATGGATGATCCTAGCTAGATGAGAATGGCTAAATCCAATGGGCATTTCACTCCCTTACAAAGCGTACGATATTTTCTAAAGAACTAAAGGATTTCCAGTGTTTTTCAAGGGATTTTGCTAAGAAAAATAGGATTTTCAGAAAAAGTGTATAAGATTTTTAAGGAGTGATTTGCCCCTTGGGTGTATCCCTCAAAAACGCTTTGAGAGTATTCGTGTTTGCGTCATATCACACAAATTACTGTTTAAACAATCAGCAACGTAGTATTCCCTCCTCAGACGCAAATCTCCCTCTAGGAAGCAAACAGTGGCTTGTCAGAGTAGGTGATGTCTATATCCTACGGGGTGTTGTGTCAAGGAAAGCCTTGATAAGACCGAAAGTATTTACTCTGTAGAAAACAGTTGTTGTTTGTTTGGACTCTGTCCGTATTTGTTAAACTTGTCATTAGAGTTCTCAATGTGCTGCTTATAATGCGGTGTATATAATATCAGGTTTCAGATAAGCTCAAATCGAAGAAAGTCGGTAACCTGTGGCTTGGTTGAATTTCGTGCAGACTCATGGTCTGAAAAAAGCAAATGTGTGAATTCCAAATATTTCACTGTCTAGTTTGGTGTCAAACTTTAGCGACTGTCCGAACCAATTCAATTAAAATCTATAGTAGTTTGGTCTGCAACCCAGGTTTTTTTTTTTTCGATTTTTGTAAGGTTTTGTAGTACTACACTCCAATCATTGTTCCCAATTTAATTTTTACGCTTTAGATTCTTAAGGGGTCTTCCCTTTTTAAAATGTACACTGCAAAGTAAGCGATAAGGTTTTTCCCTCATAGTTCTTAAATATTTTTAAGTCATTGAGTTTTGTGGAGTTAATAGATTCCAAGCTGTAACAGTGAAGCAGCAGATTCCTTGCAATATTGGCTTGGTCTTCACGAGTTATGTCGAATCCCACTTTCCCACACTAATGTTTGTCATGATTATTTAGGCCCCATATTAGGACAATCCTATGCTTTCCAATCAAGAATAGTACAAGAAATACAGTGTGATTTGATTTATAAAGAAAAGATAATAAGACTGAAGGGTAACTTATGACCCCGAAATGTTTGTTTTGAACCAATAGTAGGTCAAAGTCATGCTCATTCTCTATTTTGTTGGCAAAGCTCATCTGAGCTAAGCTGTTCCAGTTTTTTCCAAAAACATCTGTCGGTGAAGGAGGGGTTGTCATCGAATCCCAATGTGTCAAGGGCCTATGGTTGTGGAATGCACTTCCAGAAGATATTGAAAAATCCTAAAATACGAAAAAATTCAAATTTGGTCAAAACATGGTTCTTTGTAAAAATTTATGTGCTTGCTCATTCTGTGGCAGATGAAGTTTTTATTGCGCTCGATGAAGTTGCTTATGTTAGTCTACCTTCGTGAATGCTTGCTATGTTGTAAAATAGCAATAAATTATATACAATTCAATACAGTACAAGATGATTGCGGTACCCATGTCTTTAAAGTTATAACCCCAATAGGGTAGTGCCAGCGGTGCACGTATTGTTAAAATTATGCCTCCCATAGGGCAGTGCCAGTGATACACATGTTATTAAAATTATGCCCCCATTTGGGCAGTGCCTGCAATGCACATTTCGTTAAAGTTATACCCCCATTTTTGGCTATGCCAACGTTGCATACGTGGTTAGAATTTACCCCCCGCTAGGGCAGTGCCAGTGGTGCACATGTTGTTGAATTATGCTCCCAATAGGGCAGTGCTAGCGGTGAATATGTTTTTGAAATCGAGGTTTAAATTATACCCTAATTAGGGCAGTGCTAGCGGTACATATGTCATTAAAATTATGCCCCCATTTGGGCAGTGCCAGCAATGCACATGTTGTTTATTATACTCCCGTTTTTGCAGCACTATTATAATGTCCTGCGTTGGGCTAATGCCATGGGTGCACATGTTTATCGTTTTATAATGCCCCGTATTGGGCTAGTGCCATGGATGCACATGTTTATCGTTTTATTCATAGTAATAATGCCCTGTGTTGGGCTAGTGTTGTGCCATGGGTGCACATGTTTATCGTGTTATAATGCCCTGTGTTGGGCTAGTGTTGTGCCATGGGTGCACATGTTTATCGTGTTATAATGCCCTGTGTTGGGCTAGTGTTGTGCCATTGGTGCACATGTTTATCGTGTTAAAATGCCCTGTGTTGGGCTAGTGTTGTGCCATTGGTGCACATGTTTATCGTGTTAAAATGCCCTGTGTTGGGCTAGTGTTGTGCCATTGGTGCACATGTTTATCGTGTTAAAATGCCCTGTGTTGGGCTAGTGTTGTACCATTGGTGCACATGTTTATCGTGTTAAAATGCCCTGTGTTGGGCTAGTGTTGTGCCATAGGTGCACATGTTTATTGTTATAATGCCCTGTGTTGGGCTGGATGATTGATTTCTGCTATTCTCGCTGTCACTCGTTCCGCCTTTATGTGGCTTTCTGTCTTTACTTTAGTTTAGGATCTAGGTTTTTTGGAATATACCCGGGATGACTAGTGGGTAGGTTTTCTAGCAAGGTATTTAGCCGTCGGTGTCTGGGTGCACACACTCGTGTGTACTTTGGGCTGGAAATGTTTTTTCCCTGTTTTCGTCACCGACTTAAAGATTGTATTGTCTGGGCAGTTCAGGGCCGGTGCGACTCCGCAGCCCATTTCCCAGAGTTCCAGGACCTTAAGGGATAAATGTCAATTATAGATTACTATAATTGGAGTTATCACAAGGGCCTGGGTTCTCGTTCCGTTTCCTGTCACTAGGCATTTCTTAGCGGGGGGTCTAGCGTGGTTATCCCTCGTGTTGGGCTACAAATATTTCTCTTCGTTACTTGGAACGCTCGCGCACGGAGGACACAATTTCTTATAATTTTTCCCTCCCACCTCCCCTCTACTGTAATAGGATTTTATCTAGGTGGTTAATTTAAGGCTTGCTCTTGTCTGCCATCTGGCTCTTTTTCCTTCTGCCCTTCTGTTCCAAAGGCGTTTCATCTGGCCTCTTTCAGATGGACTGGTGTGCATCGGCTCGTTGCCGGAACAGGGGCTGGAAATGTTTTTTCCCTGTTTTCGTCACCGACTTAAAGATTGTATTGTCTGGGCAGTTCAGGGCCGGTGCGACTCCGCAGCCCATTTCCCAGAGTTCCAGGACCTTAAGGGATAACAATTTTTACACATTTTTTTCTTTAAAATTGATACATAGATAACGGTGATGTTTCCTCTGGTTTCTTCTTGGCCTAGTTGGCTGCATGCCGGGTAATCATCCCTCGAATATCGTGGCTCAAATCCATCTCGAGTACGCGTTTTCCAATGTTATTCGTTGCCAGTAAGTCAGGATTTGCAGCGAGGATGATTTTCATTAACTGGATGTCACCTATGGTTGACGCTATGTGGAGAGATGTCTCGTCGTATGGGCCTAGAAAGAAATTCTTAAAGTGTAAGAGAGAAAAAGTAGAATGTAGCAAGATATATCGAATATCAACAGAATATGGAATTTAAAAGAGCTTTTTCACATTGACTAGAAATAGATTTTTCCTACGAGGCGATATGTACTCTAAAGATTGAAAAAAGAAGATAAAATTTGAATATAAGACAGAATTTCTTTTCACAGCATGTGGTGGGTGTCTGGAATGACTTGCCTCAGATAGATGCAAACTCTGTCAACGCATTCAAGAACAGATTAGACAATTATTGGAACTGTAGACATGAGCACAGTTGAAAGGCATCGGCCTATATAAGCTCATATTTGTATTATCATTAATAATTTTAAGAAGTTTTTACTACTGAATGGCTGAAGGTGTAATTAAAAGGATCTCTGTCTTAGATGTCTTCCCTTCCCTTCGGCCCTAAAGACTGTTGACATTTTCATCTCTCCACTGCACTGCACTACCCTGGATCAGAGTATTTTTAGTGAATTTTTTAAAAAAATAAATTTGAAAAAAATAAAGAAAAAAAAATAAAAGAAAAGAGGAGAAAGCAAAAATATTTTTTATCTTTCTCCTCTTTTCTTTTCCATTTTTTTTTTAAGTTATTTATTTTTTTCAAAAAAATCACTAAAAATACTCTGATCCAGGGTAGCACTGCACCTGCCCTGGGTACCAAAATTCCTTTGAGAGAGTCTGGAACCCAGGGTACTCTGCACCAGTCTCCTGATTCGAAATTTTCGCGCCAAAGTAGAGAAAAATTGCTCACGCGTTACATCAAGCCTTCCAAAATGGTCTGGTTTAGTTCGCTCGAAATAAAAGAGTTTTAGAAAGTCTTACAAAAAATTAATGCTCACTAGAATATCAGTCATAAACTGCATATGTTTTGGAAGAGATTCTTACTGTGAATGAATGCAGGTAAGTTTGAAATTCAGATATAACTCAAAAGCATTTTTTAAATGTTTTAGGCCCAACAATTTTGAGTCAAAATGGGCCTAGCTAAAGCCTCCGAAAAAAACGCAGAAGACCTAAACAATTTAGCACACAAAGTATACCCATTTCCATTTCCCCCAGATTACTTAGCTTGATTTTATAAGGAAAACTCAATGAAATCTTAATCCACCACCTAAATGAAATCTTGCATACTCCCCACCTTAATCCTTATTATTTCTTTATTTTATTTTTTCTATATACCTTATTCTTTTTTCTTTTTTACTATTTTTCTTTTTTATGGAATTAATTGTTGTTGTTAATGTTATTTCAAACTCAAATCTTTATGCATAATCTTCTGCTAGTTAACACATCACAGTACACATGATTGATAGCTCGTCATGAGTTTTTTCATGTGTCCCTGCTTTGGCATAACACTTTTGATGTCATTCTTATAACTAACATACTGATGAAATTTTATGATGCTTATCATATCTAAATACTGTATGTTGTAATTAATATCTGTGTTGCTGAAAAAAGACCTTTGATTTTATTTGATTTATCTTATCAACTTGTTTGTTGCTTAATTGAACTAATCGACCCCTCTTCTTGTTTATCTATTTCGTCATTCAAGCCTTTGTTGATCATTAACTTGTTGCTTATTTAAAGTGTATTCATTCTCTTTCCTGTTTGAGATTATCAATCTATCTAATCAAAGTTCGTTGAAAATGTTGGCAAATGTTTTGAAATTATAGGCCTTTTATAACTTCAGCAGCAGTTTTAGCGTTTGGATATTTTTTATGAGAATGAGAGTGTATATAAACTTTACTTTACCTCCCGTAGCATTGATATTACATCCCAAGCCAAGAAGTTTTCGGACAGCTTCCCCTTGACACTGCCTGACAGCCACATGTAACGGAGTCCAATTATCATCTGAGACCGCCTCGATATCGGCACCCCCGGAAACCAGTTCTTCAATGCACTCACACTGGCCATACCTAGCAGCATAGTGAAGAGCCGTGGATTTAGTATCATCGGGTAAGTTTGGGTCAACGCCATTTTTCAACATTAGTCTGATATATGCAAGCTTTCCATGTTGGACAGCAGTTAATAATGCAGTGGTGACTTCTTTTTCAGTTAGATCTCGTTCAATGCTATTTTTCACATGTGCATAAAAATCTGCGTGGCCCGCAACAGCAGAGTTTTTCAACCATTTTTGTAGCATTTCATCTTGTATTTCTGGAAGGAGAAGAACATTCTGAAAGGCTAGACTCCTAAACCCTTCTATATTTCCCCAGTTGGGTGCGTTAATACAAAAAGAAAGGGGTATGTACATCCCAGGGGGGGTACAAGTAAAAATGTTGACAGGGATGCTCGTCCTACTTTTCTCGGTTCGAAATTTGGCCAGATTCTATTTTTCTAGGCTGACAAATTTTTGAGCTATTTTTCTGGGTTTCGCTAAATTTTCGCTATTTTTCTGGGTCTCATAGATTTCCAGCTACTTCTGGATCTTCTTTGACAGTGTGCATATTGGGTAATTCTATTTTTTTGGGTCTAAATTTTGAAGAATTTCAGGTAATTCTATTTTTCTGGGGTTTGAGTTTAGGGACTGTTTCTATTTTTTTGGGTAGCTGAAAATCTTTCTCAGACGAGCATCCCTGTGGTGTACATACCCTCAGACCCCAGATCTTGACAGCAAATAGTGCCGCCCAGGCATATTACCCATCAACTAACCACTCAATGTTATATCATACCCTGCACATGATGTCATAATGTTGCGCCAAAATGCTTTTATCATTCTGTACATGATTTTAAGACCTTGCTAAATCCAAAACTAAGAACCCTCCATAAATGTGTGATTTGAACTTGTCAGTGTAAACCAACCTTGCCCGTTCTCAATTTTAAGTTCAGTTATGTCGCGTTTAAATAAAAAACTACTGTGCAACATTATGATGTCATGGGAATATCTAGGCTATGAAACTATTAGTTCAATTGGTACATCATAGCTTAGACTCTTAATAATTTCAAAACCTTTCTAAACCCTAAACTAAGAGATTACGATAAATTGCGCAACTGTATGAAGTCATAGATATCTATGATGTAATGTTGACCCTAGTCCGCAACGTTTTTAAGGCAAAAGCAACTAGATCTTGAAATTACCTTTATTTGAGATGGATTTAAGCATGTCTATGTTGCCTCGCTTCGAGGACATATCCCAGAGTGCACTTTTGTGATGTCGTTCTTTGTGCAGAAGAAGCTCCAAGCATTGGATATGATCTTGCTGAGCTGCATAGAAGAACGGATCGATAAACGAAAGCTCTGCTCTGTCCACTCCGTCTGTTCGAGCTCCATACTGCAGCAGAAGTTTAAGTGTCTCTAGGTGTCCATATAAGCACGCATCATGAATGGGCCTAAACCCAAAATTGTCTGTGATGTTTACGTTTGCTCCCCACTCTAGCAGTAATTTGACGCACTCGGGGTGGTTGTGACGGACAGCCAGGTGCAGCGCACTTAGCCTAGAAAAATCGTTGGTTTGTCAAATGAAGACAAAAAATTGCATTACAGAGGAAATTAGGACTTCATTGTGGCGATGTATGCTATCGCCCTCCCCCCTGGAAAAAGGCCTCTTGTGGACTTTCTTAAGCTAGCAAGCAAACATAAACTTAATAGATATACTAGGACCTCATTTACTTCTTAATGCAGTGTTGTAGAGCATGTTACCGTACCTCTTCTGGAAATTAGGCCTCTTGTGGTCTTTCGAAGGCTAGCACTTTCTCGCTCACTCATCTTATACTACTATACGTTATGATGTAGTTATTAGTGCATGTTACCTTGTCTTATATCTTATTATGTTATAAGATCAGACCTCTTGTGATCTTTCGAAGGCTAGCACGTTAAACATTAACTCAATCAACATACTAGAACCTCATTTACTTATGCAGTTAAGTGGTGCTTAGAAAGCTAGAAAAGAAACACCGCGACGCAAAAAAACAGACAAGTCTGTGCTATTATATAATTGTTACTAATATTTCGCCCTGCTAAGCAAGGCTTCCTCAGATAATGATTAAATGTGATTCTTTTCTTGCTTTTTATTGATTTCTTCGCCGCAAGGATAGATTTATTCAACGCAGCAGTTAGTTGTAGTGGTTTTTTCTTTCTTGATAATACCGCATGTTACTGTAACCCTTCTGGAGATATTGCATCTTGTCATCTTTCGTAAAGGCTAGCTTGTTAAACATAACTTTAATTTAAACATAAACTCACTCACTCATATACTACCAATACCATATGTAGTGATGAAGTGCATGTTACCGTACCCCTTCTAAAAATAAGTCGTCTTGTGGTCTTTCGTAGTTTAGCTCGTTAAACATAAACTCAATCAGTATACTATGACCTCATATACTTATGCAGTTATGTAGTGCATGTTACTGTACCCCTTTGGCCTCTGGTGGTCTTTCGTAGGCTAGCAGGTTAAATATAAACTCAATCAATATACTATGACCTCATATACTTATGCAGTTATGTAGTGCATGTTACTGTACCCCTTTGGCCTCTGGTGGTCTTTCGTAGGCTAGCAGGTTAAACATAAACTCAATCAATAAACTATGACCTCATATACTTATGCAGTTATGTAGTGCATGTTACTGTACCCCTTTGGCCTCTGGTGGTCTTTCGTAGGCTAGTAGGTTAAACATAAACTCAATCAGTATACTATGACCTCATATACTTATGCAGTTATGTAGTGCATGTTACTGTACCCCTTTGGCCTCTGGTGGTCTTTCGTAGGCTAGCAGGTTAAACATAAACTCAATCAATATACTATGACCTCATATACTTATGCAGTTATGTAGTGCATGTTACTGTACCCCTTTGGCCTCTGGTGGTCTTTCGTAGGCTAGTAGGTTAAACATAAACTCAATCAGTATACTATGACCTCATATACTTATGCAGTTATGTAGTGCATGTTACTGTACCCCTTTGGCCTCTGGTGGTCTTTCGTAGGCTAGCAGGTTAAACATAAACTCAATCAATATACTATGACCTCATATACTTATCTTATGCAGTTATGTAGTGCATTTTACTGTACCCCTTTGGCCTCTGGTGGTCTTTCGTAGGCTAGCAGGTTAAACATAAACTCAATCAGTATACTATGACCTCATATACTTATGCAGTTATGTAGTGCATGTTACTGTACCCCTTTGGCCTCTGGTGGTCTTTCGTAGGCTAGCAGGTTAAACATAAACTCAATCAATATACTATGACCTCATATACTTATCTTATGCAGTTATGTAGTGCATTTTACTGTACCCCTTTGGCCTCTGGTGGTCTTTCGTAGGCTAGCAGGTTAAACATAAACTCAATCAGTATACTATGACCTCATTTACTTATGCAGTTAGGTAGTGCATACTACCGTACCCTGTCTGGAAATAAGACCCCTTGTGGCCTTTCGTATGCTAGTCAACCATAAACTCAATCACTCTCTCATAGACCACTTTATGTAGTGACGTAGTACATGTTACCTTACCCTATACCCTTCTAGAAATGAGGATTCTTGTGGCCTTTCGTAGGCTAACACGATAAACCTGAACTCATTCGCTCTCTCATATCCTTCCATATATAGTGATGTAGAGCATTTTATCGTACCCCTTCATAAAATAAGTCCTCTTTTGGTCTTTCGTAGGCTAGCTTGTTAGACATAAACTCGATCAACATACTAGGACCCCATTCACTACTTTGTGCCACTTTATGCCGTGATGTAGTGCATTTTAGTGTACCCTTTCTGGAAATAAGGCCTCATATGTTGCCTCTCGTGGGCTAGCACGCTAATTATAAACTCACTAAGACGTGTATACCATGCAAATACCAGAAAAGTTGAAAATGAAATGAAATTTCATACCCTTGACATATGAGTTCAGATTCTGGAATGCTATTCGGGTCAATATTTTGACTTAAAACTCTATTCAGTTTGTCATAGTTCCCAATTTTTGCACATTCCAACAATTTTCTTTCTTTCGATAATATACATTGGTCTACATCTACCGACATCTTATTTTTTAGCACTCGATCAGCAAAGAAACGAATCCTAAAATCCGAGTTTCGCGTTAAAAATCAGTTTCTGAAAACAAGTGTTTTCGTCCAAAGCATCTCCAAGGGGCTACACCTGTAACTCGATATCATGTCTCCTATTTCTTAATTTTCTGCGCGCTTAAAGCTCTATTATTCCTTTAAAATACGTTTTCAAAAGCTGGATATAACAAGTAAACCTCGGTGTACATAAAAGCCTACTATCACGAGACTTCGAGTGAACTTTGGTTGCGTAATAGTCATAAAACAAGATTCCCAACGCTACTTAATCGCATCTGCTTGGAACACGCAGGCCAATATATCGCGGTTTTTAATCGCTCTAATATCCATAGATGTATCATTCCTTGAAATATACTTTGAATAAATGCCTTGAATACATAGAGTATATACAGGCTTAAAAACCTTCCATACAACTATGAGCTGTAGCTCTATAGATGCATCATTTAGGCTTAGTACGCATATACTTCCAGTGTGTTTCCTCGAAAGTCGAATGTTGTTTGTATTTATTGGCTGTACGTGAGATCCAAATGGTTCCTTTACTATTCAAAACTTGCATTTAAAACATGTTTCAATCGAAGGTATCACAAGTAAACTTCGTTCTTTCTCGGACCAAACTCAAAATATGTCGTTATTGGGAGCAAACTTTGGTTCTTTGAGAAAGAAATATTCCACACGCTTCCTTCATCTGCTCATATCTCCACCTGTCTCCGGTTCTTATGCATAACGTCTGCTCTAGGTCTTATTATTCTTCAAAAATGATTTGCCGAAAGCTGGTAAAGACATCAGGTCTCAGGCTAGCATTGGTCTAGTCAAAGAAATTTTGAATTCCTGGATATGATAAGCTTTAGGTGTGTGATATATGGTGTTCGCGTATCTGCTAACATCTTATATTCTAAGAACATATAAGCCTTGAATAAGCGATTACTCGCACTGTTTTATGTTTGCCAGAAACAAACTACAGCCGAATAATCCAACACAGGAGTTTTGGGCATGAATCTTTGCCGATATTTCGTAATTTACCCCTTGTGGAAAAGCACTCCTTGGCGAAACGAACCTCTCTGCGGAGTAGGTTGAAAGAAGGATTCTGTATTTACAGTTTTGATGTGGTTTTTGCCTGTGTACAGCGCCATCTGTGAATATTTGATTGATTAGGCGTAGTCTGAAGTTTTTCGCAAGAAACAAATTCGTAGGGAACGCAATTTATTAAAACTCAATTTCAAATTAATCAGTCAAGCTACAAGCTACAGGTTCCCATTTAAAAGTGGAATGAAAAATTCATATTGGAATATCCTGAAATAGAAAAGTGCCATATACGTTCTACTATTTCTCACCAACTATGTCAAAAAACCGGGCGAACCAGATAGATGAACCACTGTTTGCACGGGGCAATATTACTGTAGAAGCTATACATAACAAGGCATGATCTAACATGGAATAGAAATTCTTACAAGCGGGCTTCCACAGTTCTAGTATGCCTCTAACATGTCTCGAACCCCAGACCGTACTCACCAAGGGCGATCATAATCATAATCATAATCATTAACCTTTTTTAAAGTTGGTTAACTGCTAGTTTAAAATAAATAATTAAGACCAACTATTTACACTCTACTAAAAATGAAATAAGAGCGTTCTAATCACTGTCGAAAATCAGGGCAAATGAAACAAACACAGATTACTTAAGCTTTTCGTCTGACACTCAACAGAGTAATACGTCAGAAAGAGAACAAAACAGAAACCTAACTGATTTATATACCCAGATGTGGATCGAAATAGGCCAATCAGAAAAGAGGTGAATGATTGGTATAGTGTAGGAAAACCAATCAACACCCACGATACAGTGAGCTGACCAATAAGATTATTTCAAGAGTCCTTAGGCGAAAACGAACTCCTTCTGTCTACACAATAGGGGATCCCTGGTTTTTATGTAGACTGATTCCAAAATACCCAATACGAAATACAGATTACCTTTGGGATACCTTTAGAATACAGAATACCTTTGAAATCAGTCTACATAAAAACCTGGGATCCCCTATTGTGTAGACAGAAAGAGTTCGTTTTCGCCTTAGGACTCTTAAAGTAATCTTATTGGTCAGCTCACTGTATCGTGGGTGTTGATTGGTTTCCCTACACCATACCAACCATTCACCTCTTTTCTGATTGGCCTATTTCGATCCACATCTGGGTATATGAATCAGTTAGGTTTCTGTTTCGTTCTCTTTCTGACGTATTACTCTGTTGAGTGTCAGACGAAAAGCTTAAGTAATCTATGAACACTTGGCCCTGATCTTAGTCTGCCTGCTAAATTTAGAAGCGATTTTTCACCAATGTATCAACCTCTGCCCTTCTCTGAACTGTGTTTGAAATGCTTTCCGGGCAAGGTCTTTACATTGGTGCACTTGTCTTGTGTTGATATCAAATAGTTTTGAGATAGCAAAAACTCCTGAGCCGAGTTTCAGCCTGGTATGGTTCTTTAGGTTGTTCTTATACGAAAAAAAATATTCGATTTGATTACAAAAATCGATTTCTTACCCTTGACTATCTTTTTGTTTACATGAGATGATATCAGGGGAAACATTTTTCTTCAAAATTTTGTTTAGTTGTTTTAAGTCACCATACTTGGCGCAACCTGAAAGCTTGAGTACGTCAAGGTGTTGTTCTGATTGTCTCAAGTCGTCACTCTGGTAATTATCTGGTAGTCTGAACTCTTCCAAAGGAACTCTGCTCCGAAACATGATTCTGAAAATAAATGGTGATAAATATATTACAGCTGAGATTCTTGTCTTACACTCATCGTACACACATTAAAAAGAGAAGAAAGTAAAATCATGAAAATAAATGCGTGCGAAAAATATAACTACCACTTTTTCTTCCATACTTTTCACAACCTTTTCATGATTCGGCCATATTAGGGTCTTAAGGTAAACAGGAAAAGTATAAAAAATTCACCTTGTTATGCATTAGCTGGGCTGCTTTACAGACATAGATACAGCAAATACCTGCAGAGTTTTCTCGAATTTTAAAGGATGGCTTCAGAACTGGGGATCCTTTCAAATCAGATCATCGTAAAGTAGTCAAGGCTTGAGGAAAACAGAGAAAATGGAATAAATTCACCTTGTTAGACATTAGTTGTGATGACCTCTTTACAGGTTAGTTATCATGTTGTACAGACGTAGATTCAGCAAATTCCTGCAGTTTAAGCGATAGCTTTAGTATTTGAGTTTCTCTCACATAAAATGATTGTAGAACAGTAACAGGAAAATTGAACAAATCCACCCCCTTATACATCGGTTGTGATGACCTCCTTATAGATTAGTTGTGATGTTGAACAGACGTAGATTCAGCAAATGCCTGTAGTGTTTCTTTAATTGTAAAACATAGCTTCAGTATTTGAGTTTCTCTCACATAAAATGATTGTAGAACAGTAACAGGAAAATAGAAGAAATCCACCTCCTTATAAATGGGTTGTGATGACCTCCTTATAGATTAGTTGTGATGTTGAACAGACGTAGATTCAGCAAATGCCTGTAGTGTTTCTTTAAATGTAAAACATAGCTTCAGTATTTGAGTTTCTCTCACATAAAATGATTGTAGAACAGTAACAGGAAAATAGAAGAAATTCGCCTCCTTATACATTGGTTGTGATGACCTCCTTATAGATTAGTTGTGATGTTGAACAGACGTAGATTCAGCAAATGCCTGTAGTGTTTCTTTAATTGTAAAACATAGCTTCAGTATTTGAGTTTCTCTCACATAAAATAATTGTAGAACAGTAACAGGAAAATAGAAGAAATTCGCCTCCTTATACATTGGTTGTGATGACCTCCTTATAGATTAGTTGTGATGTTGAACAGACGTAGATTCAGCAAATGCCTGCAGTTTCTGAGAGAAAAGTGGCAGATGGCGCTCCCAGCAGATGGCGGAGCATCTTAGTTGTACGCACAAATGGCAGTCTTTACAAATGAATAATGTATTTGAAAATAATTTCTTTTGTTTATCAAAATTCTCTTTGCAAGATGATAATTCAGCAGGTATTACTTCAAGCTGCAATGCTAAGACTGAGGAAAAGGGAGTAGCGGAGGTCTATGAATAACCCATGTTTTTCTAGCGAAAAGACAGCTTCCACACCATTAAAACGAATAATAACAAATACGGAGTAGTATAAGACTATTTCCACTTTATAACATTCTGGATCTTTTCATTCTAAAGCTGAGAACTAAACCACTCCCATGAGAAGAAGCTTTGCTTTTCAGTCTTTGTCACATATCTACCGGGCATCTCATAAACAACTCCATATGTTTGATTCAATCTAGCAGCGAAAATATTTTTCAACAATGTAAGATCTATAGTCTGCAATGTAGGCTTAAACTTTAAAACTTACCTGAAGAATTATACCTTATGCATTACGAGAATAATGGAAAACATAATCACTATTGAAGCTTTGCTTAAGACATTATCCATCTCCATTTAATCACTGATGGGAAGGTCTAGGCCCGAGGTATATGATATCATTTTTCTCATGTAGCATGGGTGGGCGTGTATGTATCATATGAATGATTAGTCCTGAAGAAGCCCTGTATGCCAGGGCGAAATATTGACAATATTTTTATATATAAATTTAATCCATCTACGTTTTTTCTGTTTGTGTCGTCTTGCGCTGTTCCTGTCTCGCTATATTTTACTTACAGCCGCAAGCATCGAAAGGTCCGGCACAAAGCCTAGTATTGTGGACTTCCTTCGTTAAATGTATGATTATCCAACTGTCTTGACAACTCAATGATAAGAATTACAATCCATGCATCAGTAGTCTTCGAAAATATTCAACATTGGTTTAGCATACTACGACTCTAATTGTTCATTTCACACACATATGTATATAAGTTGGTAAAATACAAAGTAATTTATATGAAAATGAGTGGCTATGGTTAAAAATCAATACGATTACTAATACTAGTAAAAAATATAGCTGTCAGCGTATAACTTTAAATCTAATTAAATAATATTGGAAGTCAAGAACTAATTCTTGAAATTTCCTTATGGACTATATAAAGATATGACTATAAGGCAGAATGATCGCGTTAAAAAATAGACATGTTCTTCTGCAGATACGAAGATATTCAGTGTATTTGGATTTCAACTATCAATGCACTGCTTGGATTAGTCTACCTATTCAATGGGCTCTTTTTGCTTTGCACATACACCATTACCTTACGAAGATAGTAAGCGTATTTGCCTATCAACTATCAATGCCACTCTTGATTAGTCTACCTATTCAATGGGCCTTTTTTGCTTTGCACATACACCAATACCTTACGAAGATATTCAGTGTATTTGCCTTTCGGGTTATGTTATTTCAAACCAATCATCTCAATTTATTATCCTGATCCAGTTCCTCTCAAAGGAAACATTTCTGGGTTCTTGATCACTATTTAATTTGAAAGCTCCCTGCTGAGCAGTTCTGGCAGCTTGTTGATCCCTAAATAGCTATTAAAATTGTCGCAGCAGAATTCTGTCGGACAACAGGTTGGAATTGATCACAGATTTATCATACCCAGATTAAACACTATCAGGCCTAGATTACACGATATCGGATTCGTTCCAACCGATCTTCGTCAAAATCCCACCATTTTCATTGCAGTTAATTTTCATTGCAGTTAAAGGACATCGTGTCACCCTGCACTGCAATTTCTAAATCTATTATCTTTTGCCAAACAGAGACGTAGTTTAATGGCGAAAAGGAGGTTTTGGAGGTGGCATCACACTGGATTAGTGCAGTTACACGAGATGGAATGCGGAGCGAAGTGAATTGGATTCATTTTTACCTCCAGAGCGGAGTGGTTTCACTCCGTGAAAACGAAGTGGAGGGGAGTGACACCGGATTGCTTCAGCGTCACTTGACTGCACCTCCCAATCTGATACTAAAAGCAATCCCTTGTGTCCGGTGTCGTGTAAGTGGGGCCTCGGTCTTACCCAAGCGTGCTCAACCAATCCAATAATGTCTGAAGTTATGCACCCACCAGTTGATGGATGTGGCCCACCTCTTTTGGTAGGCCTTGTCAAATATGTCTCTGAAATGCTTTTCCGACTCTTCCTCTGTCTTCGCCAACGCCAAACTGTCGCGGATCCATTCCAGGTCGTCCGGTTTTTGCAGCTCAGGAATTCCGGTGTACATCATCATGGCGAATAATATCATGAACAAGTTGCCCTTGTGCCTCAGTTTCTTGAACGCGTCTTCGCATAAATGCCGGAAGCTGAAAGTACAAAATATTGTGGATATAGTTATGAAGGATACAGAATCCCATGCTTATGAAAAGGAAAAGACACATTACAATAAAAGAAGTGGCCAAGAGTATTAGAGTTGGGCGTATTTGAACCAAATAATAACTATCTATACTTCAAGGAAAGCTGATTTTAAACTTAAAATTTCATTCCATGTTTCTGATGATTAATTTTTTAAATATATAGCTGTTAGATGATTTTCATATTAGGTTATTTCATTTTTACATTGTAAAACAGTTATTTAAACTTCATTGAATCCCTGGGTAAAGAATTCTAAAATAACTAAAATAATAGCGTGTTTAGAAAAACAAATAATAAAAGTCATCAAATTAAATTCAAGGAACCTAGCCTTCCACCTGCCTCTTTTCTTAGGCAAAAATGAATTCTTCAATTGATCCCTCACAAAAGACCTCGACGGACTATTCCTAATTCAAGATTTACAAATGGGACCAATAAACTGCCTTGCACAATGCATGCGTAAGACACGATCCTGAAGAGTATTCTAGCCGTAAACTTACTCTTCAAGATCTTTGTGGTTCTTGGTAAGCTGCCCATGACAGATGATAAACAAAAAGTCTGACGTCATGACGAAAGGAACTCTTTCGCGTCGGATTCCCAGCTTCTTCTTGAAATTACCCAGAAAGTGGCCGAAATCGATGTGAAACATCTGCAAAAGCAAACAGATGAAAATTAGAAATAATGGTTAAGACATAAACTTTGGTGGATGAAACAGAAAAAAAATTAGACCAAAATTTAAAGGAAGACATCAAAGAATCAAAATCAAAAAAATGAAACATGAAAAGAACCTAGACATTATGAAGGCTCAAATTGAATCTTGGGCCTAAAAGACATTACTATCGATATACTGCAGGGGTAATCTTTCACGAGCTGAGCTGGGTAAAGGATTTGATAAAATCATCATAAAGACACAGAATTCAAAAGATTATTCGGAAAAATATCAACTGGAGCGTATTAATTGGTTTGTTGACTGATGAAATGCTCTGAAAGATCATCAGGAGTCAATTATGCAGCCATTGTTCGATGACAATGTAGTCAACACCCTGGTAGGAGCAGAAGGAGTTGGCTTTAAAATATCAACTCTGGAAAAAACAGAATATTGCATTCTGATTCTATCAAAGTCAACGATCAATTTCGAAATAGTACAATCCTGGACGCAAGTAGGGGGACAGTTTCCTATTTTCGTCATTAATGAAAAATACAGCAGCCCTCCCCCCCCCCCCAATAAACTTACTTTGTGAGTTTTTGAACGGAAAATACGTTTTCAAGATATCAGCAGAATTGCCAACGTGCTCTCCTACATCCCATGCTCCGTTTCACAGGAAAACAACTTATTTTACGTTGAAACATATATTGGAGTTTTCATACCTGACCATTGGACCGCATCATGATATTATCGTTATGTCTATCCCCGATGCCAAGGACATATGTTGCAACGCAGTAGCCCACGCACGACCTTCTAAATTTGTCAACTAGCAGTTCAAATCTGTAAAAATATAAAGAAGGATAAGTTTAACATGATTACTACAAGAGGGGCTCTCTTGAAGGCGTTATCAAGAAGCAAAAATGTTTTGAGTCTTGCTTTTAAGAGAATGGAGAGTGCTGATCATTGAGAAGGAAACAAAAGAATTTACTCTGTTAACAGCAATATCACCGCATCCCTTCAGCAAATAACGACCTTTGCTTTTGCCCGCTCAGCACTTAACGCTTTGCTTGAAAAAAATAATCCATACTCACTTCTGGGGATCACCTTCGATTTTCTTCATCCAAGAGCATAAGACATCGTCTTTGGTGACTCCCTTCGTTATCCCACTCTTTGCTTGAATCCTCGCCACAGTCTCCGCATTTTTAACAACTTCTATGAGACCCACCATATTTCCAGTTGATAGACAAGCATACGGCTCTAACCTGTTGATGAAAATTGAAACATTCCTCTATCAACATCAAATTAGGTGGTGGCATATTTCAATTGCAGTAGCCTGCTCTGGTATAATTTAATTACCCGTGTTAGACAATGCCTTATGAATGATTGTTAATATTACATGGCTCCGAAGAAGGATTTAATCCGAAACACGAATTAATGCCTCACCGTGGATAAGCCTGGAATTGTGAACACATCAAGGTTACTGTGCTAACTTATTGTCCTGGTTTAGGACAGTGGTTAGCGCGCTCGCCTGTGTCCGCAAAAACCCATATGACTTCTGCTCGCGAGGACCCTATATTACACATCCATCCGAAATAATTAACAAGATAGGTAATGGATGTTCTCCATGGAATTAAATGAAATAGTTGATAGGCGGAGGGTGTAAATTTGTTCTAGATTACAAAGTAGAATTAACTGAGGAAAGTAATTTTTAAAACTCACTCGAGATTGAGCCCATCGTTCTTCCAAATAGTATCCATGATCTTCAGCATCTGAAGGGTCAGCATATCTTGACGCAAATCTGAAAGATACCAGATGCAAATCAGTTTCCTGAAGATCATCAGAGGCTACCTTCTAAAACATACCTAGAAATATACATTAAGAAGAAAGAGACTCAAAAGACAAAACTCTCCATCTTGACAAGTCTGTTTTGTGGTTACCCACTCATCAAGAGATGTACAGATCTGTATATAGCTGTACTCTATGTTTCGAGCACTTTCATGAAAACCGACCCAAAGACTTCGTATCTGAAAATATATCCAACAATACAAGAAAAGTTCCCCATCGAAAAATCACTATTGTCACTAAAGCCATGAGGATAATGGCAAGGAGCATTATTAGTATAATTAGTTAAACAGCAGAGTTTAAAACTTAAACTTGTAGCTTTTTCAAAAAGCAATACTTTTGGAAATGATATTGTTCTGTCGTATAACTGTGTGGTTTATTTCGGGCAGTGAAACTTTAGGATCTGTCTCAAGGGTGTGCTAACCCGTCGGGATACCGGGAAATTTCGTGCTGGGCCCCTTTAAACTACTGACTTGCGAGCCCTTCTTGATTACACACTGGTAACCCCTAGCTATGGTGTCCTAATAGATATTTTGAGACAAATAGCAGTGAACATTTTCTGTCAACCGCCACTGAAAAAAGCAAACCTATAAAATCATTAAGATTTCAATAAAGTTACTCTAACGAAGGTGTATCATAAGAAACAGTACAGAATAGAAATTTATGTATTTGAACACAAATTCTTTTTCTCATTTGTGTTCAGGTTATTAATAAAAGATCTCGGAGAGACTATTTAAGCTTGGGTGTTCCAAGATCTGGGTAAATTGTGTTGTCAAATGCTTGACAACACACTTAACCACTTGCTACAGTTAAATGTCCAATTTCCAATTTTTCAGTATTCTTAATAGCTACAAGAACTTGATAAAATAATTAAATAGTTATTTGACACGAAATATTACCTAATGAAGGGAATTATAATGAACAAGAATGCATCAAAAATCCCTCAGAAGCTTAATCTGAATTCAGGGACCGCTCGTAAATATTTGTTCTAATCAAAGCGATACGAAACGATTTCGAACGATTGTCAAACAATTTTGTAAAGATTGGCAACGATTTTGGAACATTTTGAAACAGTTTGTTAGATCTCAAAATTTTGTATTTGATAAGATTTGAGATTTAACATTTAAATAATTTGAAATGATTTATAAATTGATTATTTATTGTTTGAATCTAAATACTCAACAAAGGTGGGCGCTTTTTATTAAAAGAAATCAAATATTCACCATCTCCATTTTTGAATATAATAAGCTCCTCCATTTCGGGGTCTTCTTCGTTTTGAAAAGTAAGCCACAAGGGTTTCTTAGCTGAATTCAGATATTTGCACTTACCAACCCTGTAATGGGAAGAATTACGAAATAAATCATTAAGAACTGTTTTGTGTCATGCGCATAAACAGAATATTATATGTGCGAAAACTCGCACGCGTAAGCATTGGAAATGCTTTGGACCATATTAAATATTAGATATTAATAGGGCATATTACAATAGCCCAAGCCCACTCCACAGAATGAATTTCCAACGTTTTAGACCATGCTATGTGAATCAATGCTTCCGAACCCCATGAGATCTCATGAGAAATTATATTTACAACTTACTTCAACCCATTCAGACGGATGCTGGGGTCCAATGGACATTCGAGATTAAAAAACGATCCTTGGTCGTTCAGTCTGCATAGGCATTCTCTCATTAAGTCCAACTTTTTCTGCAAAAATCAATTTAATATTACGATAATTCAACAGACCTGGCTATGCGAATTACAGGAGGTGGTCAGTTAATCACCCTCCTCACTGCTGTCTCTTAGTAAGGCACATATTGAGAAGGGCGATTCCCTTCAAATTTAATAGACAAGGAGAGCAACTCATCGCCCACCTCAAGTGTCTGAGAAGGACATTGGGGTGGAGAATCGCCCGCCTCAAGTGTCTGAGAAGGACATTGGGGTGAAGAATCACCCGCCTCAAGTGTCTGAGAAGGATATTGGGGTGAAGAATCGCCCGCCTCAAGTGTCTGAGAAGGACATTGGGGTGGAGAATCGCCCGCCTCAAGTGTCTGAGAAGGACATTGGGGTGAAGAATCACCCGCCTCAAGTGTCTGAGAAGGATATTGGGGTGAAGAATCACCCGCCTCAAGTGTCTGAGAAGGACATTGGGGTGGAGAATCGCCCGCCTCAAGTGGCCAGGTCTGGATTTCAGAGCTCATGGATTTTTTTTTCACAAGAAACAACCCTGATACGCAAGTACAGCAGCATGCCTCTGTAACCCGCTTCTTTGGTGCTAGAAATTCTGAATGGGGTAGGTTCGAACCACCATACATCAAGCCTAAAAACGAGGGTTTGTCTTGTGGGTAGTAATTGTCTAATTTCAGTTGCACACAAATGGGACAATCAAGCATAATAGAACATCATAGCACTTCATCTAGTGATGAAGTGAGTCCTACTATGTCTCTGCTGGAAATAGGGCCCATCATTGAAGGCAAAATCAAACTCACCCACACCAGCAGCTAGCCAGTTCTAGCTACCAAGGAAGCAAGAACGTCATTTATTATCATAACCCCTAAAATAATTTTCTTTACGTTTCTCTACATTTTCTCTGTAATTCTTACAACAATTTCTTTCCCAGCTAAAATATACCACTAAAATATAGATTTTCTCTAGCTTTACCAGCAAAAAAACATGAAGTCTATTGCAGTCAGAACGACGTGAATTTAAAACCACCAGGCGTTGAACTTGAAATCGAGGGGTTCTCAATTTGTCTTTCAATTTGAAAACTTCTTTGGCGCAAAAAGTAACAATAACAATAAACATGCTACAATCTCCGCCAAAAATAGTTGGACCCTTGTTTTTTATAACAAATAACTATTTGATAGAATCGTTTCAGCTTTACTAGCATTTTGCTTCCAATTAAACCCCCTCCCCATCAAAACGATGTTCATTAACAAAAGGAACTTTATGAGACTACACCAAACACTAGGTGAATGTTAATGGGCTAGTTTTTGCGAAATAGAAACAACATTGTGAAGGGGGAAGGGTAAAATGAAAAATGTAGGAAACTGCAAAAATCATGCAAGTGTTCCGAGACTTTTGGCAGGGATTGCAGGACCTCATATAGTGCAATGAAGTGCAAGCTATGTGCCCCTGCTGTAAATAAGGGCTCTTGTTTTGTGGTCTTTAGTAGGTCAGCTTGTTAAACATGAACATAAACTCAGAACTACTCCTACCTCCATTCGAGCGGTTGAATGCATGAGTAACTCAGTTACGGTCTTCAATTTATTGATGGCTTCATGCTAAAAAGTGACATGATAACAATCACAGATGCTATTATGGTTATTGTGCTAACTTATTGTCCTACTGTAGGACAGTGATTAGCGCGCTCGCCTGTGTCCGCAACAACCCAGGTTTGCGGCTTGGTGGTGGCATATGTAAATTGCAGTAGCCTGCTCTGGTATAATTTAATTACCTATGTTAGACAATGCCTTATGAATTAATAACAATGATAATAATAACATAAATAACCATATTTGAAAAAATGTGACGTTGATTTGCTGCGAGGTAATTGCAGCTTGCACATTTACCTCTCCGAAGCGTAGGTAATTAATACCCAATATCTAGAGGATGTCGATTTAATTGTTGAATAAATTAAATATGTTAGTTCCATTAATTTGTGGAAAAGCCAATCCTCTAAACCAATTGAGTTGATGCTTAATGCAAATTTCCGATATTTCAATTTCTCTCGCCATCTTGAAGTTCTAGAATTCAATTGACTAAGATTGAAAATAAACAGGCTGATTGGTCTCTCCTCGGCTGATTGGTAGAAAAAGCATGGTTGGCTGTAGCTTTTTGAACTGATGCGTAATATGCACACAACTCGGGGAGATGAGCACAAACGATTTTCTTGAAAGAATCAGATATTATAGATCACAACCTTCTGTCTGCTTCCACTTTGGCGAGTCCATTTTTGCATATTTTGATATGAGTTTTGGTTCCTAGTTTTTTCTTAGAGAGTCAAATCATTTTTGGCCCTATGTTCCTGTTGTCTGATGAATTTTGTACCCCTGCAGGTGAAGGATTCATGGTGGTTTGAACCACATGTGGAAAGTCTTACCTGTTTAGTTAAACTCGGCAAATGGCCAGGGCTTCCCCGGAAGTAGGCTTCAAGCATTAAACCAAACCGAACAGCAACCTGTGAGTTGTGCATCTCAGATCTGTAAAAATCCAATTAAAAGATATTCAAAGCAAGATACAAATTTCCTCAAGAAACAACAAGTAAATAAGCGACAAGTAAATAACCAACAAGCCCTACAAAGAGGGTGGTGTTTTTGGCAAAAAGCATTAATCAAGGCCAGGGTCGGATCCAGCAACCACAGAAAGGGGGGGCGTAACACATATTGCAAAGGGTGATCTAAGGGAAATAGGGTATTATCAAGCTAATTGTATTGTTTTTTCAGCAAAAAAGGGTGGTCGTACGCCCCTTACGCCCCTCCCTGGATCCGGGCCTGAAGGCTATAACTCTCTTGGAATGCTTAACTAGCTTCATTCTACCGGGAACATGTATAGAATTGGTTATTTTTCTTTTTAATAAAATCATAACAAAAATAAACAATATTTGCAAGTCGATGCCACGAAGAGCATGGAAATACACGACAACCTTGCATCGATAACATTTAATACATTATCGAAAGTAGAATTAATCCATAACATTAAACACATAGCGGAAAGTAGAAGATCAAAGCTATATATTACACAAATAACAAAAACATTAAACCGTAGAAAACAGAAGTAGATTTTAACAAGAAAGATTATGAACTCAGAAACAGTGGCGTTCTGTCCGGGTATTCAGGGTATTCAGAGAATACTCTAGCGTTTCCACACAAAAAATAATTTTTATGCTCTGCAATTGTTACTCTGCAAACAAAGGGCTTTAGGTTACGGCCGGTATGCGGCTTTTTGATTGTTGGTAATTGTCTGTATGTCTGTTTGACAATGTATTGCGGTTGATATTGCGGCCCCAGTGCAGTGGAATATTTGTTGACCTCACTCTTGGAACCTGCTTTTAGAGCGGGCAGATACTTTTCTAAGCTTTTGACCTAAGTTCCCCGAAGGGAACCTTGAAGCAGCTTTAGCCAATCAAAATCCATGTAGGCGAAATCACTGAAGCAGCAAGTCCTATAGGTTCCCACTAGCAAAAGACGTACATTAAGATCCTGCGTCCATCAGGTCGAATTTCGTTTTTGAAATTGGCGCGGTAAGACTATTACACGCAATCTCATTTCCTTTGTTATTTAACTCTCACACTGTGTTGGTAAATACCTTCAAGTTCAAGAGGCGCGTTTTCCATATCGATTTTACGACATACTCTCTGGTCTCTAATAGACGTCCCCCCCCGCTTATTAATTTTTGGAAAATTTTCCACCCAGGACATTCTTATTCCAACCCCCCCGCTAATTAATTCTGGCAACAAGTTCCAAACCAGACAAAAGCAACACAACAAAATTCAGTGAACCCAAAACTTTTCAATACATTTTTGAAGGAAGGCACAATTTGAAAGACGAAAACCAGGCAAGATGATGATAATACCGATTCTAGTGAAGACAATTGCAGTCATTTAGAAGTTGCTAATGAAGATGAACATAACATTTTTGATATGTTAGAGGACATGTAGAAGGAAAAAGAAAAGTTCTTGTGCTATCGTTGTTGTGTTATGTTATTGTTAAAGCTTCCATTGCCAAAAGGTAAGTTTCGAAAATTAATTTTTTCCAACCCCCCCCACAACTATTGATTCTTGAAATATTTTCCAACCCCCCCTATTATTCCAACCCCCCCGGTTATTAATTTTTTCGATTTTTTCCGACCCCCCCCCCTACTATTCCAACCCCCCCTTCTATTAGAGACCAGAGAGTAAACAAATCGAATTAAGGGAAGAAACAGATTTTTCAAATAGTCTAAGCAAGAAAGAAGGGAAACTCGTAGAACCTTAATGTTGCAGTTGCAAAAGACAGAAAGCAACTTGCTTGAAGTTAAGTAAAGAATACTTATATCTTTATCTTGTTGTTGTAAGCCATATGGGCCTATAAGGCCACACTGAGAAGCCTGCAATCTTTTCACTCTTTTTCGAAGCATCCGTTCTATAGGTGATAGTTACTAATTTGTAGTTTTATGCTTTTATCAGAATATCATGTTTTCTGCTAAATGGTCCTCACAGTGTCAATCTGATGTGTATGGGTTTGTGTTTGGGATATTGATCCTACTTTTTTGTGTGATATTAAAGTGATATAATGTTTTAATGAAGTTTTATTTGCATAAATTTACTACTCCTAATTTTGTAACATTTAAGCTAAAGTAAAGCAGCGAAATCAACTAATTTGATATCCGTTAAATTTTATTAGGGCGTGGCCAAGTCCTTGTTAGAATTTTTTGGGTGTGGTCAGAAAAAATTATCCACAGAATACCCTGTCTTTGCACTCAAGGAACGCCACTGCTCAGAAAACGGATTCTTGGAGCAGGGATAGGTAGCTAGTCAGTCAAAATTTTCAAAACTGATTTTTCTTTGTGTGATATAAAGAATTTGAAAAACCTTTTCTATGCACGCGATTGGATCGTGAAATATCTAAAAAATCATTTTCAAAAATCTAACTACTTATAATAGCTAACAGCTTGAATCATTACTTTTGACTTGATTCTAAAATTAACATAACCCGTGAAAGATAATGCGTTTTTTGGTGTATACGAGGAGCTTTTAGAAGTTTCTGGATTTGAAGAAACGAAATAAACATAGAATAAAAATCAAATAAATCAAAAATGTACTCAAGCGGTAGGATAATTTGACCGTTACCTCAAGTGCCAGAACAAGAAATGTCCCAAACGACGATTATTCAATGCTCTTTCTAACAGGAATCTTGCCAAAGAGCAATCCAGATAGGACTCGTACTTCAAAACCTAAAAGTTCAAAATTTTAGAGTGGAAAATTTCAAAGTATCGTAATAATCTCCAGGGAAGTCTTATAAAAATAAAGATAAAAGAAAGGAGCACTTATTCGAGAGGGGGACTTATTCATTACTAACACTTGTTTTAAATGCCTACAATCATTTCCAAACCAAAAGAATCCCCATTAAAAATCTTGGAACACTTGCATGATTTTTACAATTTCCTAGGTTTTGCCCCCTACCCTACACCATACAATGTTGTATCTGACAACAAAAACTACCCCAATAACGTTCAGCTAGTGATTGGTGTATTCTCATAAAGTTCCTTGATCAAACTGAGATAAAGAGGTGGTGCTTTATCAGAGGAGGGGCTAAATCAAATTATCATAGTACGTACGCGCTACACGCAGCAATACAACATTACCTACATACAAAAAAATAACGCACTACATTAGTGTTAGGTTAATAAGCTAATCGATTCAGCAAATAACAAACCTGAACTAATTGAAGTAAATATTGCTCAAGCTCAATATCACTAGAAAAGAAGAAAGTTAAAAACATGAGTTGATATTAAATCACTTGAAGTTGCCATTACCATGGAGTGAAAATGAAGCAAGATTTGTCCCCTATTTCTATCTGCACCTTGGCAAATTTGGCATTTTTATTTTGTCAAAAGATAAAGATCCACTCTGATAGTTGTAAATTTGTATCGGACCAGGAGTCAAAAATCTTTACGAGCTAACTGACATCAATACCAAACTAAAGAAAAAAGCTTAATAATCAAACCTCCAGCTATCCAGCAACTCTACAGCAAATCTTCTAACTTTTGCATCTGCAAAGGTGTAGTCTAACAGCTCCAACGCATGCTCAGGGCTTAGCTTGTCCTTTCTCCAACATTGGAGTAGGAAGTACATCTTCAAAAAATACAAAATACCTTTCAGTTTAGAGTAAAATAAATTAGTTATTTTACTTCTAATTAGTAAATTAGAAGTAAAATAAAACTGGAAAGCCTATAGGTCTCTGTCAAAATAATTAGTGTGTAGACTGTTTCCATTATCATCCATTGGGCAAAGACACGAGGCATTAACTTGAATTGGTTGTCAATTGGGAAGTCCGGTCAGACTTTTGCTTGTATGGCTTTTCCATTAGTAAAGGGGTATCAATAATCACATGATCTTATACTCTAAAAGACGCAGTGATGCTGAGCTACCTTACTCATTATTGGAATAGGACCTTCTTACCTCTCGTAACTACAATCCTCACCAAAACTGTTGAGATGAATCTTTATTACACAACTTATTGACTTACAGTCCTCCCCCTTACCCCAATTTCAATTTTCTTTGGGCAACTCATATGCATTTTTGTTCCCTGATGCCCTGGCAACAAATTTAACCAACATTGTACAAGGGGCAAGGGGGAGAGCATTTTCCTCTATTTTCTTAGAAAGAGTATTACCTATTGAGCCTTATTTTAGTTTGTCTCAAGAGGTCTTGGGAAAGATTGTAGCATGCTATAAGATGTAACTAACTAAACTCAGTTAAAAGAGATTCCGAAGCATTGTACGGTCACACACTTTACCTCCATTTTCTCAAGTAATTGCAAGTAAATACATAGAAAATAGGAACCTGGGCAACTTCCTGTCTGCAGTTCCACCTCATACTTTGAAGTAGCTTGGGCAACGATGCAGGAAAGTGTTCCCAACACTCAGCTCTAGTAAAAAGGAAAAAAATGTAATATAAACTTCAAAAATAAAAAAAATACCAGAAATATCATTCAGTGGCATATCAAATGGGGAATAATCTACCCTACTTTTCAAAAGTGGAACCACAAGATTTCGGTAATACTCACTGTCTATCTTCAAGTAAACCGATTAGCTTTAAACTCGGCAAGAGTCAGTGAAGGTACTAGGTTTCCTTCAATAACTTCTGAAATAGGAGTCCATTTCACTCAAAATATTCGAAAATTCATTCTGATAAAACTATTCAAGCATCATTCATCTTCTGACATAAGGCTTTCGCCTCTACGTGCCACCAACACCGCTTTAAAACTCCGTTGAGAAACACTGAGAATCAATTATTCAGGAAGCAATATGTGTTGAAGATTGTAGACAAGATAATAAAAAGTAGTTCCTTTTTGACTAAGCTTCACCTTGCCCTTCTTCATTTATTTTAATCCATGTTTGTTTATTTGGAAATGTAGAAATGAAGCTACCTCAAACGCCAGAGAAGTTCTTTGTCTTGCTCAATTATTGGCAATAGTGGGTCTCTTGCTATTATCTCTTCAATCAGCTCTTTATGTTGTTTGCTACCCCTTGTCTGAAAAAGATTCCACATCCAAATTAGGAATATCTACAATAGTAGGTTGTGATAAAACAAACAACTTTTCATACCCTAACACAGGAAAGTTATTATCCAACAACCATATGAAACTCAAGGTTCCCAGTTAATGAAATGATAGTTGTTTCTTATAAAGAGCCTGAAGAAAAGGTGAATAAGACTACAATTAAGGAAAAAGAAACTACATAAGAGATATGTTTCCAATTCTCGCTATGACTGGTCGTTAGAGAATCTTCACACATTGACTGGATCCTAGTTGCTGCATATCTATGAAAAAAGCAGCTATAAGCTTCTATCTATATTTTCTGAAAGTAGTTTATTGTCTTTCCAACCAGAGCCTTATCAGCTGTATTTTTTGTGGCTCGGCTCAAGGCGTGCTCTAACGATTGTCTCCAATCGTCCATTAAACATTTGTCTAATGACTCACCATGAATGGGTTTGCTCCACTTCCAGACTTTGCTACTTCAGCAGCTAGTTCAAGAATCTAGAAAATACAAATTTTGAAATTTATACCCTATCGTATCATGGCTTTTTTTGATACTTTAACAAATAAACGATTGCAAATTAGCAATTTTTAGCGATCAACTTCAAACTAAGAGAGTGTTTCTCACCTTTTCATCAGAGGGGTAACTGACTGGCTCTGCGAATTTCGTAAAATCAATTAGCAAGCAAGGTCCTGATTCTTGATTACTGTTTGATACCACAGTGCCAAGAGGGTTCAGTGGTGTGCCAGTGCAATCATTCTCCCGACACTGCCATGCATACAGCTTAGTAGCACCAGATCTGAGCACACCTTTGTAGTCAAACATGGTTATGTTTGCCCATGATAATGGTACAGGCGCCTTGAAATGAAGAAGATATCAAGTAATCCTCTGCCATTAAAGAGATAGAAACATTACTTATTTCTTTGTTTAGTGAAAATCAATCCCTTTTTGTGGTCTGTTGCTGCTTATTTTTATTAAGGCATGGTTTCAGGAAAATAACAGGAAAATAATATCTGGTCAGTTGATCTATGCAATAAAGTAGTAATGTAGAATTAACGGATAAGTATTTAGCAACATCACTCTTCTGAAGAAAGAAATGACTTTATTTTTGATTTGATTTAATAGGAAAGATTAGGAAATTTGCAATTTTTCAAATTTGATAATTACTTGATAAAATAAGGCGTAGCTCCAAAAACTAGGGGGTGGTCAGAAAAGTTTTCCATCCTTTCCCCGACCCCTGAGACCCCCACTTTATGGCAGCTAGTGACTTCACTGATCAGTCTGAATACAATGAGCCATACAGCAATACGTCATAGGGTAACACCACTGTCTTCATAATATAAGTTAATCTATGCTAACTATGCGATAAATTTATTGCGTGTTCACACGGAGGGAGGTCTTCTTCTTCTTTCGTTTAATCGGTCAACTTCAACAGGTTGAAGGCTTAGCCGATGTGCTGTTGCGGAGGTGTAAGGATCAATTAAAAGTTAAAAATAAACAAGTAAATAAATAAAAATAAGAAAATAAAAGAAGCTGAGCGATCAATTAATTCAAAGGTTAAAAGATGCGATGCAATCAATTAAATAAAGGCTAAAAAGATGCGTTGTCCAGCTTAAAAGGTAGCCCCGCCATGAGGGGCACTTCTTAGTTGGGCCTGGAATATGTACAGGGTAGAGGCGGTCATAATATGGGATGGCAGCAGGTTCCAGTCCGTGACAGAGCGTGGGAAGAAGGAGAACTTAATGGGTCTTGTTGTTTCTTTCTTTTTTTTGAAATGCAGTATAAATTCAATTAGTGAATTCCAGCATAAAAATATTTCTCACCCTTCTTTCTCTGTTTGAAGCTACCCCATAGATGCATAAACATAACCTGGCCATCCTAGGAACGTCACAAACAGCAAGACTGAACTCAATGAACTCATTCCACTTTGGACTGACACCAGGCTGGTAGGAAGTGCTCATAATGTCGCAGAGAGATTCTCCGCCATGGTATATTCCACATTTCACTGCTATCTGCAAAAAATCAATCATACTCATAAAAGCTATTTTGATATTGACACTAGCTTTTGACAAACTAAGACTCTGTTTTAAAGATTTTAATCCAAAAAAATTATTTATCTGTAAAACATTTATATGGGAGCTCTCTGTTTACACTACAAAATTTATCCCCATAAATATTAATTCGCTTTCCCGTACAAAAATTCTTCTTGACGGTTAAAACGAGGAAGTTTTATATTGATAGATTTTAACTTTGATATACCAGTGTAAGCACTTAACTTTGATAAATTTTATATTGATTCATAACAAGGCTATTTTTTTATTGATAAATTTTTTTACGGATAGACAAGGAGGCTCTTTCATTTTTAAACACAAAGGCTTAATGAATAGAGATTTAACCAGATAAATTTTGCAGTTTAGACCAACAGGCTAGCAACATAAATATTTCACAGATTAGAATAGAAACAAGAAAGGAGACTGGCTCTCTGTTACTTTAAGTCTCATGCTTAAGCAATCATCAGACATACTATCATCTTAGATATACTAAATTGGACCTACCAATATGGCCGCAAATGACTTCATTTCAGAATGACAGTTACTTGATCCAGTTTTTTTTTAGATCAGTGGTATCCACATTTCACCAAAGGGAAAATGGGGAAAATCCAATGCTCCCTTAAATTAGAAATTTTCCTTATAGGCACTTTTAGCTCAATTAGCATTTGTGCGACTCTGAACTTTTAAGAACTACTGTATCAAAGATTCAACAACAAATTTAATACCTGTAGTCCTGGTGAATTTATATTTGTGGCACAGACTATTTTGATTTTAACCAAAGATTGTGGGCCAATGTCCCACAAAGAGATGGTGCTTCGTCCTGGTTTAGGAGGTAACGGAGGAGCTTGACCCACGATTGTGGACCCACGTATTCTATCTTCGATTTCAATGTCACATTTCTGCATCAGCATTAACTGAGGCCTAGCATCATTCGCAACACATTGCTGTATATACTGAAAAAAAAAGCAGGCAAGTTATGAGATCACAAATCTTTGGTGCCAATATGATGTTCATTCATGGACCTTGATTATTGCGGAAGTCTTGTGAAAAACCGAAAATAGTTGCTACTTCAGGAAAGTAAGAAAAATCAATAAAATGACAAGACATAATAAATGCAAGTGAATCACATATTTTCTAAGGTCTATCCATTTCTATAATAGTTCAAGGTTTATACTATGTTCTTGGGGTTGGCGATGAAGTGCCTTGCTGATTTATCAAATTAAATTATTTGCCTCACCTTACGGTCACTGCTACATAAGAATAGCCAAGCTGATAGTCGTTGATAGGCGAATACACTTACAATCTTTGTAAGGTATTGGTTTATGCACAAAACACAAAGGGCCAATTGAAAAGGTGGACTTATCAAAGCAGTGCATTGATTGATGATAGGCAAATACTCTTACTATTTTTGTGAGGTATTGGTCTATGTGCAAAGCACAAAGGCCCCACTGAATAGGTAGATTAATCGAGCAGTGCGACCCTGGTCCCTGGTCCTTCCCCTAAATGTGACCACACCTCGTGATTCCTTTTGCCTTCTTGCCTGATATTACAGAGAGCTGGCTAATTCTCTCCTCGCACTTTATTTGACAGTCAGAAGGCAATTTCGAACCCATAACCCTTCAATGAAGGATCAAGTGATCAAACCACTAATAAGCTATTCCGGCCTTAAGGCCGGTAGAAATGAGGAGGGAAATGAACAGCCCCCATGATAATAATTCTTATTACACAAAGAATTCATGTCAACGAGGGGTAAGGAAAGCTGTCTGAACGGGAAAGCTGTGTATAAGGCAAAAAGGAGAAATCATGATTTGATAGGGTCAGTTATTATACCTTGTACGACATCAGTTTTGGGTCCTCCTCGTCAATAGATATACTACCAAACAGGAAGTTTCTTCTACCGACTGTTTTCAGAACGAAATCATCTGAATTCTCCACAACCTTTAGTTGTAGAGTTGAAGCTTTTTTCTTCAATGCCAGAGTCACCAGTTCAGTGACCGTAAATTCAAACGGTATATGGAAAGTATGGGTGATTGCTTTTGCAACCGCAACATTGACTATAAATTCTGACGATTGTATCTTTGACTGCAGATAATCAGGGATGAGCAAACTGGGGGCAAATTGCGGGGGATATGAATACACTGCTCTGACTCCCCAGGTTGCCCGTCTTCTTTGAGTTGCAACATGTTCACAAAAGGTGCGGTATTTTCTCCTGAAGTCGTGCACCTCCTCGATTTTGTCCATATTATCAAACTCTGTCAGACTTTTCCCGATCAGCATGCTTATTTTGGAATTGAGAAGTTTTTGAGCGGCATCCCCTTTCTTTTCAGCAACTTTGAAATACGGCTTGAATGGTTGGACGTCATATATCGATCGGGTCTCATCAATCAATTCCTCAATTCCTCCTTTCCTGTCAACACACGAAAAAACATAAAATTTCTTGTCTTTCAAGAAGTGGAAAAGAGGCAATTTCTGAGCCTTCTTCCATAGTTTGGTTTTGAATTCTTCAAGACTGATATCGGCTTGAACCTGCACAGGGACGCTGAGGCCATTTGGAAGCAGACACTCGATGCTGATGGAGCTTGCGCGAGTTTGGCCTCCCCAGAAATTGAAGTGGGAAGAATCGTAGTCGTAGGGCGGCATCCTTGTGGACACTTGGCAGACTCCTTATTTCAGATCAAATATTAGCTTGTCCTCTTGCTAGTTCTTCCATGTCGAAGCAAGAAGATTATCCCCACCAAACAAGTTCTAAAAAGCGTTATTTCTTGAAACCAAGCTTCTTTCAATACAGTTTGTACCTAGTGGCCTAATTTGTGCCGTCATGTATCTTGTATCTTGCAACTTTCTCTTCCGAAACAAGACAGAAACTGATTCATTTTATCACGTGATGGATTTAAACCAATAGAATTCAAGAATTTCTGAGAAATGACTATCCGCTATCGTTGTTGTTGTTGTTCATTACTTTATTTTGCAGAAGAAAGTGGGCTGATGATAGGTACTAGTTTGTTAAAGAATTTAGTTCTATTAGCTAAAAACCGGACCACGATAAACCAGAAAAGCCATTCTTTCAATGATCCCTACTTTTCAACTCTAATCATGCCTAATTTTAGTGTTCAGTGATAACCAATTTGTGTAAGGGATAGAATTCTGTACAGTGATACTTGTAACAGTGTGCAGTGCAGTATTGATATCATTCACTTGTAATTGGCCAGGGGGCCTGAGGGTGCTAAGCCCGCCAATATGACCAAAAGACAACGCAAGGGTTGGGGTCAATTTCTTTTGTTATGAGCCCCTTTCCCCAATCAAAAACATACTCCACAGCCCATGTCAATTGTAGAGGTTCATATCTTGGCTTGCACCACACAAAGATGTGCTTAAGACCACTCAAGACTTTTTATGAAACGTCAGTCTGATATTCTTAGGTCATCTATTTTCCATAAAGCCGATATTTTTGGGTAAGAATCCTTAAATAATAAAAAAGCATCTGAGGCATTTAGGTTGCAGAAAATCAAAAGTAATGTTTATGATATTTTGGGGTTTCTGGATGGAGATTTTCCTTATATTTTCAGGTCCCTGAAGTTTTTTTTTATATTTTATAGGGCTCTGTAAACTTTTTGGAGTGACGTTCCAATAATTTTGAGTGCCACCTTGGGTTTCAAACCTACAGTACTTATCCAAACGTGTGTACTTCTCAAAAGATACATGGCAATATGAGCTATTGAAACCCCTCTTATTCGTGGTTTGGTGTTGTTACTTATTTGGGGGTAAAACTCATACCTTTTGTTTCAAAGTTGGGATCTCCGTTACACGTTTCTAATTCTAATAAGAGATGTAGAGACTATTGCATTCATATTTTATCCCCGTATGTGTTGTAAGATGTATTACAATTTGAGGTGATAAATTTTCATAAAATTAGAGATGACCCTAACACTAAATGTAATGCTTACGTGAATTGAAAAGGATAGCTTCTCAGATGGGATAATAACAAATTCTAAAAAAAATACAAACTAGAATCATACGTGTAAAGATGAATAGAAATATTTTAATCTGCTCTTGCAATTCAGTTTTTCATGTTTTGACATTTCATAGCTTTTTCTTACAGCTAATGTTTTTCTCATTGTATTGTATTTAACTTTGTAGAGTAGAACTTTGTAGAACTTTGTAGAACTTTGTTAAACTTTATAATGTTTTCTGTTTTGTTGTAAACACTCCTGGCTCGATAAGCTTTGCTTCTGCTGGTATGAAACGTATGCAGTTAGTTTTTACTAAAACATGTTTTCATGAATTACACTCTTTTTTCTTTAAGAACAATCTTATAAGAACACGAGCCTCAGATTTTGCCAAAACTTAAGAACAAGCTTAGAAGAAACTGAGGCTAACCATTTTAAGGTCAGTATAAAGAATTATACGAAATAACTACGAGACTAACAAATAATTACAAAACAAGTAGATTGACTTGACAGCACACAGACCTATCAGATGGTCAAGAGAGTCCACATTTGCACTTGTTTAATTTCCATCTCGTTCCGGCATTTAGTAGAGTCCCAAAAGGTCTCTTTGAGCACTAGTACGTATCACTAACTAAGAAAATGGCGGCAAAAGACAACCCGGATGATGCCAGACCTTGTTCATCAACTGGCGATGCAGACGAACCGTCATACAGAGACTTTATATGTGTAATATGTTTACAACTTTTAATAGAACCTGTTGTGCTTCCTTGCAAGCATGAACTTTGCATGCTTTGCTTCAAAACGCATGTTCACTCAACAAGCTTGTGTTGTCCGATGTGTCGGGCCAGAATTTCGAGTTGGGCAAGAAGAAAGTCGAGAGAGGGAAGTCTAATTGACGAAGAGAGATGGAATTATATTCAGAAATTATTTCCAGAACGATGTCAAAAAAGAATGAATGGTGAAGAAGATGATGATGATGATGATTTCCTGTGTAAGTGAAGTTGGGAAGCAGGGACGCTGGAGCAATTTAGGGGCAAGAAAAGCGAATTTTTTGGTGAGGGCATTAAAGAGCGAGAGTGATGGGGTCTAGAGGTAATCACAAGGAGAAAAATTGCAGGCCAACTACTCTAGATTGGCAACTTTTGAAAACATAATGACACAATTTATACACATGGAAATGGCACTTTCCCCCCAGGGTAGTAGGGGCAGTTGCGACTGCACCAACTCTCCAGCGTCCCTTCTGGAAAGTTTTTGAATACATAGATAACAAAATTGTATGCTGTTTGATTATGCAATGTTTTCCCCACACTAATCACCATTGGATTGTAAACCCAACGATAATGCTAGTGAATCATTTATCGCTGAGTTGTTCTTGAATTTGCATGTACTGAAAGTAAGAAATTTTTAACTGGTGTTGCAAGTTGGGAAAACCCAAGCTGAACTGCACAGCAAGTCAATTTGACACAAGCTTGCAAGTGCACCTGAAGAATAAGGTTTCACACATGCAAGATATGCATAAAAGTTGGGGTTTGTGGAGTTTTAACAAGTTTTCTATCATTCTTGACAAAAAGCTTGCCGAAAACTAAAATATGCATAAGTTCACACCTAGAATTTCACTCTTTGTGTATGAGATCTCTTCAAATTCTGCCATCCTCTGGCGGCTTGTGGAAAGCAACATTTTCAAGTGAAGAAGATTTGACTCGTCAGATTGGCATATGCCCTGTCTGTATTTGTCCAATGAGAAATCATTGTGAAAGTTAATGGGAGCTAATGAGCCAATCAAAGCATGCCTAGTAACATGGTAAAAAGGAATGGAACACTTGAATCTGATTTTAGCCTGGCTTTTTCTTGTTTTTTAGTGATTTCACACCTATTTATCACCACCTACTATCAATAAAATGTGTTTGAAGATGTGGTTTATGCAGAGGCTTTGCATTGGTGAACTTGTCTTGTGTTTACCTTATAGTTTTTAAAGGTTATCATTTGTTTTTGTAGCCCCTCCATTCACACATGTTGTGGCAAAAGAGGGGGCATTGCGAGAAGAATATGAAATTGAGAGGAAAAAGGTAGGCCTCTTAGGTTATTTCCCCAATTAATCTGTTGCTTCTGAAATATTTTGCAGGCATTTATTTTCATTCACCAATAATTTCAGCCTGGGAGCTTTTTCCTTTTGTTACTGGAAAGGGTATGTTTATTCAAGGGAGTAGGCTTTTCCAATCATGACCAGAATGAAGTTTACCATAACTTAAGTTAAGGAGGTGCTTCTTGTCTTGTATCTACTTCTAGACCTTAAGTTTTGTTCATCTTGATATACAGCTTAATAAGCTTGATGGCATTAGGACAACAAAACAAATGTGGTAAGCTCAGCAGCTCTTAACATCACTCACTATACAAGATGGCCAATTTTCTTTGAAATTTTCAAATATTGGAAATGTCGAGAGCGTTCAAGCCAAGTCCATAAGCAAACTAATACAATTCTTAAGGGTCATATTAAGTCATGACTAGTAATTGTATTTACCGCTCAAGATTGAACAAGAACGAGCTGAAGAAATTCAAGCTAGTGAAGAAGTTATACAATTATTACTTAAAGAGGAAGAAGCTTTACGAAAAGATGTGGAAGAAGATGAAAAGCTAGCAAAACAACTTCAGCAAGAGGAGCTTAAAACTGTGAGTTATTATTTCATTCTTATTCAATTAACTGTTTCCTCAATTACACAATTTTTTTGAGAATTGCGAAAGATGAGAATTTTGATGCATGCACTTCCTTACTACACATGTACGTAAACTTTAGGGGGGCTTTGGGGCTCGAACACTTTCAGAGAAATTTGTGAATAAGGAAATAAACAGTCAAAATTCACAAATTGTCAGCCTTTTGACGATATTTCACCATCTCAGCATGCTTTATCATCGTCTAAAACAATTTGATAACTCACCCCATCCTCATAAAAATCACCTGTCTTGAATGGCCAGGTCTCAACAAATCTGTTAACAATTGTTGAAAGTTTATGAATATGGTTGGAACATAATGCATTATTGTGGCAAATCGTTTCATTTTGGTTGCAAATCTTTTATCATATAAATCACTCTATGACCTTTACAAATTATCTCATAATCATTTTGAATTGTACCATAATATTTCGAAATTGTTCAATAATGGTTCCAAATTGTTTTATGATGACGGTTCAAAATTGAAAATGGTGAAACATTTTAGCTCAATCTGATGCAAAACAGTAGGAGGCTAACTCGAGGTTATTTTCCTTATTTGCAATTGGCATTTCGAAGCAAGTAGTTCTATGCCTAACCACTGACTCGCAAAATACTTAGGCCTATCAATTTTATTTGAGATACTTCATCATTCTTACTTCATCGTTCAAGAGTAACGGATGCACTTCAGCAGAATAATCCTTATCAAAAACTCCAGAAGAGCATTAGCTACCATGCAGAAAGTTATGATGCATTGTCAGGCTAGCTTTCCAACCATCTTTGATATTGACATGACTCAGTTTTCTTTGTCTATGAAATGGAATGCCCTTGGTAGCTCAGTTTGATAGAGCAATTATGTGCAAAGTCATTAGTTGTGAGTCTGAATTCTGTCTGGTTGATTTTTAACTTTGAGATTTCGTTTTACTTACTCTTTTAGGCTGGTAACAATGTGCTCTCCCCCAACTCGAAATTGAGACAGGTCTTAGACGTGTTTAAACTACCAAAGGAAATGACGTTGAGAAGCAGCTCTACATCTGAAAAGAAAGACACTTCTGATGATACCAAGTCAAAGAAATGCATGAGCAATTGGCTTTCCAAATCACAGCAAGGTAAGACTGCCTAATTCATTTCTTGATAACCAATTTCAAGCATTATCATAGAAGCATGTACCCTTCCATGCAAAATTTGTTATTGTTGGTTTCTTGCATGGATATTGGGAAGAAGCAGTGGGCTAGATTTATTGGGGGGAATTTGAATTAGCAGAGGGTACAAATTGCGAAGCCACATATTCTGGATCCTGTCTAGACTATTCATTTCTTATCACAAATGCTGGATTTTGCCTCTAAAAGACTGTGTATATCTATTTAGGAATTTAAGTATTTTGTGACAAATATTTCAATACCTGAATCAGAAAAGCCATTAAACTTAGCGAGTGGGATCCTAATAAGAGCGTGGAAGGGAGGGGATATTTAAAGGATTGATCAGCAGGGGGCTATTACGCACCTATTTATATTCGGAATCTTGATTTGAACACCACAAATTAGGATAATGATACGATGATCATTCCGTTTAATAAACCATCTTGGTCATTATTGGTTTTAACCAGCAATATTCCATGTCTAGATCAGTGGTGGTGGTTTGAAATTGCAAGATAATTCTGCTCTACAGCTGCGATGAATTACTAGACATCCTTATGTTTTCTCATACAGAACCTAATAACTACTAAGGCTTTGCTTCAGACGCTCATCAGAGTAGTACGTCAGAAAGAGAATGTAATTGAAACCACACCAAACCAGAATGCGTCTGAAAGAGGACGTAAATTAAACTTAACGAATGGTTATACCCAATGGTAGATTGATTTTGGGTCTAAAGTCAATTTCAAGACAGCTCTAAGTATAGCAATCTTTCTGACGTACTACTCTGACGAGTTTCGGACGCAAAGCTACAGTAGTTATTCTGTTCTCATGTGGCTCCGATTTTTCTCCCCACCCTCGGGTTTTGTACCAATCAAAGACTATCAAATAACATCGGTAACTCTGGTAGCTGTATTAACCTGAAAGATTATTATCCACAATCAACGAATTCCGAGAACGTGCCAGTTCAGATTTCGAATTGAAAAATAAGAACTGGATTATATTAATCGTTATCACGCGCATATTTCCTGTTCACTGGGTTTAACTGATGGAAAGATTAACACAATATCAAATTCAGACATCCAAATCAATGGAAGGATTGGAAGAACTTGATCCTCATGACGTAGAAGCCGTTATCGAATATCTTTTGCTTTGAAAAGGAGGATTTTGAAGGACCTGAAATTTGTGTGAATTTTCTGTGTTGGAAATGTAAGAGATACATATGACCCCTCAAGGGCATCTCTCCGGGCTATTTTTTCAAATATATACAAACAGCCTGTTCTAGAAAGCAATGTTTAGAAGTTTCCACTGTTAGGCAACCGAACTATGTTGACTTTCCAATCAAATCATAACCTACTCCCTAAAAACCTTTTATTTTCTGGAGGACGGGTTCTAGAAAGGTGTCAATTTCGACACCCGTGCATCAGAGAGAACACTGAATTAGTTGAAAGATGCAAATATCATGCAAAATCAGTTATTTACGATCATTAACGCTGTAAAATATTTCTGTGTGGTATTAGCTATTGTAGAAAATTATTTTGAAATTTGAAACTTAATTTTGATTGAAATTTATGCAAAATTTGCTTTGTTACGGTGCGAATCCATATTTCCCCGATTTCTAAATGGATTTGAAATTGTAAAATGAGATGGAACTAGATTAGTTTTTGGTGAAGTTTTGATGGACTGGATGGTGAACTAGATGGTTTTTTTGGTGAAGTTTTTGGGTCATTTTCAAGTTTTATTTTGGTTTATCAGCAGACTTTATTTTAAAGGTTCCTTGATATCCAGTTTACGTACGAATGATGAATTGAAAATTTGCAGTAATGAATTTAAACTTGTGCTGTTACAAGCTATTGTACATTATAGTCAGTTAGTATAGTACATACATAATCAGTCACATAATCGGTTAGAACATACTCTCTTTTTGGACCCTTGAGGAAAATTCACTCGGTGAAAACCTACTTTCGTATTCTCGGCTCGCTAGAGCAATTTTAATTTCAATTCTTTAATAAATGACATGAAGTGCTTTTTACGGACTTTTTTGAACCTTTTATTAACCATGAAAACCACAATTAAAAGTTTTAAGTTTTTAAAATCATTACTTCGTGAAGAAGGAACTTTTTCTTGTCTTTATTTCAAGTAATTCTTTGTCAAAAAGCTACATAAGGAACTGATAGGCATATATGATTCAATACATCCGTAATTCTGATCAACATTCTGATCTGTTTATACCAGCTATAACATACTTTAGATATAACGTACTAAATCAGCCAGTCCCTTGAAATACGGTACAACCGGATTATTATTATTATGATTATTGTTATAATTGCTATAAATGCACAACTTACTTATAAAGCATGGTGGCAAACAAAACAGACTAAACTAACATACATCGAAAAATAAGAAAAAAGAATGTTTGAAATGTATTGCAAAAAAGAACAATAATAAAAACTTAGATGTGTGGAATTTTAATAACCTTGCTCTCTGGAACCTTTGTTGTAGATAGGTGGAGACATTTTTAATGATAGAGGTTTCTTCATTTTTAAGGAGTAGACATAAACATACTGTATAGTGTAGCATCATAAACAAGAAAATACCATACGACAAAAGTAATGATAATCAGCAATCAAAATTGTATACAGTTTGTCAGACCATGAAAACTAGAACCCTTAAGGACCTGAACAATTTCGAGGTCTTAGAATTATAAAAATTCCAAAATCTCCCGAGGAATCCAAGCTTTTATCAAGACTTAACCTCTGCACTGGAATGTGATGGGACTAACATTTCCAGTGATTAGATTTCCTGAAAATGAGACCCGTATCTACTCGACATTCATATCTATCTCTAATGTATAGCCAATAGCGTGTTAAGCTTCGGTATTTAAGCAGATTGTTATCATTATTATCATCATTATTATCATCGTCATTATTATTATTGTGAATATTACTATGCAACTTCAATTATTATTGTTATTACTATCAGATACAACTGTACTATTGTTGCTCTCAAGAAAAATTACGAAAAAGTAAACTTTGTGAATCTGAGCATGAGGGCCCTAGGATTGATATGCACTGATGACAAGAGAAAGGGTATACTTCAAGAAATAAAGAGGATTGAACTTTTGGAACTTCTTTCAATATAAATTTTCAGAAACATGATAAACATCTGTATAAGAACAAGGACAATATACATATATTGTAGGAAAGACAAAGAATGGAATAATCCAGAACTTTTAACATTTAAAAGAAGTAAGATGGTGGAAGGCAGTAAGGCTTGACTACCAGGCCCCTTTATGTTTATGGAGAGTGGTAGTTACTAAGTTATTTTTAGTGTATAGTTTTGCATTTTAGAATTTCAAAATTTTCATTTCTAACAATGCCTACTTACAATATGATAATTGTTTATTTCGACAGGAAATGAGATATTTGTATTGTTGTAAGTTTATTTATGAGAATTAAAGTCTTCGTTATTATCTGCTTAAAATAGATGATTTATCATGTCATGAGTTAGGCGCGTGTTTGGGGAGGCTTCAGAAGAAGTTTTGATTATGATTAGTTGTGGTTTTGATTTTGCTTTATTTGGTCAGCATTCATATTATTGATGATCTTATCATATCTTACTGTTGTCAAGTTATCGTATTGTTTTGTCTGTTAAGCATTCAAATCATTGATTAGCTTATCATGTCATTATCTAGACTGCTTATCTTGATAACAGGTGACATATCTGGAGATGGTTCCTTCTTCGTTTTGATTTTCACAGTTTGGTTTGTCGGTGTAGCATTCAGACTTTTGATTATTTCATCATGTCATTAACTAGATGGCCAAGCAGGTGATATATTGGGCGATTATTCAGTCATCATTGTTTGTATTGTTTGGTTTCGGTTCAACATTCATATCGTTACATTGAAAACCTGAGTAATGAGGACATGATTACATGGTCTCGCTTTGCCTGGGAATATTCCGCCCTACCATGATACCTCAGCTACGGAAACAAATACAATTCCTATTCTTAATTGTGTATATGATTTCATCCTTGATTCAGCCTAAGCTGGTTTTAATAGAAATGAGAATTCCTCTAAGGTTCCCGAACAGGTTCGTGTTTTCATAATGCCATGTTGATGAAATAGTAGTGCGAGGGGCAAATGACTTCAATTAAAGTGTGAGAGATTTTTCAGATTTTTAACGATTTTTAGCCAAAAGTGTAGAAGAATTTTTTAAATGATTCGCCTTTCGTAGTAGTGTACAAAAACCAGAATTCTATACAACTGGGGGCTTTGGTGGTCTTCCTGGTTTGGGGAAGTCTCCGGCCCTCGGCAGTTCAGGTGTAGTTACTAAAGAGCCAAGGTAGGTTCGTCTCTACAGGGGTAGTTCTGGTACAATTTGTGAGATGGTCATTACCTGATAGCTTAGTTGGTAGAGCAGTGAAGCACCAAGTCAATGTCCGTGCGTTCGAATCTTGCTCGGTTCATTTTTCATTCTCACACTTTCGATTGGAAAACCATTAGAAATTTTTAGAGAATTAGCTCCTTTGATCAGAGATGTGATTCCAAAATTTACCTTCACGAGTTTCTATACAGAAGAAATATTGGCCTTAGCGTTGTAAACTCTGCTGATATTTTGCTTTTCACCCAACAGATCATGACAGGCACCCACTCGGAAACAACAACAACAACACACCCCATCGCTCAAGGCAAGAAGAGGAAGATTACCACGTGGCGTTTCGACTCCAGCGAGAACTTGACCAGGAGAGGAAAAGACCGACCACTCCAAAATCTGTAAATGAATTCTTTAACCCTCTGAGGAAAGACACTCTCTCGAAAAGTGCGGAGCCACCTTCAAAACGATTGAAAAATCGTTAATCGTTGTTTCAATTGGCTATTCTAAGTTTGTATATATATATATATTTTTGTTGATGAGGGCTCAAGCATTTATTAATAGGGCTAGAGTTGCTAAAAATATTCGATTTCTTTGCAGAGTTACTTTTAGTTGAATTCGCTGCATAGCATTGGGAAGAAATCACAAACGACATATTTGACAAGACCTCGTTTACATTTTACATTGTTTCCTATGCTCTGCTGCATAACTTACGCCTGAAATCTTCCGTGTACGTCAGAAAAACGTCTGTCCTCTGAAACCCTTTCATAAATTTTGTATTAAGCAGACTTAAAATATTTCAGTTGAATTTTGCGGTCGAATAGTCGAATAATCTAATGCGTAGCTATTTCCTGAAATTTCGTGATGCAACAGCTTCATTAATGGGTGTATTTGAAAGTTTGCAAACACTTCTCCTCATGCAATTTAACTTTCATTTCTATTAAGCAGCTTCAATTGTCAGATCTTAACAAGAAACTTTTCATTTACCATTTCTAATTTTTCGCAAATAAAAATAAAGGAAATGAATTAGTACAGTCTTTGGATGGTACAAAACTTCAGTCTTGCTAGAAATATCGGAAGCATAGCGAAACGAACACATAGATTACTTAAGCTTTTTGTCTGACACTCAACAGAGTAATACGTCAGAAAGAGAACGAAACAGAAACCTGACTAATTCATATACCCAGATGTGGATCGAAATAGGCCAATCAGAAAAGAGGTGAAAGATTGGTATGGTGGGAAACCATATAAGAATCATACGAAATAACCATGAGACTGACAAATAATTACAAAACAAGCAGATTGACATAACACAGATAAATCAGATGGTGAAGAGAGTTCACATTTGAACAAATAGACGCAACTGATAGCGAAAACAGGCTTTCAAATCAGTATAAAAATAAGAACAATTTAAGAACATTTCAGGCTGAAAATAGAGAAATGTGTATTGTAGGTATTGGGAAGTTTAATGCAGTTAGTTGAGTCATATCATACAGTGAGATAGTCTTTTGATTGATTGAGATTTCATTTTGAATTGGGAACTAGAATTTGCTTTTTTATAGGTTAGGTTAGGTAAACGTTGATGTTAGCTGTATAAAGCTACTATGATCAAATCTTTGATAATGAAAAGAAAATAAGTCTTTATTCTTTTAAGTCCATTCTAATTTTCTTCAGCAAGATAGATTAATTGTCAAAATAGGACTTAGTCTTCTTGGGATTGAGATCTAGGGATGGAAAATTAAATATTGATTTGAGATTGTAAAGCCAGTATATTGGTTCCCAGAGAATAGTGCTCAATACATTGAAGTAGAGCATAGATAAGCACTGGTTGGCAGAAAAGAAACAGGAATCTACACTTTCATTCATTTCATCAGAGATGAAAGTGTAGATTCCTGTCTCTTGATTTGAGATTGGGTTTTTTTATTATATGCTCAATATTGAGAATTTCCTTCATTGGCATAAGGACTTCTTATTCCGGTGTCAGGAATCGTGATCATTTAAATGATGCATATCATATCTTTGGGATTGGTCTAGAAGATCAATGACGGTCATTTCATGAATCGAAACGAAAAGAAAGTGCACTCAACGCTAAAACTCAATCAATGCAAATTGCACTGCTCAAAATTACAAGGAATGGCAGCAAAAAAAGTTAAAACTAAAAATAAACGTAAAACAAACGAACTGAACAACTATAATGAAGGTGAAAACTTAATAGGGCAAAAAACTAAATAGAACACTTAAGATAGCAGTCCTTACACTTAATCAGTAATATAAAAATGTCTCAGGAAATGTTTTCTCAGTATCGGAGTTACTTAGATCTATGGTCATTCCAGAGTCTTTTTTTCTCATAGCACTTTATTACAATAATATCTGTATACTATTGTATGCTATGCAAATAAGACTATTGTATGATAAGACCAGGTATGAAATCGAGGTCAGCTTCTTGGTTGCTTGGTTGCATAACGACTGAATAAACAATGGGAAAACAACAGACTTTGATCTTCTGCATAAGTGACCGTGAAATGAAATCCAAGGTCAGGCTCGATCCCTTTCATCCTAATCCCTGCATACGTCACATCCGCTCATTGATTCAGCTTAAGATTTCCATAAATCACATTTTGTTTTGCAAAGATGGAACACACTGCAATGTGTTTATATTCTGAATCTGCGTATTATTGAAGCCAGTATGGAGGTCTGAGTTTTGGTAAGATAAACGTCTTGCTGTTTTTTGAAGAACCGTTTTCTTTTTAATGCTTTTATAAAGTGATCAGATTCTTCTTCGTATTCACTATTGTTCAACTGGAAGGCCAAGTTGATTAAGTTTTAAAAACTTCAAGTGTTTCTACATGGATCAGTTAATCAAAACTTCTCCTTGTCCTTCAGAAGCAAAAGTCAAATTATCTTTTCTAACGGTTATTCTATGATTTCAATATTTCATTCATTATCTATCATAGTTATTATTCTGATTATTATTGTTATTATAATTGTCATTAAAATTGCAAATTTGAAATTAATAGTAATTCCACTTTCTTATGACAAATATTGATTTACTTTCTCTAAAGCTTATTTATATATAGAAACAAGTACACATTTAAATAACGTTTAGTTTTTTCTTTTTCGAACAAAATCTTTGATGGTATAAAAACTGAGTGCAGACTCCTATGTATTTTGTGTTTTTGCTCTGTATGTTTTGTATTTTGCTAAAAGGTGAGGGGGGCTGCCCCCCCCCCCCCTGCAATAGCCAATACACGTTTTTTTTTTAATAAGAAACCGGTTTATAAGAAACCTAGTACTAGAGCCCCCTAAGATTTAAGAAACTTTTAGAGCTACATCAATATCTTTAAGAAACTTCGAAAAAATAAGAGGCCTTTCTGAGCCTGAAAGTAATATGTAAACAATACATTTTTGCTTGATTTAAGTGTGCAATACGTTTTTATTTAGAGGAACACAGGATTTTGAGTCTACTTGTATTAGTAGGTGGGTTTCACAATATGTGAGGGAAAGTGCAAAATTTGATTTTAAGTGCATATCTAAAAATAAGAAACTTTTAAGAAACTTTTAGTACTAGAAACTGGTGAAAAATTAAGAAACTTTTAGTACTAGCACCCAAGCTAGGTTTCTTATAGAAAAAAAAACGTGTATACACTAATAATTTTTCTTTCTGAGCTATGTAAAGTAAACATCTACGTTCTGAGTAATGTTTGATTTGATTGTCTCTAGTTTCAAAAACTTTTCAAGGGACTAGGGTGGATTAACCTAGAAACAAACCAAATCTTAAAATATCTTGACCCAGTGGACGGGACTAAATATTCGTTTTTTACTCAATCATGAGAATCCATTCTTACAAACCGAAACTGTATCAACTTAAAATTTCGAGACAAGAGGTTCTTTTTGATAAGTAGGCAAATCTCGTTGATTCAGATCTCTCCTCTGCATTAGTGTCTATAAGCTTGTTTTGCTTATTGTATGCACCAGCTGTCCTTGCATGACATAGTATGATCAGTGAATGCGATATAAACCACTTTCGTATCCATAATTGACTAGCTAAATCTTTCAATGCATTTCTAATGCCTTCTTTGGGACTCAGCTACGCATCATGGCATCGTGACAAGGTTAGTGCTGAATTGAAACAAGACACGAATTTGAAGTGGTCTCATTGTCTTTACTTATTACATTGAGTCCCTGTTATCTCTTTTGCAGGACTTCTTTATGCAATCTCGTTTTTCCTGTTTCTCTAGCCAGATCTACACAGCATTGTTCATATTTTCACCATAGCAAAATCCTTTCCATTACTATTGGTCGTTACCAGAGGCTGTCTCGATTTAAAACACTGTTGCTGCTGTTTTTTATCCCCTGCTCGAGGTGTGACCATTGTTATCATATCGTGAACGGTTCTTCTTATCCTCGACATTGTGTTTTTCAGGACACGAACTTTGAAATCGATAGACGACTCTGCAAAAGATGACCGGTCTCTTTTCGCAATGCATGATAGGAATCTCTTCCTTAGCAACCCATAGCAACAAAACTGAAGCAGCATGACATATTGACCACAACAACAAAAGATTTAGGCCATAGTCTAAGGAGAGATACCTGAAGCAAAAACTAGTTGAAGAAGTTATTCGCTCGCTTTAATATTTCAAGATGCAATTATAACGGCCAAAGCCTAAATCTTTAATAGCTTTGCAGCAGCTGTTAGCTTTGCTGCAGTCGTTGGTAGTTATGCGTTGCTAAGGGGCATATTCCCATGATGCATTGCGTTATCGATTCAGCGACAAACTCCTATTATTACCAAAATATGGTGTTTATTGTACCACTGAAGGATGTCGATTGCTTATTTTCTCCAGAATGAGTTCTGAAATCTCTTTGACCCCTTGTACCATGCACCTAAAAAAGTTTATATTTACACGCTTTTTATAAAGAACCTAGCTCAGGGCCTAGTTCTTTAAGTTTCTTATTTTGAGAATTCTTCCGACCACTCAGTAGTTCTAAAAGTTCCTTAGTAGTTCCTTAATTTTAAGTGTTTATTTAGTGGATAGGAATAAGTATCGACGCAACAAAAATTCAACATTTCGCAATAAATTCGTGATAAGGAAAAATTAAACATATTATAACACAAATCAAGCTTAGACTAGGCCTATAAAACGTAAAATTTAGTAATAGTCATTACAGAAGTTACATATCTACACCAAATGAATATATGCAAAATCACAAAGTTCCTTAGTAATTGGACCATTAGTACTAGCAGTTTCTTAAGTTTTTCGACCTTCCACATGTAGGTTCCTTATAAAAGGTTCTTTTTAAAAAAAGCGTGTACCCTCGTCTACCCTCGTCAACTAATTGTAAAGAAGATGAACAAAAGGGTTATTGTTTTTACAAGAAATAATACTACTTTCTCTAAGGCACTTTCTTATAAAAAAAAGCATTCAACCAGGAACAGGAACAATGTACTTCAAGAAATTCAAAATGTACACTTCAACTGTGAAACATCGCGTGTGTGCGTATTGTCCCCATTGTCCAAATAAACAAAGGTCTGCCCTTCGGGTGTTGTTCATTTTCTTTCTTGTTCACTTTCACCTTCAAGCACAACCGCCATGGTTTCCTATCTTTGTCTCGTTTTGCGTTGATTAAAACCAGTAGAGAGAATGAAATGCTGACTTCTCACTGCAATCGTTATATTTTTAGAATTATCGCTCGAAAAATGGTCAGCAGCAAATCGAGATCAGGTAATTATGATTTTTTCTGTGACGATGTTTTCAAAACAAGTAAACATACTTTTTGCCTGGGCCTATTTATTTCATGTTTGTTGTTGTGGGATACGCATGGCCGTGATTTTCCAAATAAAGAGTCGAAACTCCCAAGAGACTGAACTTTTAATTTACATGTATAAATTCATAGAATTCTTGTGTTAAATAATAGGCTCATTGATGATTAAATGATAAGCAATATTAGTTGCATTGCCTCATGTAATGAACTACTATTGATCTTCCACACACACCACAGCTTAGAGGGAGCTGCGCAACAGTTGTGGGTCCTTTCATTGGATTAGGTAAGTAAAAAGCAGAAAATAACTGCAGGGTTTTAACTTTATTAACATAAATAATAACTTTTCTATAATTATATTTTGAACCATTTTGCAACCCACCCTCTCCTTTTAACAGCCTTTTTACTCAGTTTAACTCCCCTTGCTGATAGTTGTTCCAACATGGACATCTTTCTTGACAGGAGGGGTATCAACATTGGACAGGGTAATGTGTCCTTTCGCGATCCAGAACAAATTTCATGCCATGTACAAGATAATATCCCAACCTAGGTAGGGGTATCCACCCCACACCCTAGATCAAATAATGTGCCGTTCTCGATAAGGGCATTCCCCCCAGACCAAATAAATACCCAACCTGGACTTTGACAGTCATCATAGACAGACATCTCTTGTTCCATGTAATTTTCTGCTGAAATCTACTGTTCCATTAATTCAAAGGATAAATGATGCTGCTCAAAAAACTAAGGGACAGCTTCTTAGAAAATTGGTGAAGAATCCTGCTGATCTGTAAATTTCTAAGATTCATTATTATACCATGTACTGTACCATTTGCAAGGAGGTCGGGAATAGGCAGGATCACTAACACCTGTTGTTCTGTTGAAAAATTGCTAGAACTCTATATTCTGGAGCTGCCCTTGATCCTTTCTATTAAACTTGTTAAATATTTTGCCATACTAGCCCCATCTAAGAAACTATGACTTGATTATATTATCATAGCCCATGCTTTTTTGATAAGGAAGCTCAGGACGTAGTTCTTCAAGTTCCTTATATAAGGACCTTTTATTAACCAATTTGTAATACTGAGAATAGGGGCGTCGCCAGCCCAAATATACTGGGGTGGACAGGGAGCTACCTGGGGGCGAAGCCCCCCGGAAATTTTCGTCGACCACGTCCTTCAGAAGATCAGAGAATGTAGCCATCACCCTTTTTCCATGCTCTATCTGTTAGCTCTGCATGTATGTTTCTCGTGCTAACAATGTAAAACTGACAATGACGTCAATATGACTGCTAATACGACTGCCATAATGGTGTCATAATGACATCCACATTTCTATATGAGATCACACAATGTTATGTCACTTCTGGTCTTGCTTTACTTGTCTTTCAGCAAAGGGTTCAGGGTGCCTTACCCCCCCCTTTCAATTTTTCTAAACAGATTTCTGCGAATTAGAAAATCGACCTCTGGGAAAACTGCCCGTTGCGACGCCACTTACTGAGAAATCCTGAATAGGTCTTAATTTGGAATTATCATTTAGTTTCCAAGAGTTGATTGACCCAATAAAAGGTAGACTAAAGTTTTAATGCTATTTAGTTACCAAGAATTAATAAACACAATAAAGCTTGACTATATGTTTTACTGCAGACTGATTGATTTGCAGAAAACCTAATGAGAATGGTGATTTTGACTGAAAAATTGATCAAAGGGGCTTCCTAATTACTAAGTGTGTAGAAAGATAATGTATTCATAGATAAAAAGTTCCTCAGTGACTTTGATTTAGTAGTAAAATTCCTTAACTCTTCCTGAACCTCTACATGTAATTTCCTTATGAACTGGTTCCTTTTAAAAAAGCAAGTAAACTCACTGGTGCCCTTTTGTGGTATTGAGTTTGAACACCTGTCTCCGAAACTCGTATTTGGGCCCCTGAAAGATAATGTAGAAGATTAAAAGAACTCAATAGCGTCAACAACAGTAGAGTCAATGAGCTATGAGAATTGATTATTCAACCCAAAAACATAAAGGCAAATGACGTCATTGTGGGAAAGCAGGACTGTTAAGATTTACTTAATCAGATATGATGACGTTATTAGGAAAATAAACAGCAGCTTGCATTCAGATCAGATGTAGACTGTTTTCATTAAGAAGACAATCTGTAATCTGGTCTGGTCCTAGCCCTCATTCCCTCAAAATTGCCTACATGTTGTTGATTTTCACTATACCTTAAAGGTACTTAGGAGATGCTGCAGTGAGAATACGCTTAGTCAGCTTAATTGTTTATTAAACGGTAGATTGCACCTCTAAGACTGGAGGTATTCGTAAGAGGTTTTTAGCTGCAGGGCTACCAGGCCGTTGCGTAAGTGCTTAGTTATGAAAGATGGTCCTTATATGACCATATCCTCATCTTATCTCAACCAAACTGGTGCGAAGGTAAAGAAACCTAAAGGAGACTGGTTATCTATAAATGCTGTAAACATAGACACAAACATCAAGATAAACAACTCAAATCTAAATAAAACATTACTTGAAAGCAAAAATCGCTCAGCTTCAGGTTTTCGCTACTGATTTCTTATCACGTTATCTCCACACAGGATAAGAAAAACATCAACATTACTTTCACCTGCACTGCCACCTGGTAAACTTTTTTCATAAATAAATAGACTCAAGGCCCCGATGCTGCTAATCATATCTAGATGGCCCTGTATCACTAACTGCTGGTCCAGTTGTAAGATAAACCTTTCACTAAGATGGTTAAACAGACCACTTTCAAAATGACGGCAACTCTTTTGAAATACTTCGACATCCTCGACATCCTCGATATGGTGTGTGGACCTCAAAAGCGTGCATTGCTCTTAGCAACGCATGGAGATTTTTGTAGTTCTACTTTCAGCATAATGATATGATGAAGAAATCTTGCTCAGCAGGGAATCACATCTCTTGCCTCACTCTCAGACACATTCTACGTCATTTTGAAAGGGGTCTATTGAAACCAAAAATCAAATTTTATCAAATATAGGGGTCCTTAAGCTAACATTGCTCAGGGCTCTGTCAAAGCTTTAGGCCAGGGAACACCGCCGTATGGGAATATATTTCCAACATGTTTTTGACCATGTCTAATGAATTTGAATTTAGATATAAAACTATCATATATAAGATGCTTAGTTCATCATGAACATCAGTTTATGAAAAGGTGATCCGTATGATACCGTAAAACCCGCATTTAAGAACCACTGTAAGAACCTTTTTTCGAAAAATTCTAGACAATTGCTCTGACTCGGTTTAAAATCTATTGGAAAAGCAGACAGGTGTTAAAAAATACACAATCATGTGAGTTTGGACCATCCATCCCAAGATAAATGTGCTTTATAAATGAGGTCAATTAGGCTAGAACCAAAATTTAAATGTCCTTATATGCTGATTATTATGAGATGACAGGCGATGATCATATAGGGGGGCGGGGGGTCATGTTCCCTTGTTCCCTTATAGAAATGGCAAATGCTCCCTCATTTTTCTAGGAAGAAATGTTGATCTTTTGTGTTCCCTGATCCCTGCTTGCTGTCAATGCTCCCTTGTTCCCTGTTCAATTTGGCTCATGCTCCCTTGTTTCTTTTTTAATTTTGGGCGTCTTCCCCTACTCACTAGAACCCCCATATGACCCTCACAGCCTGATCAATCTGCGATGGACGTCAATGGGTTTTGGGGTCTGGTCTAGTTTTTACCAAATACCATAAACATTCACCGTCTCCGCACTCATTGCGCTATTCCGACTCCCTTGGTGAATTTCAACTCCTCCAACACGCTCACAATTCAAGTACAAAACTTCACTATTATTGTTTTTCTTACAATACCAACGATATCCCTTGCTAATTTCATGATCTGTATTTCCCAATCGAAAAATGATGCATTCTTTTTTGCAGTTCGACACAAAGGCGTTTTCAGGAGTTACGAGAAGGACTACACCCCGTCAATCGCTCTGAATATTGTTTAATTTTATCAGAGACTTTTAGTTGGGTAAGTCTATTTCTTATTTTGCTTGTTGAATTTTTAAATCAAGATTGCTGGTCTATAAGGGAAAATATGACCGCACATGAACACAAGGACACTAAAGCCCCTAGTATAAGCAGCCACGGGAGATATGTTTCCAATGTAATATTTTGTTAAGGGATAGAGTTTTCAAAGATATCTACAAAGGGTTGAACAGAGCCCTTTGCGTAACTCTATGCACTAGACATTCATCATGGTTGATGCATCAGGAAGAGAAAGAAAAACGAAACCTAAATTACTGTTATACTCAGATATAGATCGAAATTGGCAAATTTCTTGACGCACAACTGTAATGAGTGTTAGATGCAAAGCTTCAGTAGTTGTTATGTTTCGCTACGTTCTGATTTCTCTCGCAATCCCCATAATCGCCTCTCAAACCTTAACTTTTCTTCACTCAAACCCTTACTTTTCTTCACTTGGGATACATTACAAGATATAGTCAGAAATATCGGAAACATAGCGAAACGAACACATAGATTACTTAAGCTTTTCGTCTGACACTCAACAGAGTAATACATCAGAAAGAGAAGGAAACAGAAACCTAACTGATTCATATACCCAGATGTGGATCAAAATAGGCCAATCGATTGTCAGACGAAAAGCTTAAGTAATCTATGTGTTCGTTTCGCTATATTCCCGATATTTCTGGCTATACTGAAGTTCTGTACCATCCAGAGACTGTTATATTACAAGATCCTCACATGAGTGACTAGCCAACATATTCTTACTATTTAGTAGTCTACTTTTGAAGAGCGTTTTGAGGATATCCTCTATAGGAAAGCATATACTTTTGGAATTTTTTGGGGGGGCAGCAGCCCCCCTTGCCCCCCCCCCCCCCCCGCTATGTACGGCCATGCTTGTAAAACATCTCCCTCCTTATCTCTCCTATTAACGTCGTTTTTAATCTTCCAACGGAGATCCATTCATTTTGGTGAACTTGCGAAATTCTCTGGAGAAGCTAGGCCATATTCATCCTCTCTTCATCCAGCTCACACCGCTACTGATCTACCCTGTAAAAGTGTTTGAAAAGGTTTTAAAGGTGCGAAATTTGCTCTGTTCTCAGTTTCCATATCTCTTCGTGGAAAATTTGAAAGAAAGTAAAAATGGTACCCTTTAATTCTTTTCTTTTTTCTTCATGGGAAAACTTTTTCTTCTGCCTCGACTTTTCCTAGTGTTTATTCTTAAATTCCCATCGCTCTTCAATGATTCTGAGCCTCGATATTCTTATAGAATTTATTCTTATAAGTAAAAAAGAGTTAACTGGAATTCTTAATTGACGATGAAAGCTCATTTATCCTTATTGTTTGCCTAAAAACGCTTTGCAGCCCTCGTTGCAGTCTACGAGTTAAGTTTTTGCAAAATTCCTAACAAGAAGGATTTTAAGTTTCGCAATGTTTGCGGTTTTTGTGATCTAATGATATATGGAAACTGGGAGAATTGATCAAATTGATAGAATACAATTTTCGACTTCTCAAGAGTTTCTCAAGTTGTTTAAAGCAAGTTTCTGCTTGATTGATGGCAGCCTCTCGACCAGTACAAAGTTCACTTGTAGAAAGCAGCTTCTACTTTCCATTGTCAGAAATGTTCCCTTGGCTCTCTCTCTCTTCCATCCGATTGCAGCGTACTTGCTTGAAATGCATCTTTGAAGAGGATTGACTGTAAGAGTTTAAACGTATTTTTATGAGAAGCTCCTTGTAAGGAACCAAGACTCTCTAATGCCAAAAATTTAAGAAACTCCAGTGTTGGAAAAAGTTGCTTAGAAACTTCTAAATTCTTGGTGCTGTTTACTGTATTATTTTTAATGTTTAAGTGTTTAAGTGTCGAGTATCTTTTAGCTGTGTTCCTATTAATAAAATTAGACTTTTCGTGCCTAAAGACCAAAAATATGACAAGCATTATTAAGATGAAATAAAGCCTGTCGTGAATTTAAAAAACTCCTAAGAAACTTTCAGTGCTCAAAACCTGAAAAATTTAAGAAAATTTTAGAATTGAGCAGATTTTTTGGTTTGTTAAGAAAAAAATCGTGTGCATTTTTGAATTTCTATGGTATTTAATTGAAAAGGCACAAAGGAAGATAAAAAGTAAAGAATACGGAATATATAAATAGCTTTTCACCACAGTGTAGAAACTCTAGAAGTTGGATAACTCTGAAGTTACATAAGACTTAAGAACCTTTATTTCTGAGGTGATTTAAGGCTAGTTATGGTGCTATCGGAATAATCCTTTTCAGTGTTAGTCAGAAAATATATGTATGAGTGAAAAAGTTACCCCGCTTCTGTATTGAATATCATTTTATATCTTGATATATTAATCAAGAAAGACGCGAAAGACAAAGGGTATAGTTAAGCTGTAAATTTTTGAGGAAGTAGCCGAGAGGTATGAAGAAGATTAGTCGATCAGTAGCTATGAAGTGCTTTCTTTTTTATAAGAATAATATCAAACTCGAGAAGAGACAGGATTTGGAAGTGTGTTTGAGTTGCAGAGGTCATGGGATAGAATTTTTCCCAGGTAATTTCATTTTCCCCAATTGATTTGAGTAATGTCAGTTAGAGAAAACTCGAGCTTCGCTTTTAGCCTAAGTTTGATAATAAGCATAGAATAGCCCGAAGCTGGCAACTTTCAAGCTCAAAAAAATAGTTTTAAAACTAACCATAATACGAAATAGATATGAAGTAAGAAAATCGATTGCACACAGACGGGTTAGAAAGTTCAAAATATCCTGCAAATGGCACAAATGACAGCAAAAATAGGCCATATAAAGAAGCAATTTAAAGAATTTAGGGAAATTCGGGTTAAAGAATGGAAAAATACTTGAGAACTGTCAGTGCATCTAGATAAAGAAATTTCTACCTAAGGGCAACTCGCAAAATGTGCCTTAGGCCCTCTTTTTTCAATTTCCAAAGCCTGCTCTTGAAGACGAGTATCTCGTCTAACAATAAGAAATGAAATGACTGCCATGTATTATTAAGTGTTTCTTACATCGATGATAAACAACTGCCGCCAAACAACTGCTCATAATGCTTGATTCACATGGCACGTATGCCATCTGTATACGGAAGCTTTGAAAGGGACTGACATTGAGTGTTTCAAACATTAACCTGTGTACACTATTCATTGCGATATCGATAGCCACCCACAATCATGCGATATGCATATAGACTTTCCTTCAAAGAGGGAGGATCGATGGGTCGAACGGCTACGCCCATTGATACCAACATTTTAGCTCGTGCTCCTTTGATAGATAGACCATCGCGTTATCTCCAGCCATCGTTATCTGCATCCACGAATATCTATTATTAGTATCTTTTAAACACATATCAACCCCTCAGCACAAAATCTCCAATAAAACCTAATTACAGTATACAGTTTTTAAAAAGTATAAAAAAAGGAAGAAAACTAGAGCCCTTGTAAATCTAATCCGAAACGCTGGCGTTCAAGGGAGCTGTGGTTTGCATTGCCTAGCTCCTCAGATCTGTTTTAATTGTTTATTAAAACGATCTAGTGTGGGTAAGAGCCCCCCCCCCCCCATAATACCCCTGGATAACGGAACGCGTCAGTTTTTCGTTTATCACGCCATCACAGACCTTAAAACAGAATTTTCACGATCTTTTCGATCTTGGAATTTTGTAAGGACCGAAATTATGCAAGAAAAGTTTTTTAACGACCAAGACGCGTCACGCAATCACGCACTTGAAAACTCCTTTTCACGGAATAACGACCACATTTTCAAGAAATCACGCTGCACGATTCTTTGATCACGGATTCAGGAACCGAAAATATGTAAATCGCGAAATCACGCGCGAAAATATGCCAAATAACGCTTCACGTACAAATATGGGGGGCCTCTAGGTAACTCACGAATTTCAGTTTGGAATCAGTTTTTGTGTAGTGAAGTATGAGGGCCTTGCACAATTTGTGTACAAATCATAATGAATAAAATGAAAAAATGAAATGAAGGAATCAGTCCTAGCTTTATTATTTCCTAACAATCAAAAGTATTTCACATCTGAAAAACCGCTCGAGGCTGTGCTTTTTTGAAGATAGAGATGGATGGGAAGTCACTTTGTTGCTGGTTTTCAAGTCTTTTAATTAAGACTGATAAACCAGCCGCTATACTCTCAACTTTACATTGCAGAGGGGATACTGTTAGATGGCTGACCTTTGGTAAGCCACTGTCTGGAGTACGGCTTCATGCTCTTGACCTATGTACGCAATATCTGTTTTGCAGACCGTCAGACAGAAGGTTTCTTCCGAGGGACTTGAGATGTTTGATTACACCATCCACAGGAGGCCTAGATTGAGATTCATTCAACCCCACCTCTGGTTTCAATTCAATTCAATACAATTCAATTCCATCCAATTAAATCTTTCGTTCAATGAACCCTTCATATCTTTTTGATTCCCTCTTCTCTTTGGTTCAATATAGCACGATACGGCACTTTATACTACAGAAAAAATTAGGTATGCAGTATTTGAGTGCTCGCATTTTCACCCTGAGGAGCGTCTGTGCAGCACTGTGGAGGATCTTCAGTACTGTGTAGGGATACCATTACTATTGTGGAGGCTATACATTACTGCGGAGGGAAACCATTATAAAGATAGTACCCAAGTGCTTGTGGTTTCCCTCTTCAGTAATGAATATCCTCCACAATACTGATGGTATTCCTCCTCAGTACTGAACATCTTCCACAGTACTGATACTATCCCTACACAGTGGCGGACTGGCAGTGATGCTAGGTTGCGAACCCAACCCGGGCCCTTACAATCTCGTAGAATCCGGGCCCTTGCTTGAGAAAAATCGAGATTTGCAATTAATAATTTCTGTGAGCAAGAAAATTACACTTAACCTAATATAGATACGGATATGGGGATCAGGATTGATTAGGATTCTAGGCTTAGGTATCCGGTTCCTCTCCATCTTGCAGCTTTTGTAATCCTGCAATTGCTTGCCCGGTTTGTTATAATGCTAGAAAGTGATTTTTAGCATTCTTAAAAATCTTCCTTCTTGAAACTATCACAACATTTACAAGACTTCCATTTTTGGGGTAGGCTGATATTGCATTGTGAGAATCGTTCTAAGACTAAGGAGAGGGTGCATACGAAACATTAGGTGACTTGATGGGCCCAAAGATGGTCCTCGATATTCCGTTAAAATAGAAGAGAAAATGGCAGGGTATAGGTTGGGAAGAGTTTTTACGAGAAAAGCTTGAAAAGCAGATGACGCAATGGCAAGATTTTGGTAACCGGCTTACGTGATGGCACTTTGTAGTGCTCCATCGATTCGAATGATGGCAATGTGATCTAAAAATGTGACCTACTAAGCCAAAGAGAAGGACGTTTTTCAAAAACAAATTTCTGGGACCCCTGATTTATCGAATAAGTATCACATTAGCCAAATCTCCTTATTGCTAAATGCCAAGCATGATGCTAGGAGATGCATTCTAAGCCAAAGTAAAGGGCGTTGTTCCAAAAATTTCCCTGGCACGCTCATTTATCGAATAAGTACCACAAAATTAGCAAAATTTCCTTATCGTTAATGGCAAGCAAGATGCTGGGAGATGCATTCTAAGCAAAAGTAAAGGACGTTTTTCAAAAATTTTCTTGGTACGCTGATTTATCGAATAAGTATCACAAAATTAGCAAAATTTCCTTATCGCTAGTGGCAAGCATGATGTCGGGAAATGCCTTCAAAGCCAAAGAGAAAGGAGGTTTTTTCAAAATTTTCTAAGCACTCTGATGTATAGAATAACTGTCGCAAAATTATCAAAACTTCCTTATCACTAATGGCAATAATTGGAAGATGCGTTGGCGTTCTAAGCCAAAGTTCTGGCCTAAAAACTTTCCCGGGGGTTTTTTTCCCCAGACCACCCCATTTCAATGCCTTCTCCACTCCACAAAACTGCGGGCCCTTTGTGAAGATAGCAACCCTGGGATTTCTATGCCAGTCCGCCTCTGTCCCTACAGTACTTATGGTCTCCCCCACAATACTGATGGTGTTATCCGTCCACAGTACTGTTGGTCCCCCCCCCCCCCACAGACTCAGACAGTACTGATGTTGTCCCTCCAAAGCACTGAACATCCCCCACAGTATCGAACATTCTCAACAGTACTGCACAGACAATCCGAGGATGGCATTGTGCGTGCGATTATAAAAGATTGCACAATGTGAATGCAGCCTTGAGGAGACTTGACGATACTATGCTTGTCAGCCATATATAATGACGTTATTGCAAACGAAAATCCAGCTAAGCGAAATGTAGATATAGCTGCAAAACCGTGAGAAAAGAACCATCGACATGCTATCAAAATTATTTTACTTAATGAAACTGATTAAACATCTTGATAGTTTAATGATAATCATGCAATCGTAGAAACGCTAACTAGAAAAATATGATTGATGCTCCATCTTTAAAGACACCATGAACGGTAAATGGAGTCCGATAATGATTTTCTAGTTAATTCGTTCTGCATTATATCTCATTTCTCGATGATTTGCGGTCCAGCTACTTTTGAAAAAGCTCTTAGCGAAACGCAATTATATCATCAGTTATCAAGCCCTGATTCGAGATTGTTATTATTCGATATTATTGGATATATTGTGGGCATTTTCTGCTATGGAGTGGCCTGCCACCTCAAATTGTATACAGCACCCGCCCGCCTTGAACTTATCCCGAGCACTTAAATGATTGATGAGTCCCATTGAGACCTGCCCGCTTATCTCTCTCTGTTCAAAAAAAACAACCATTACCAGCGCAACTGTGCACGAGCACACATGTTGATTTGTTTTTATTGTGCTCGTTAGTGTTTCTGCCACCGAACTACAGGATTGCTGTCTCGAGGATGCCTAGGCCCGTCGCTGGTAAGGGATCGCTTCTAACTGTGCTCATTTGTTTTCTAAATCTTCTTGACCTCATTCCAGCTGTGTCTTTTTGTCTCTTAGTTTAGACATTGATCTTCAAAGGAATTTTGTTTGTTCTTGTTGTACATATTTCATGAAATGTTATGGTCACGCTGCTCGTGTAGTGTAACGCTGTTTGCTGAAGTTTTCAATAACCTCGAATCGACACCAGTACATTAGTTCGATAAGAGAGTCGAAGTTCTGTTTATGATAAGTATTGGTATACAGTATATGCACTGAAAATAATTTCAAATTGGTAAGATCATAGTCAATTGAAGAAGAAGGTCAGGTTGGTTAGGAAACCTATTTCTGTACGTCTTTGTTTCACAGTTGATGATGAACGGTGCCTGAAAGTGTGCAATTTGTGCCGTATATTGCTCCTTAATAGCTTTTAATTGTTGTACATGTTCACTTTGCTAATAGAGGTAAGATGAACAAAATTTTGCAGAAGATTATTGCAAAACAATACGTACAATCCATATCAAGAACAACTTGCACAAACAGACGGAACAATAGATTTCCAATCCATGCTGAGTACTTCATTTTGCTATGTAGATAAGTCCAGGGAAGAGCAAATAGTTGAAATAGTGAGAGCTAACTTACTTCCACACTAATGTTTGCCGTTTCATCTGCGATATCCCTTATCTTCATATATGTTCTACCATTATTTCCTAACTTTCCCTTTTTGCGGTTTTTTCTGGCAGTTTTTACTATTGCATCTTTTTGAGAAGAACTAGGATTTTTTTAATCTATTGAGTTAATGATCTAAAATTACACGACCAAAGCAGGGACTTAACACGTCAGTGTCCAACCACTGTGCTATCTGAATCTCGAAATATTTATTCTTGGAGCATTCATAACGCATTGAGTGCCCATGGTAGCTTAACTTGCATCTCTATTTCAACATGAGGGGCTTTTGACGTTTATGACTGAATGCTTCTTTTGAAATTACTTTTCTTTTGCAAATTCCGTGACTCAATGAAATTCCTGTTTGCATTGAGAGCTGATGCAGATAAACTTCTTTTGTCTTAATACGATTATTGCTTTCTTCATCATTGTAAGTGAAATAATCGAAACGTTGTACAAAGAAGGTATTTCAAGTTATCTTGACTGAACGCTGGATCTTTAGAAAACATCTATGGTCTAGTCCTAGAATCGGGGTTGAATTTTCTTGTAGGATGATATTGTTCTTTTACTGTCCTTTTTTACCTTATTTTCCTTCTAATTGCTTTACCGTCTTGTTGGCATTAGATCCCCATAGCATTTGTAGTTTCAGCTTAAAGAAATATGTTCCACCCTCGATTAGCTCTCTTTTTAGGGAGGTTCCCCTTTTTGTCATTATCTCATTAAATCATTATGATACTTTTTAGTTCGTGCGTCATACTTTACTTCGATTGTATCAATAATTCTTTAGTGGCAGTAACGTTTTATAGAGTTGCGTCCAACTCTTTGTAATTTCGTTTCCTGTAGTCATCTGCATAGTGGATTGTATTACGGAATTTGGAATAATGAAACTGAAACTGCAATAATGTCATTACAGAAAGCCTATCGAAAATAGGAAATGGATGGTTATGTTAATGGATTGCCGAAAACACAAGTCCAGCACGAGATGAGGCTCCGTTTGCCATTTTGATTTTGTTTGGAAGCGGCGCAAGTCAGCACGAGCCATCGAAAAGAAAGAATATGCCAAATTTAAGTTTAACAACAGATTCAAGATATGACACGTTGCACCACGCCCAATGAATAAATAATATCAACAATTACTTTTGCATACATTTCAGAAAAGCAGCCACCCTAGAAATCACCACTGAGTTAAGTCATAGTTTATGGAAATAGATGAATAGGGAATCTATTGTTGTACATCTTTGTTTCATATTTGATGTTGAGCATTACCTGAAAGTGCATAAAGTATGCCTTATCCTCTATCTTGAATGTTAACATTTTACGCGTAAACATCGTCTACATAAATTTGATGCTGAACATTGTAAAATATTTTCTAAATAACAAATATTTCTGCATAGGGGACTGAAAGAAGCGTTTTGATCTATTTGCTCAACCATTATCTTGTTAACTAAAACAATACGAAACAATACCCTGTACACTCTCAAATATGAAAAACTTGCACGAAAAGATACAACGATAGATTTCTAGACCATCTTCTTCTATTAACTATGGCTAAGTGAAATGATGCAGCCACCATTAAAACAGCCCACTCTAAATCAAGGTGATATTGATGACAAACCACCTTTCGAGGCAAGTTGCATCGAAAATCTGTAATCGAATGGGTGTGAAGGAACCGTAAGAATCGAGTGTGTCGTAAACTGAAGTGTTGATAGGTCAGATAGAAGAATGCAAGCTGTTGAAAATGGGCTGTTCTAGATTGTAACGAGAAGGCAGTGTATGCTGTTTTATCACGAAACCAACGGTTGTGCGTGATCTTTAGCTGTTTTTGGTACCTGTATACACTCTTTTTTTATAAGAACCAGTAAATTTGATTTGAAGCTGGCTGTTCTTAAATATTGCTCTATTTTCAACCTGAAATGTTCTTAAATTGTTCTTACTTTCATAATGCTTTTGAAGCTTGTTTTTGCTATCAGCTGTGGCAATTGTTGCAAATTTGAACTTTCTTGACCATCTAACCTATCCTTGTACTGTCAATCTGCTTCTTTTGTGATTATTTCTCAGTCTTGAGGTTATTTCTTAGGATTCCTGTATTGAGCAAAATATTGTCAGCTTCGGTTGGTTCTTAGCTTGTTCTTAAGTTTTAGCCAAATTTGAAGCTCGTGTTCTTATGAAATTGTTCTAATAAAAAAGAGTGTAGTTCTACACTCCTTTTTTATAAGCAGCCGTTAATAAGAAACCTTGTGCCAGATTTTCAAAAATTAATAAAAACATTGGTAGAAGATTTTGTATGAATCAAAGAAGCTAAGAAACGATTTGTCTTTACTTGAATGAACATTTAAAAACTCTCAACGCCCTAACATTGCCTCAGGCTGGTAAAATATCCCATCTCATCTAGTATTTTTTCTGCAATAATTGGCATTGGGTGATGTTTTCTAAGTTCTAGCCCCAAGTTTTTCATATCATCGCGAAGTCAAGGAAAAATAGGTTATGGGGTTGAGAAACTTATTAAGAAACTTCTCGTTCTACATTTGGGCTAAAAGCTAAGAAACTATGGTACCAAGATTCAGCATGATTTTTTATTCAAGTTCGTTGCTCGGGTCATAATCATACATTGTTTAAATGATACCTTGATGTATCTCGTGATCCTTATAAGTTGTTGGTACCTGTAAGAATTTCTGCGCTTTATTGCAACTAACATGCGATCATGTTTTGGGTTACTTGAGGCTGTATGTCATCAGTTCTCAATGTAATGTTTCTTGTGTCTTAGCTTGCTCTCATGTCTTAACGTAGATTTTGAAATCGTCTGGTTCCCAGTTTTCCCAAAAAATCAAACTTTAATGAACAATATCTCCCTTTTCTGCAACTTAATGTTATGACCAAAGTATCTTTGTCTAACTTAACATAAGATATATCCATCAATCTTACTTTGAAAATTCTAAATTTGCTATCTTTTTGATAATTCTTACTAACTGAGGTACTTTTTGAGACAACCGGTACATTTGAATGTCGTTGAATGACGTCGTTTTTCTATATCATAACTGCGTGATTTCAAAATGCCATTCAGATGGTTTAAACATGAACCATAGTGCTATATACAGAAGTTTAGAGTTAAATCATGAAGATGTAAGTTTTCTGTCCCTTTGAGTTTCTTGCCCTCACAACCATCATCAGACCGACCATAGGAATTTCTCTATTTAACTCATTGGGATCGGAATTGATTATTTCAGTACTTGGAATTGGGATCAGTACCTCCTTCAGGTTTTTCTTCTGATGAATACGAGAGCATGGAACTCGGACTAACAGTAAACTATTCTCCTCTCTTGCTCTTACTCTCATTTCACAATATGTTTATCTTTCATCAGGTGACTTTGATCGTCCTAATTGATAGAACTTCAAAATGAAGAGCCAAGGTGAGAGCAACAACAACAAAATGGAAGAAAAGCCTTCACAAGATGAAAGCAAATACGAAGTGAAAGACCTCGCCTTGATCATGAGGCCGAAATATAAATCCTCCTCGTTCCGATTGGGTATTGTGTTTATCGGCTGCTGCATACTTCATTTCATGACATTCGGCATGCATTATTCGTTTGGAGCCATGTTTAAAAATTTGCTGGATGAATTTAATGCAGGACAAGGCAAAACTGGTAAAATTATTCATTTCATGAGCTTTATTTCGTAATGGCGGTATTGGTTGAGTTTAGAAACCTAATTTGTACTCCACGTTAACGAAACCCATGAACTACTAAAAAACCGTCAAAGACTATGCTCTTTATTCGGTGCACCCAGTAGTATTTTTCGCCGTTTAACCGACGTGAAATGTTGCTTAACTTGTGTGCTCATGAAGTCTCCTAAAAAAGTTTCTTTCGTTTTGAAATTCTGGTCGCACGGTTTCTTATAAACTATTTCGCACAAAAAGAAATGAGTGTATTTCGACTGTGCAAAAACGTTAAATGGAAGAAATACATAATAGTCTAATCTCACGTAAACTTGAAGTGGAAAGGTAAATTATGAGAAGCAAATATCTGCTTATAAATGAAAAATTGAAGAATAATTAGAAGCAAATATCTGCTTATAAATGAAAAATTGAATGCACTGTTAGGATATTTTGAGAAGAAGACGCGAAACATTGTAGCTTTTTCGTTTATCTTAATCAGCAACCCAACGTACAACTTTCGACAAGACGTTAGACCAAAACAGAAATCACTGCAAGGTAGTACAAAGCAATATTGGATAGCAGCATGTTAGCAGAACTATAGAATGACGTTAATGCTTTAAATTAGCATATACAGCATAAATTATCATGATATTTCAAGCATAGTCAAACAGATATCTTAGTTATTTTGAAGATAACAATTGCCATGTTTGCTAATAGAAGAAATTGATAATCTTGAGAATGTTATTAGATATGGCATTGATTTCTCGGCTTTTTCCACCCGCGCTTATCAATAGAAATTGTCTTACCAGCAATAAGCAGAAAAGAATCTTCAATTTCGTTTTTCAAGAATAATGATTTATTGGATTTTGAACATAATTGTTCTTTCATACAATATGCTGGTAGGCTTTGACGTACAAATATGATTTCAATGTAACTAGTGAACCATGTATGTGAGGTCATATCATATCTTGAAAATCAAAGGTAGTACTTGCTTTTTAACTCACTTCTGTGCACCTTTCTCGCCAATGTTATATTTAAAACAACCAGGAAAACCTCAACTTGCCAATACTGAAATAAACAAGTATTAAAGCATTTTGCTTGATTTCTACTTAATGTGTATGTAGTTATACTTTCTCACTATGGCCTATTTTTCATTTTTCTTGCTATTTTGAAGTCCATTACCTGTCAAATACTGCACAAACCTTCATCCAATATTCATCGAACATTTAGACCACATGGCATGTTTGACAGATCTAGAATATAATTTGTGATAAAGAAGATGGATAAAGTCTGATGATTTGTGATGTTTTCTAAACTTGATTTTTCTGTTTTCAGCTTGGGTTGGCTCTCTTGCTTCTGGCTCGTTGTTCTTCTGGTCCATGCTTAGTGTCAAGATGTGTGACATCACCAGTGTGACTTTTACTTGCCTTTGCGGCTCTACTATTAGTGGCCTGGGCCTTATTTTGACGTCATTCGTTCGAGAGTTCAAATTCTTGTACTTGACGCATAGCTTGTTATTCGGACTGGGCACTAGCCTGATGTACACGCCATCTCTCGTCGTCATAGCTCGTTGGTTCGGGAAGTGGCGATCCATCGCCACTGGATTTGTAGTCGCCAGTGGAAGTCTAGGACAAGTGGTTTTATCGCCGCTATTACAGCTTTCTATGGACTCGCAGGGCGTGAGGAGGACTTTCAGACTGTGGGGAATTGTGTTCTTATCGTCGACAGTGTTCAGTGCTTTGTCGTTTTATCTCCTCGAAGAGAGATGCATGTCGGATCCGGAGAAGGCGAAAGGATCCAAGTATCAAATAAAGTGGAGACTATTCAAGAATAAAGCATATGTTATATGGGTTATAACAATGATGATCACCAATTTTACTTATTATATTCCATTGATACATTTGGTAAGTATTGATGTATGATTATTCCTTTCGGCCTATCTATCACAATCAGATCGAAATTTTATTCTGTTGGTTAGTTAAATTCCTCCTAGAACCCTCGAGCTAAACCCATAATACCTCATCCCTAACCCTAATTCTGGCCGAAAATAAACCATGATCTGAATCTTAAGACGGGGGTAGTGGTGTCCATCTATGAACCAGTTGCCTGAGTGTGAGAGATTTCGGACAATTTCGGACGGTGTGAGAGATTTCGGATGATGTTGGGTTGTCTAAAGGGCTATTATTTTCAATTTGAAACCTCTTCAGCACAAATGGGTGCAATGAGCATACTAGGACCTCAGAATGATATATGTACTGGTTGCTTTGCATGCTACCGTGTCCCAATGGAAATAAGACCTGGCATAGATTGCAAACAAACATCTACATTACAAAAACGATACCAGGAGGAGCAAAAAGTCATGACTACTCCTGGAAATAAATATTAGGTGATAAATGCACTTCTGTTACAAGAATACATAATTACGCAAAAGATGAATACATTCAAGTGGGCTATGTCAGACCTGGCTTTAGCTAGGCTAGTACTTAAAAAAGAAATTCACTTACTTAACAAATTAATCGGCATATTTTCTATACTCTTCTGGTTTCTTGATAAAATAATCTTTCTATTTTGAATTGATTTCTGTTTGTTTTCCAACAGGCACATTACGCCGAGCACGTGGGAGCCTCAGCCCAGAAAGGAAGCTATCTCCTGACAGCCATAGCATCCAGCTCGATCCTAGGAAGGTTGTTGTTTGGAAAAATATCGAACTATAAGCCACAAATAACGATTCCAGTCTATCAGTTTGCCATGTTTTGTAGTGGCGTCCTGACGTTGTTCTTCTCCATGTCAAAGACGTTCTGGCAGTTAGTAATGTATGCGCTGATGTACGGTTTTCTGGATGGCTCCTTCATCGGGCTAATCTCAATTGTCACGATGCAAATAGTTGGATTAGAAGACATTGGTCAGGGATGGGGTATGATGCTGCTTTCCATCTCGTTGCCGATTGCACTCGGCCCTCCCACTGTCGGTATGTACGAGTTTGGATTCGTTTTAGAAATAGAGTATTTTCCAAAGATGGCAGATCTGATGTCATGCAATGGCATTATCATCACCAATGGATGGGAGTATGAGTCTTGGCAACGCATAGGTATCAAGACTACCCACTGCAGCTCGTTACGAAATATTTAGGCCGTTATGATTTCTGTGTCTATGCAGTGCTATGGGGCATATTCCACTATAGCATGACGTGAAATTTAAATGGCTGATACTTCTGAAATATGGCGACCAAGACTCGCAAGCCTAATATAACTCACTCCCACAACCTTATCAGAAATATTGCTTCTTGGCTCGTTTTCTCCGTATTCTTTATATTTAACACGTCTTAATCAATTCTCAAGCTCCATAGGCCTATTTATATTTCAGTTTTTTACATTATTAGGCTGGATGAATGAAAACAACAGCATAGATGGTCGTGCCCTGTTCTACTTGTCAGGGGTTCCAATGGTTTTCGGGTCCATTCTGCTGCTGTTAGTCCGCAATTGGAAGAGGAAAGAACACAAATCAGACCTGCTTGAAGATTCCATTGACGAATCTGCTTTTATGTTGCAAGTTGTCACCGTTTTGTGAATGTACGTATGCAATTATACTTTCATATAGTTTTGCTAGATTGCAGTTTAGCGGATACGCATTTTAGGATTGAGTAGGAATTGAATTTAATTTCTATTTTTCTTGTCCATGAAATTGGGCATTGTAAATGGTGATTCGCTAATTCAAGTTTCCTAACGGATAGGTGGTTTCATAAAAGATGGTAGATCTCTTCTTTTGTACTATTTTATAGGAATATGCTCTTTAGGAGCGAATATCTACCGAAACTAGTGACTGCAGCTTAACTGAAGCTGCGAATGATTTAGGCCGTTCAAATTTAGGTTGCTGTGCATTGCCAAGGGACATAGTCTAATTATAGCTACATTGCGTAAAATGAGGTCTTATTTGGATCCGTTTATTGCGGTGCTAAGTTTGAAATCCTAGCCTGATTCCAGAGAAAGCTTTGAGCTAATCAAAAACGGGGTAAATGCTGGGATTTAAAAGAAGAACTTAAACAAATTTGACAAAAAAGTTTTTTCTAGAGAATTTAGAGCAATTATGAAATCTAATCTTAGCTACGCAGTGCATCATTAGGGTATGCCCCTTAGCAACAAATAGCTAGCAAAGCTAACGACTGTGAGTGAAATATTTATGGTGTTACAATTTTGGTAGCTATGCGTCATCAAGTGGCATATACCCATATCACTGCGTGAAATAGGATCGAACATATTTTGCTGAATAATATTTTTCCACACAAAAGCAAAAATGAAAATTAGATCTCAAAACATTATTTTGTCGTAAACTGTGATTAAGAACATGTTTTTGCACCATATCGGTTCTGCTTCTCCAAGATCAACGCAACTTCTTCACGATTTGCTTAAATGAGAAATTTGCTCAAAAGCGTGTCCGCTAAATTGCATTAACCCACATAGTTTTAACACTGCGCAATTTGTGTCTGTGTATATAGCAATGCAATGTGATATTGTCTAACTGGTTATGTATGTAAGAGTTGAATTTAATGTTCAATGGAAGTTCGTGGCAAAATTTTGTCTAATGATAGATTTATTAGGAATTTAATTCATTCAAAAGTTCTTCTGAATTGAAACAATCAACCAAAACACTTTTTAGTCAGTTGATACTTGATGATTGTGCATCACTGTGCATCACTGATCTCAAAGAAAAAGACTGGAACGAGCATCTGTCATTTTGAAATGATGTCGATTGGCAGCCATATTGGGAGGTCCTAATCGAGCACCATTTTGCCATGTCTTAGACTGCAGCTGATATTTCGTAACACAAACATATCCTTAGTAAAAGTTGGGTTTATAGATCGTGTTTGAACATCTCTGTCATAAGTATTTTCATGTCTCTCACTTGAGTTGGTACCAATTTAACCTATTTCAAGATTAATTCGAAATCAATTGCGTAGTTCGATAGAACTGACGATTCATCGTTCTCGTGTTGAACTTATGAGTGTTTTCTTATTACGGAGCAAAGCATGTCTTTTCTTATATTAGAAAAAAAGGACAGTCCATCATAAAATGAGCTTCTTCAACAATAAGCAAAGCATACAAAATAGAACAGTCTTTAAACGATACAGAAGTTGAGGATGGTGAAAAAACTCGGATAGATAGTAGAGTTATGGCGGGGATGGCGGGGATGGCCGAGTGGTTCGATCACTTGACCCTTGCTCGAAGGGTCCCGGGTTCGAAACCACCTTCAGACCTGTCAAAAAGTGTGAGGAGAGAATTAGCCAGCTCTCTGTAATTCCAGGCAAAAAGGCAAAAGGAATCATGAGGTGTGGTCACATCGAGAGGAAGGACCAGGGTCGCACTGCTCGATTAGTTTACCTATTCAGTGGACCCTTTGTGCTTAGCACATAAACCCATACCTTGCGAAGATAGCAAGCGTATGTGCCTATCACCTATCACATATCAGAGTTGACGTCAAGAAAGTGTGGGTTCATTTTTTTTCATTTCAGAAGACATAAGTGTTAGACTAGCTGCTTGTACTAACGATTATTTTCAGTCAAAGACTGACCTGTGGCAGTGGGGAATTTGTTATTTTACCAGCAGAGGAAGAATTAACAATGAATGCCAGACAGGAAATTAACTCCATAGTTCACTTTTATACAGGGTTAGGGATGGTTGAAGAAAAGTCCTGTCAAGTGGACCACTGCAATTCAGTAGCCTGTTTTGGTAAAATATTATTTGTATGTTAGACCATGCCTTATGAATTACTTTCAAATGGGCTGGATCTTCCTACAAAGGAAAGAATAAGAGCTGTCTTTGACGGTATAGATCTTCAGCATTGAAATTATTCATTTCATGATCTTTAAGTCTCTTGCTTAAAGCAATCACCAGACGGTTGATCATTGACCGTGTTATAATAGCATAAGCAAGAAACTTAAAGTTATGGCAAATAATTCTTGTCTTTGTTCGGATTTCTATCCTGATCCACCCTTGGCATCGAGCACTTTTCTTGCACAGCGACACACTAGAGAATATTTTATAAAGTTGATGTTCACAATACATCATAGATCCCCAAATCTAAAACCGTTATTTGCCTATCCACATTCCTGCTGGTGTTTCCACAGTGGTATTATTAGATCCTCTTTACACTGCATCATTTTTCACCCTTCTTTTAAAAGATTGGAGTGGAAAGCTTTGATATTATACGCAAGAGTAATGTAGATGTTTATTAGTGAGATTAAAGCTTGGTAAAAGTTTAATATATTAGTCTTCGCAAAGTGGCGATATGTTTTTTATTACATTATCGAACGGAGATATGAAATACTTAAACATTTTAATGGACAGTTGTTTCTCTCTTCCATTACTTGGTTTCATTAAAGGGCACTTTCTCAACATGTCTTTTAGGGGCAATATGTTTATAGAATTTAAATCGCAAATATCCACTGAAATTCAACCAAGTATATTTGCAAGACAGTACTGAACTCTACGCAATAGTATTCCTGCAAACTGTTATTATCTATACTTAGTATTAAACGCAAGGGCTAAGCTTCAAAGGTATAAGGCAGTATTAGGGCTTGTTACATTGTATTAGGAAAGCATTGCTTGCGGTATATTGCGATTACAAGAAAGCTTTTTTGGTAATATCATTGTATCATATCATATCATGAATTATTATTTCATAACCCAAAAACCGACCTTCAGTTATAAATAATCTTATTCTACTATAAAAACAGAATTTTTTGATAGATTTATATTTAGTGCAGATAGCTGCGAATTTATTTACGCATTTTACACAAAGCAAATGGCAGTCAGCAAGCTGAAATTTGTTCGCTGGCAGACTCTATCTCTCTTTATGTCTTGACTGAAGTCTCCATGCAGGCAATAAGAAGTGGGAGTGCCTTAAAGCCATGAGCCCAGCCCAGTAACGTATGTTTGAAACTCGAACAAGCCGCCATGCACATCGTCAATGCAATCATCCAATAATCATTGATCCTGGCATGGCTGTGATTTGCGAGGAAAGGAATAGTTCATTATTTCTTTTCCTGGTGAGCAAATGTGCTGCTGTCAGCAGAAGTTTTCAGTCGCTGATTCAAAGACTCTTCTGGATGACCCCACATGACCCGCATCAGTATACACGCTTTCACGCCAAAAAAAAAACGCAAATTCATGAATCACTCACCTAGATAACCCATTTCACGCATTGTGGAAAAGGAACATTTCTTGGAACTTTAAGTTCCTTTTTCGTCTTTAAGATTCCACATGACAGTGAAAAAACCTAGGAAATTTATACAAGAAGGGCAGGGAAATAATGAAAAGGACTTGGAAACGAGCCTGACCTAAATCCCAACATTAATTCACCCCTAATTCACAGAGTCCTCCGCCATAAATTGAGTATTCACGCGTCGTTTCACGCTACTATTTAGCCAGATTCACGATTTCACGCCAAAAAGCGTCAGATTATGTATCACGCAGAAATCATGCGGGGGCCACCTCTGGAAGACGGGAGAAAAAATTTATTTCCATACTGCTCAATTTCTACAAAACCTAGTCAATCAAATCCGACAGAACGTAGAGGCTAGCCTTCTATGCTAGGCTACCAACATAGAGGCTTAGAGGCTAGCCTACCAAAAAGCAGTCATATTGTTCTTTGTAAACGATTGCCTTTATTTATTATTCTCGTCAAAATTTGATCTTTTTGTGATGAACAATAAAGCCCACTGCAATCTTTGATCTTATGAATAGTTAATCGTGAATATTTGATTCTAAAATGCGGAAAGCCGCAAAGTCCACCAAAATTCCTAAGAAGACAACCCGACACAAGTAAGATGCGTTGATCCATAACAATGATCACGCTGCTCTACCAAAATGTTATTGTTCTGGATGAAATAAAGGTTTATCATATACAAAGAATTTAAATTTCCAGTTGTTGAAAAGACAAGAATTCAGAATATTTTACAGGCCTAGCCATAGTTGCTAGACTTGAAGCGGAGGCGAAAGGACGCCTGTTTAGGCCATACTGCAGTTTCGTTTGTGTGGTATTCGATTTGTTTTGACACGTGATGAAATGTGGTGATTTATTTGCGAAGAAAATCAAGATTTTACTGATCAATAACAACTTCGAAAGCAGATTACATTCAAAAGATTTAGAGTAAAATATTTCGTTTTTTCTGTTGGCTGTTTGTAAGATATCTAGATAGTTTCCTGCAATTCAGTGCTCTTCGAACTTTCTTCGTTTCACCATCATAATTATTTTCGAAACAAGGTATTCATCTTAGTTTTCAGCAAATATCAGAAAAGGAAGTGAATCCACAAGAATGATTCAAACAATTTTCCAGTAAATGATTTATATTTTAGCTGCTTCGTGGGCACAGCAACAAGTGCTTGAAACAGCTGCTTCAAGGAGACCACACAGCCATTTGACGCTGAGCAACTGTGGCAGTCGTGAAAATATATTTGTTTGCTTTATGATCAAGATTTTATGTACACAGGTGAAAAAGAACGTTACTTTTTCATTGCACTCCATAATTGCATACTTCGAACCGAAAGGCAAAGTTCTGGTGACAATAACTGGCTGCAAAGAGACAAGATTTTCTCATTACACCCAAGATATTGGTTTTTCCACTTGAAACGTTCTTGCTACTCTTTACTTCGATCTCTTTCGTTTAATCCAAGTGTTTATCTAACGACTGAACATCCCCTGATAAAGTAAAGCTGCTATTTTGTGTTTAGATCTCTATTTGCAAACTCTAGACAACATGCAGAAATTCAGCAACAGAATGGTGTAACTGGAAGGCTAGAATCCTGCTTAACGAAATACTTTACTGCTTGATCTATATCACTCTTTGTATTGGATTCGTCGTTTATCTTGTGAGTACATAAGCGAGCTTGCTAAGGATTAGCTGATTTACATCCAATTCTTCCTTTGATGTCATTACGAGGAATAGACACAGAATTCAAGGAGGGAAAGGCAATCAATTTTCTCAAAATTGCTTTCAGAGGCTGACTTATCGTTTGATTCTCAGCAGTTGTAATGAAAGACATGTCCTGCGCATATCAACAAGAATCTCCAATCACAGCTAGTATGGTAAACACCAACAACAGCAGTAGTATAACATTCCACGAATTCACGAAAGCTCACCGACAGGAGGCTATATTACGAGAATTCGAATTCATAGCGGGAAATCTAATCGATGGTGTGCACGTTTTTCCCTCCGTCAAATCCTTACAGGTGTGGTACGGCGTAATATTCGTTAGAAAAGGCCCGTTTGCCGAGGGGATATTCCACTACAAAATCATCCTAAGTGACGACTACCCCTACGTCAAACCATGTATAAGATTCGAGAGCAACGTTTTCCATCCCCAGGTAAATTCAAGTGGGATATTAAACTTGAACAGCAAGCTCAATTATTGGAAGGAGACTAAAAGCCAGATTTGGGAAGCGCTGAAATATCTGCATGAATGTTTTTATGATGTAGACACGTGTTGTGCATCAAACGACGAGGCTGCACATGTCTTCAGTTCAAATATGGAAGAGTTCAAAGCCAGGGCTCGCAGCTGTGTTTTGGAGTCGTTACTCGAGTTCGAAGAGCAAGAAACAGACGTGAATAACATGGATAGTGAGACTGATAACCCTTTTAATTGTAGACTGCTGAGTCCTCGGGATAACGCGACCCTAAAGAAGATTTTCCACTTGAAGAATCTGGGTACTGAGAACGAGGATTTGCTTAGCTGGACCAAATATACGGTTGGAAAAATGTTTTCCAGCATTTCTAATTACTCAATTAACGGGCTTAGCCCTCAAGCTAATAAAGTAACACCAGGTTCCTAGCACAGTTATTTTTAGGCAATTCATTAGTCATTTCAAAGTACAGTCGACTGTAGTTATTGCCTTGTCATTCTTGTCACAGCCACATTCGGTTATAAACACAGTGTCACTGCTTCTAAGATCTCGTAGCTAAACTTTGAAAACATCGACCCTTTCACCTGAAAAAGCTAAAATTTAACTCTTAGTTATAGAATGTTTGCCCAATGATTCCCAATGAGTTACAATATGAATCAAAAACAACATCTACAACCCTAAAGCTACGGTAGTAGAAGGGACTGCATTTTTAGAGCAAATGTCCTCAGGGGTGAAACTAGAGGGTTATGCTATTGGTGTAACCATAGCTGCCCTGCGAATGCTTTCTTCTTCAAGTCTTAAAATGTTTGCTAGAGTAGAATAAAGAAGCAAAATCAGTCTACAAATAGTGTCTGTTTTAAATTTTCAACAGAGGTATCTAATCAATCTCTAAAAGCAAAACTTACCACCCTTGTCCCTTATAACTGCATTATTAGCAATCATACTTTCACCATCAGGCTGTCGTGAGATTGTAATTTTTTGTGAAATCAATACCTTCTTCTTCCAGTTATAAACATTACAAAGCTAGTTAGCTTGCTACTCTTTAGAGAGCACTGGCTGAAATCGTAGTGGAAATAATACCCTGTGAAATTGTAAAGGTACACTGCAAAATAAGATTTTGGTGTGATTGGGGGAAGTCATACTACCCCCTGCATAACCCCCAAAACTTTGGCCCCTGAATATCCTTATTTCTATTGGTCCCCTCAGAGGTAAGCAGTTCATTGTCTATCAGGGTAGGTCATCTTTATGTTCATCCTTAACATTGAAGTGAATTGTTTGCAACACAACAACACCGAAAGATACGTCATCAGTTCATCATAGAACAAATTTCACAATGTGATGTTGTTGACATTCATGAAACCAAAGTCCATTTAAGATTTACATAGCTGATCAAAAGGCCGAGATATGGTGTGGTTTCTGAACACTGGAGTCCTTGCAAAGCTTTGAAGAGACGAGCATTCAATTAAAACGAGATGGCGAATAGAGTTGGAAGGAAGCGAAAAAGACTCATTCTGAATGACGACCAAACAGACGAAGGCAGTCTGGCTGCTTACAACGCGCGGATTGAGCCACCCATAAAGAAACCGGTAACATATGAGTTACATTATATTCGCCTAATTTATTTTTATTTTTCATTTAAGTAGAGTAAAACAATCTGAGTCACTGAGTGTAGATGTGCGTTTTCTTTATTCTCTGATCCGAGATGACGTAGTTTCAGTTGTTCCCACTGCAGTTTGGGACATGTGGTTCATCTCTGATTAGCCAGTTATGAAATAAAAATTCTCTGTATTTAGCATTACAATTATGTGCATCATAGTCATAGTATGGCAAAGAAAAAGCTTGCAAGTGTCGAAAGAATCAATTCCAAATGGGCATTAACTTGATAATAACTGCGGTGTAAACAAACCAATTCCCAATGATCTGATAGAAGAATAAGAATGTCAAGTCAGTTTGTACTTCTACTTTCTTAAGACTTTCTTACTGAATATCTTGGTTAAATCATATTGATTACAATTTATTCATAATTCCCCTGTTTGGCTTGAATTTGGTAAAAAATATTTTACTCTTGAGACTTCTGCACTTTAGTGGATCAACTTCAAATTCAAAATTGAATTGAATTTTTTATTTCCCTCAAAGTCACTATATTTCTCTAATATAATTGTTCTAAATTTTGAATGTCGCAAAAAAACTGTAGCACGAGTAGTGAAACTGCCAAAAACACAAAACAGGCGTGTAACCAGAGTGAATTTGAAGGGGGGGCACAGTCAATACATAATATTTTTTGGTATTAGAAGTGTATGTGGCGTGACGATAGTCGTTGCCTAATGTCGATGTCGAAGGTCAGGTATCCTTAAAGATAAATCTTTAAGTTTTGTCGTCAATGAAACGCTGAACAATTCAGAACAAGTGGAATAGCCCCAGACTATAAAGTTTGGTCTTCATGGAGAACACATTGCCCGCGCAACCATTTCTGGCTTGTTTTCCATCTGCGCAAAATTTCAGTTCCAACGGATATATGGCGAAATATTATTTGATAAGCCAAGCATCCTTATCCTTGTTCTGGTTTGTCCTCTGCTTGTTCTAGGTTGTTCAGTCTTATAGTAACAATACTTTAAATATTACATTTGCAAGAGGCTTAAGAATTTTTGTGCTTTATTTAAATTTTTGAAAGAAATTTTTACATTTGAGGGCAACTGCATCTAAAATGTGATTTTAGAAATGGTCTGTCTAATTGATTCATTAAAAGTTTCAGTTACATTGATTGGAATTCATTATTTGATCAGGTTACTATCTACAAGTCAATTTGGGGTTATCACTCATTTACCACATTAGTAACTTCATATGTGGGGGAACATGGAGAATGAGGCTTCTTTGTGTCCTTTGCTAAGTTCTTCAACAGAAATGTATCATTGTTGGAAAGAAACCCAACAATCATCTGGAGTATCATAATTGAACTTGCTGAGATCTGGGGCCAGTGTTACTTTTAGAGTTTGAGAGGCCTGGGAACAAAAACCTTGATATGACCCAGTTTGACATTTTCTCTACAGTATTTTTGTTATTTTTCGGGGCCCTTTTTGCCTATACTAAGCGTGGGGTCTGGGGCCATGGCCCCTGGGCAACCACCTGAAAACGCCATTGTCTGGTGCTAAAGTACAAGATCGCTCAACATTGTCGTGCCTTCAATTCCGACTTTTTGGGACACTTTTCTGTACGATCTGATATTTTCTCATCCCAAACAAGCCTATTCATGTTTTCCTCCTAGACAATAAAGTTGTGTTTTTGTCACTTTATTTTAATATTTAGATCTCTCCAACAGTTTTATTTCTAAATTTCAAAAAGTCAAAGTCATTGTGGGCATCTTTATTATTTATCATAAGGAATAATCAGCATATAAAATGCTTTACTTGGTTTCTGAAACTCTTTAGAAACAAAAACTGTTTTTACTTTTGGCAACAATACAACTGAACACAAGATTGAGGAATTGAATGCTAGAAACTAAAGGCTCTAAACTAGAAAAGTTAGGGAGACACCAGTGCAGTATAGGGTAGGATATTATTACACTTAAAAAACACATTGCACTGACAAAAGAATAGATCCCACTTGAAAAAACTTATTACACTGAAAATAGAATACACTACTCTAATACTAAAACATACCAGAATAAAGTATTAAATATTTATTTGAAAATCCTCCATAGCATTCTCTGCATTCAATAAAATTCTACTGAAACATTTTCCCAAAAGCATTAAGCTCGACTATAACCAGAGTTGGCTTACACTTTACTACTCCAATATATGCAGGCCAAATGACTATAAGTTTCTCAAAATTTGCTTTGTTTGTTTGTTTGAGCATTTTTGATTTATCTGGGTATGAAGTCTAGATGAAAAAAAATTTTTCTGGCTGTTTGATTAAGAATTGAATCACCATATAACTTAACTATTAGTTTCTTACGTTTTGCTTTGTTCATAATTTCTCCACCTTTCCTAATAATCAAAAGATAAAACTCATATGTATCAATCAATAAGAGTTTGATGCTCACCCTGGCAAGCAGCCAAGGCACAAAATAAGACTTTGTTATGACAAGAAATATTTCGGTATAAAGTCAGCTTTACAAAAATTGTTATAAACATGCTAGTGTGCTGTAAGACTTTGTTATGACAAGAAATATTTCGGTGTAAAGTCAGCTTTACAAAAGTTTTTAAAAATATGCTAGTGCGCTGTATATATCATTTATAGAAGAAAATGAACTTGATATGACTTTATATGTTATTTATATAATCTAATCTAAACATATTTAAGTTATGAAATAAACTGCCATTCTGTAAAAATGGAAAGTTTTTCTACTTTTCTACTTACTACATAGATTTTGACTTCATTACTCAAAAATGAACTCAAACAAGGCAAGTTTTTCTTTTTAAATGTTTGCTTTATACTTAGCTTGTGCCAATTTTTGCAAATTTAATTCTCCTTGCCCATATGGCATCCCATTGTGCTGCCAATTTGCTTATTTTGTGATTTTTGAAAACATGGATAAAGTGCCAAAATGGCCAGCATCAGCTCTGTCTTACGTTTTAGCATCATTTGAAGTATTTGATGCTTGGAATCTTATTAAATCCTTGTTATATAGAAAAGATTGTAAATGTACTTTCTCATTATTAATTTCTGATGACCTCAAACCTATCTTTAAAAACTTCAATCCTCCCTTTTAGTCTTTTTGGAAATTTCTACCAGCCCCTGAGCTCGCCTTCTAGCGTTTGAAGAATATTTGAAAACAGTTGGTAGAATGTTTGGTTTTCTATGATTCTTTTTCAATATATTTTGAAAATATGTTTCATCAAATTCCCAACTTTTCTCAAGACATGACATTTTTATTTTAAGATTCCATGAAAGATAACCCATTGTTTATTTATATGGCTTGTTCAAATCTAAATTGTAAAGAGTTAAATAAATTTCTTTCATATCTCTTAACCTTCTGTGTATGGTATAATTTGTAATTACTAAGTGGTGATGTAATAGTTGATGCAGGTGTGTTTTCGTAAAATTTGAATCTTCAAACGAGAAGTGCTGATAAAATCGACTGTTTAAGCTGAACTTTTGATTAAACTTTGCTTTCTGTAAATGTTGTTAATAAGAAAATGGGAATTCCATAGTCCGTATGGCATCTATCTTGGTGCCAGGCGCAGGCACCAGCTTGGTAAGCTATTTATGCAATTCCATCATCATTCACCTAGTTTTTGCAAAGTTCAGTAAGCTGGGGTGTGATAACTACATGTATTCATGAATACTGCTTTCAGTCAGTCATTTAGATAATTATTTCTTTCAGTAACTTCAGTTTATCTAACATTACTGAAAAAGTTACCGAAGAACATATGATTATCAAAACGTCAGAAAGCAATGTTTATTGTTGTCTTATCTTTTGATTATTATATAAACTTAGGAAAATTGGCTTTCATATTAATATTGATAATGAAATAGTGACATTTGTCTGATCCTGTTTGAATAATCATGATTATTATTTGAAATTATGATTTATATGATATCGAAAGCAAGAAACTCGGAGAAAGAGATGATAATCTATGATGAATATGTGGTGATGAATTTGATTTTTTTAGATGATTGTGAAAACATGAAACTCGAAGTAACAGAAAACTAGCCTCCTTTCTTGCTTTCACCCTATGATTCATAAATTAAAAGAACTTTTATCAATGAACTTTAACCAAGTAATTATCTTTTATTGCCAGTAATTCTATCTGAGGAGCATTTCTTTAGTTTTAAATGAAAGTTTTGGAGCTATGTCTTTAGACAATGACAAGAAGTAAACTGAATTCTACATATTACAGTTAACAATGCTTGGCCTATTTTTGATAAGATGAGGTTTTCCACAAACCTACCTCTTTCCTTTTGTCCTAAAATATTCACCTAAAATATTCACCTTATTGATTCATATTTTACTTTCAGGCCTCGATTTCTGACTTTGCAAATGGGATATACAGACCAGCACATTTTCACGATTCAAAGAATTCCAGTGCACAATACTGGCCAGCTAGAAGTAGTCAAATAACAATTGAAGAGGCTAAAAGTGGCACAGAAAGTAAGGAGATTAAATACATCAATTTTCATAAAACCCTAACTGAATTGTTCATGAATAATGTATTGTTATTTGAAGGAAGATTAAATTTCTGGGCTTACAGGATTATTACAAAGTGGGTGATTCCCTTCCAATCTAATAAACCCAGTGTCCCAAAATGAATGATATAAATTTTAGTTGGTTTTGTGGCAAAATATTTTCGATATCAATCTAAAAAAACCTTCAGATATCAATGATAGTTAACTGGAAAAATGAAAACCCCTAATTTTTCATTCACACTTTCTGGAATAAGCAATTTACCCCTAAAGTTCAAACTGGTCCTCAACCTTTAATCAGAGTTTGTAACAAATGGCCTTATAACAGCGGCTAGCTCTGGACCAAAAGTGGCTGGTAAGTTTGACTAAGACTTGGCCTTTACAGGCAAGGGATCATTTGCAGAGCCTCAATGCCCTCCTGAGCCACTTGAGGTCAGCAACGAGTTGTCCTTCCTATTTATTGAATTTGAAGGGAACCGCCCAACTCAATGTGCACTTTTACTAGAGGATAACCCACCTGAGAGCAATTCACTGCCAACCTACTAAAAGTCTCATGGTCAGGTTTGGTTTGACTGTAACTGCAAGCTATGATAAACTTAACAAGGGGAAGCATAATGCAATAAACACCATTTGTTTTATGCTGCTACTCACAGAACCTCATCATTAGTTATTTGCAAGTTGAATATTCTGATGCTTTTTCTTTCTAGTTCCTGTGCGTGTTTATGCAGATGGAATATACGACCTGTTTCATTCTGGGCATGCAAGAGCACTCATGCAGGCAAAAAATCTCTTTCCCAACGTCTACTTGATTGTTGGAGGTATGTTTTCAGACTTCTGGGCAGTCATACCGAAAACAGATGTGAGATGATTTTGCGGGTATATATTTTATTGTGGACATCAGAAATGGGTTGTTATGATACATTAAAAAGGCTGTAAAAAGATAGGCCATTGATGGAATTAGCAAGTTTATCAAAACTGAAATTACTTGAAATTATAGAATTTCAGGTTTTCAAAGACAACCTTTCAGGCTTTCTTTCAATAATAGAAAACTTGTCCATTGTTGTCTTGCCTGTTGTTTTGCCCTAAAGAGCTTGGTTTCACCTTTTTTTATATCTTTGCCTTTATCCAATTTGGCGATTCAGTGAAATTCTCCTGGCAAATCAGGGAAATTCTCCTGACACAGAATTGGCAAGTTTTGCCAAAATGAACATTTAAAGATACCTTTTTATTTTGAAAAGTCATCATTCTTTATAGGTTCTGCTTCCACAAATAAAGTTTGCTCGTAGATGAATATGAATTAAAAAAAAACATAGGATATGAAGATAATTGAAAAATGATAAGTAAAAAGATTATAAACAACAATGTCAACAATGATATTAGCAAAATCTTTTTAGTAAAAGTACCAACTTTATTGTTTTTAGAATCATAAATGATTGTGTCTTTATCCAAAAGCTTTTGCTAATTTCATTGTATATATTGTTGTTTTAATATTTCACTCTCTTATTATGACGTATAATTATTCTAATTCTTGAATATTATCTCCTCATACTTTGAATTTCAATGTATGACCCTTTGAATAAGCCTTAAGTGATCTAACCACTCAATCCCCGTCAAGAAGATGTTAAAGGTTAATTTCTGCATAATTATTTAACTTATTTCTTTCCATAAACTTTTTCATTCTTACTCATGTGCATAATAATGAAACACTGATATATTTTCCCATAGTTTGCAGTGATGACCTAACTCATCGTCTCAAAGGCTTCACTGTGATGAATGAAACAGAGAGATACGAATCCCTACGTCACTGCAGATATGTGGATGAAATTCTCAGAGATGCACCCTGGGTTCTTGACACAGATTTTCTGGAGGAGCACAAGGTCAGTCAACCAGATAACATTTTTGGTTTTACCCATTGATTTTATTTTCACATCAAAACAGTTGCACACCATTTAAAGTTGTATTAGGAAAGAAAGTATCTTTTTTGGAGGCCAGAAGTGTAGGGGTTCAAGGTTGCTGTCCCAGGAAAATATTTCTGGCCATGCCCTTCCCTTTAGATTTACTAGAAATATTATGAGAAGTGTTCGAAAAAAATAATTTAGAAAACACATTTTGGTATATGTAATCTATCACATACAAAATGTAATCTATCGCATATGAGTTCATAGTTGCCTGGTCTTGTATCATTACTACAGTAGAAATTGGGTAATTTTGTCAACAGTCCCTTGAATCATTCTCAGATTGAGGCTAAACTTGTTTTTTACTTTGATCCCAGAGCGTGGAGGCACGTCTAGCCCCAATCGCGTTGCATCACACTAATGAGGCCCAAACATCGCTGCATTTCCTTGACTCACCTAACATGCCTTCTTCTTGATAACAAATAGCACGTAAACCCCTTTGTCGATTATCATTTATTGTCTCATCTAATTTCACAGATAGACTTTGTCGCTCACGACGACCTACCGTACACGTCTGCAGGCCAAACTGATATTTATAAGGAAATAAAAGCAATGGGAAAATTCGCACCCACCCAGCGAACTGAAGGAATTTCTACGTCTGACGTCATCACTAGGATAGTCAAAGACTATGATGTTTACGCCAGACGGAATCTCGCACGTGGTGTTAGTGCAAAGGACCTGAATGTTAGCTTTATGAAGGTTGGTGGCTCTGTTGATATAATTTATGCTATTTAATTGATGTATGATAATTTATGCTATCCTACTGATATATGCTAATGGATGTGGATCAGTTGATCTATGGTAATTTATAGTGTTCAATGGATATATGTTAATGCATATAGGTCAGCTGACCTTTGCTGATTTATGTTATTTAATTGATATTGTGCTAATACACGATGACCGGTTGATCTATACTGATTTATGTGGGCTGATGGATATATGCCAATATGCCTATCTTTATGCAGAAATTGTAAATTTTGATTATTCAAACTTTTTCAACTCCTTAATTATAATCTTACGACAACTTCCACTTTAGCAAACGAATAGCTCAGAACGTCTTATTCCTTATTAGAGATATAGTTGAGAAATTCATATGCCATTCTTATGTACTGGCTGAAACTGCTGCATTTTTCGGCTACAATGGAAGTGTTGATTGGAAAAAAACAATTGGAATTTTATTTTCGTTCTTTTTCTGGCGTACTTCTCTAATGAGTGTCAGACGCAGAAAAGTTTTAGTAGTTATTTTGTTTCCGATTTTTTCGCCATCCTTCAAGACTCATATAATATGTAATTGCCTTTGATCCTATGTCTATAATCCTTGCTTCTTCCTCATGATCGTAGGAAAAAGAATTTCAGGTGAAAGACAGGATCGATCAAATAAAAGGACACATCAGCAAGGGGTCTGAATCCATCAAGCATCACCTCGAAAGAGTTGGCGACAAATCACAGGAAATACTTCATCGATGGGAAGACAAATCTCGGGAATTAATCGGCGATTTCTTGGACATGTTTGGAAGGGACACTCGACTGGTAGGAGATATTTCTTTTTTCATCTCTCCAACTACAAGGAGCCGTCTGCATTTATCGCTAGATTTCAAGCCCTTCTGTTTTATTCACTGTATAAGTTTTGCTGATGACTTTCTTTAAAGTTGGTATACAATGAGCTTTGTAATACCTTCTAGCTAATGAAAATAATCTAACGAAACTATAATTATTGCGATTATTTCGAAAGCTCAAAACTTTACACTGCTAAATCATAATGTCATTGTTAGCCATGCCTATTTTTGTTCAATAAAGAGCAATATCTCGTCTGTCGGTTGTTATTGCTTATTTTGAACTGAAGTCTACAAAAATAAACCGTAAACAATGATAAAGCTTTTATTTAAAACCCTGCATGTTAAATAACTCAACTTTGATGGGCTTCTGGTCTGGTTTCATTTAAAAAAATTACTAACTGTTTTGAAATTTACAATTTTGTTCGACATAAAAACATTGTACTATCTCTGTCACTGAGTTTTTGGACCAAGATTATTTTATTGACTTTCAACTTTTGTTTGATTCTGTTTGATTGGTATGAGCTAGCCGAGTGCTATCAGCCACACCAGATAATTTGTTATCATTATAAGCAAACAAGACTAGACTCTTTCCGAAACTCTTGTTTGGTTAAACTCAGTCTTCCTAGGTGAATGATTGATAACCAGTGGCGTCGCCACGGGGTGGACTGGGATGGACAAGTCCACCCCAGTTTTTCCAGAGGTCGATTTTCCAATTTGCTGAAATCCGTTGAGAAACATTGGAGGGGGGGGGTAAGGCTCCTTGAGCTCTTCGCTGAAAGACAAGTAAAGCAAGACCACAGAAGTTAAAGTTGCAAAAAATGTACATGCAGACCTAGCTCGCAAGTCAATTTTAGTATTAGTTTGCAAGTCATGTTTTAGCAGGAAGGGTGTTGCCTACATTCTCCGAGCTTCTGAAGAGCGTGGTCGAGCATAATTTTTCGGAGGGCTACGCCCCGCTCCCCCGGCAGCTCCCTGTCCACCCCGGTACAATTGGTCAGGCGGCGCCACTGTTGATAACATTGTTTTTTTATCAACAGAATCAGTTGTGGGAGGAAAGCAAGAATCGCTTGAGTATCACCGGTCAGCGAATCAGACGAGCTCTGTCGCCAACCAGGCTGGATGAAGATAATGGCGATTATGATTATTATGAGTCTCCGTCCTCATCTCCTCCACAATCACCGAATTCGCTGCGAAGGCCGGTCGCTTTGGCCGAGGTTAGTGATGACGAGTAACCTTGAATTGTTACATAGGCACAATTATATGAAATCTATTTGGGAAATTAAACAGTATTTAATCAAAACCGAAATTAAGGCTGATTTGCATCGTTTTTGTGAAAGTTAATAGGCAAACACGTTTACTATCTTTGTAAGATAGCTATTGGTTTATGCGCAAATAACCCAATGAATAGGTAAACTAATAGTGTGACCTGGGTCCTTCCTCTCAATGTGATCACACCTCGTTACTCCTTTTCGCCCTTTTGCCTAGAATTACAGAGAGCTGGTAAATTCTCCTATTCAAAAGAGCCCAATAAATAGGTAAAATGATAGTGTGACCCTGGTCCTTCCTCTCAATGTGATCACACCTCGTGACTCCTTTTGCCCTTTTGCTTTGAGTTACAGAGGGCTGGCGAATTCCTGAATAGATGGGAGCTTTAATTTTCAATCGCCATAATACATGGTGTTTATCAGAGTCCAGAAAATACAACGGTTCCACGGCTACAAGGCAGAGGAAGGTCTTGCCCCATGAGGAAGGTCTGGATATCTTTAGTGGAAAGTTCTCCATCATCGGGCTAAGGTTGATAACTTTTCTGGACACTGGTTTTTTTTATTAAGAAGGCTTTATTTTTGTTCCACCCAATTTAATATTCCATCAAGTTATTTCAATTTTTGATCAATTTTCTTTGAGAAATGTGCGTGGAAAAGATTTTAGAATCATTTGTTACATTTATGTTTCTAATTGCTCTGATAGTTGAGGTAAATGAACTCTACTGCTTTGATAATCTGCAGCTATGTTTTAGTCTTGTTGAATTTTAGATAGATTTTTAATGACAGACGTAGTAATAGATGATTATTTAACAAAAATACCCTGAAATTATTTTTTTTTCGGTCATCAGAATTTATGTTGTATTTTTGAATTTCATGTCATTCATTACTATGTGAATGTAATGTCGTTTGCAACGTCAATCCATTGAAATTTATGTTACTTCAATTTACATCTTTTTTTAATGGTGTCACTTATTTTGAGCCTGAGGAAGTCTGTGCGGTGCTGTGGGAGTATTCAGTACTATTGAGGAAAACGAAAACTATTATTTGGTTTCTCCACAGTGCTTGTGGTTTCCCTGCATAATACTGGCGATATCCCTCCACAATGATGATATCCCTCCACAATGATGATATCCCTACACATTATTGATCATATCATATAGTAATGAACATCCTCCACAGTACTGAACACCCTGCACAGCACTGAACCTACTACACTCCACTGTACTGAACACCCTCCACAGCACTGAACCTACTACACTCCACTTTACTGAACATCTTCCACACGATAGACGTCAAGATAGACGTTCCTCAGAGTTAGAACAGTAGAAATGTAATTGTTTATTTTATCTTTGTGCTTTGCAATTCTATGTCGAGTTATCGTGACTGAAATAAAGATAATAAAACAAAAGCACAAAATAACAGAAGGCACATACAAAAACGTTATTTCTCGTGACAATCAAAAACAAAGGGTTATTTACGTTCAGCTTCTCGTGCCATTTAGGCTCTTACCACATGATCTTACAGACTCGACCTGTGTCTTAGAGGAATTGAGTTGAATGGAAATATGAACTCACGTTGGAGATGAACGGAGAGAAAATAAGCAAAGTAGTCATAAAAATGAAACAGGCTAGAAAAATAGCCATCTAGGCCCCAAAATTAGGCAACCAAGCTTTTTGTACTTCTTGAGTTGATGCCTATTAAGTTCACCTTTCCTAGGAATTCTGTGCGTACCTACTGCGTCTAGTAATAACACATAAGCAAATACTGCATAAAGATATTTACTATACGTATGAAAAGCAGAATAACTTAAGCTCTGATCTTTGAAATTTAAAACCTCTCTTTGAACCATTCATGTCTAGGCCTATTTTTGTAATCTGTATGTGTTGATTCCTCGTCTCAGGTTTAACGTTGATTTTCATTTAGGAAAGATTTAAACGTTTCAGTCTGCCTTTTTCTTATACACGCTTTTTTTATAAGGAACCTAGTTCAGGGCCTAGTTCTTAAAGTTCCTTATTTTGAGACCTCTTTTGGCCAATTTGTAGTTCTAAAAGTTCCTTAGTAGTTCCTTAATTTTAAGTATTTACTTAGTAGATAGGGATAAGTATTGACGCAAGAAAAGCATTGAAATTCAACATTTTGCAATAAACTCGTGATAATGAAACATGAAACATATTATAACACAAAGAAGCTTAGGCTAGGCCCAGGCCTATAAAACGTAAAAGTTAGTTACATAGTCATTAGAGAGGTTTTATATCTACACCAAATGATTATATGCAAAATTATAAAGCTCCTTAGTGATTTCACCTTTAGTAGTGAAAGTTCCTTCGACCTTCGACATGTAGGTTCCTTATAAAAGGTTCCTTATAAGAAAAAGCGTGTATGTGAAGAGATTCTTCACCCGTTGATCACCCCAGCTCTTCTCGAAATGTGTTTGAAATGCGTTCCAAGGCAAGGGCTTTATATTGGTGAGCTTGGCTTGTGTTTATCTCGCATAAAGTAGGAGACAGCAAAATATTCGAATCTCAGCTTGTTGTTGCACGGTTTATAAAGGTTGTTTTTATTAGGCAAAAACTTGTAATTCATATAAACAAGGCGAAAAATCCTTTTTTAGTGCGTTTTCTCAAATCAAATGTGGAGTAAAATATGCAACATTTCGAAACCTTTACTTAAGATTTTCAACCCCACCTTGTGAGTTTGTAAGTCGGATCGGAACACTGCAACCACCTGTAGCTTATCTCGCCAAAAACTTGTTCTTTTCAATTTCAGAAAGTTTTTCATGCCAACAACAAAAATATTAATAATTTTGAACGTGCAGTAAAGGCACAAGGGTATACACTACACTACACTACACATGAGAAAGAATCTGTGTACACATATTTAGTAGTAACAAGACTTATTCTATCTTGGTAACATCAGGCCCTATTTTGCTATAATGCACCATTTTTGCTACAGAATGTTTCAACTCGAGATATTAGTACTGCCCATCAGACGACCATTCGATGGATGATGGCTGAAAACCGAAGCCATCTGCTATCTCCTGTGCTAAACAGCTGAGCCGGGTGCAGATTGCACGCTAAACCATCCCAGAAAAACAACGTCGGGCGTGATTCGCAGATTGTTGATAACTATCTGACAAAAGACGCAGTGCAAGCTGCCGTTGCTATTTTGCTGCTCAGATAAAGGAATCAAGAAAAGATCGAGGCCCTAATGCAGCAAAGATAACTCGCTGTTTTTGGGAGTGAAGTACACAATGCCAAGGATTTTCAAAGCGATTCTACTGATACAGAATTGAACAATATGAAGGTTTTCAGTTGATAAAACATAATTTTAGTGTTTTCATTCTGAATAGGGCATGTGAGAACTGTGTGCCTTTGTGTTTACGATTATAAAAAAGGACCGCAATTGTTGGGCGACAAGTCAAAACCCTCGTGACTTTTTGAACATGAGATTTACAGAGTTCAAAGATTGATAAGATTACAATTACAGGAGATGATATTTGCTGTTTGTTATTTTTCATTTCTCCGGGTAGTTTGAAAATTACTTGCAGAGAAGATGCCGCAGCACACTTCGCATACCAAACTTGCTACTGCAAAATCTGATCTACGATTACCTCTACTGCAAAAGATTTTCTACGGTTTAGGTCATGTGTTCAACGACCTTTGTGGGAATTGTTGGTATAGCTATCTGCTGCTTTACATGACTAAGGTTGCCTCCCTCTCCAATGCTCACGCAGGACTGGTGCTTTTGATCGGACAGCTCGCAGACGCAGTGTCTACCCCCTTCATTGGGTATGGCTGCGATAAAACAAACTTCAGATATTACGGCAGACGAAAGCTCTGGCATCTCATAGGAACTGTCTGTGTTTCTCTTTCGTTTCCGTTTATTTTTAACGAGTGCCTTGTTTGCGGTGAAGATGCCTCGACGTCGAAGCGAGTTATTTATTACTCGGGGTTCGCTTCGATGTTCACGTTTGGGTGGGCGTCTGTAGAAATATCACACTTGTCTCTGATTCCGGATATCGGTCGGAAAAACAGCCAGAAAGTCGAGTTGAACGCAATCAGGTGAGCCTATTTGTTTTGATTTGAGAATTTGTTTTGGTTAACACCTCACTTCCGCCTCTCAGTGTTTCCGGAACTTCCGCTATTTCCTGGATTGTCGATTATACCGGATGTCTATCTTGACAAGCAAAAGAGATATATTTATATTGACAAACTTTGTTCACGTGTTAGCATAACGATGTCCTCGTGATCACTTCGTGACCCATACCTGTCAACACACGCTTTATTTTTGTATAAGGAACCAGTTTATAAGGAACCTAGAACTAGAATTTCTTGTAAAATACGATGGATTCTTTTGTTCTATCGTTTCCTGTAACGATGGAAAACAATGTAAAATTTAGGGAACTTTTAGTACTAGGCCTTGAGGTAGGTTCCTTATAAAGTAAAATGTGTGTAGATAAATCACTATTATCAAATATGAAATCTTAAGAAAGCTCATAAACAAAACACAAACTTTATTACGTTTATTTGATAACAAAGTGCACAAGCAAAGAAGGGAAGTAATCAAGGTGGTTATGTATCGGGGGACGAAACTTCTATCGCAGAATTATTTCGAAAAATCTTCTCTAGAAGATTAAATACTTTTGTAGATATCAAGGGGCTCGTTAGATGCCCCCTTGTCCCCTAGTCGAACTGGGAAATAGGCATTTGATTATTTTGGTGTGCTTGTAATCTACAAGTATTTGTTCTTCAAGACATCAACTACAAGTTGCCTTTTAAATATCACCCATTTTACCCCGTGACGTGTTACCCAATTCTAACCAAAGCAGACCCTAATACCTTTTTCTGATTATTCTTACTTCTTCTTTCAAAGATCTGCAGTCATGTTTGTCTGCGGCATTGTTGTATTTTGCGTCACGTGGTTTCTTCTTGGAACGAACCCGGAAGCGAGTGTTTCTCCGAAGGTTGCTCCACAGTTCATGGTAGGTTTGTAGCTCTGTGGCTTTTTCACACGCACATGTTTATCATTGATTTACATTTATTATACTTTAACTTGAAATACATATATTATACATTAATTATACTACACTACATTACACAATTACACTACATCAAGGCGATTAAATACTACTACATTGGATAATATTCTAAAAGAGGCATTGTCACGATATTTTGGTCTCATAGATGACCCCATTGTGGACTCGAATATGAAATAGAAAACATGAATAAATATGTTACCTTATTTTTTCAGCTGTTATCATTCGTAGTGGTTGGAGCCGGGTGTCTATTCTCATTCGTTTTCCACTGTGGAACAACTGAGCTCAGAAGATACGAAAGAAAAGAGAAATCTGGGAAAGGTAATATTGAAACTAACTAGAAACTATTATTGAAAGATCCCCAAAAATAGGAAAACAAAGTATTTCTGTCCGCATAATTTGGGATCCATGTTTTCGATGCAGACAGAATCCTTAAGCGAAAGTTCGACCTTATTCTTTCTAACGTACTACTCTACTGATGAATTTCAGTCGCATCAGTAGTTAGTATGTCTTGTTATGTATCCGGTTTTCTCGCCATCCATATGCAATAGTGAATAATTTAGTGGGGAAGAGATTCGTTTTCAAAATTGTTTTCTAGGATCGGTGAGTAAATCATCAAATAACAAAAAGTCGAACGGAGAAGCGTCGAAAGAGAAGGAACCACTGACGAATGACACGCCTGTCGAACTGGCAAATGGATGTCCATCCGAGGAACATGCCAAGAAAATCGAGGGTGAAGTAATTGATGACATCGAGTTACTTCCGCCTGTGTTGACAAATAAAGCAGAAAATGGCAACACCTGGAAGGAATGGATAAGATCACCTCACTTTTACAAGGTATTTCGGTGTCATTATCATTATTATTATATTTCCTTATATCCCTACTACAGTGTTGTATAGATGCTTTCAAAGAAACTGTCAAAGAATCTTCCAGTCGACTAGTCTCTTGTTGAATAAACCTCAAGTTACTCTTTGCTCATGCACTCAGCTCAGACTTAACTTTTTCAATTAAGGTACCCCTCGTTCCGTGGAAAGTTGGCCGAGCAATTCAAGTATTCTTAATCGATCACTGTAGCCCAACTTCTTTAAACTTGGTATATTATTGTGGCCCAATTTTGTACATTTTCAATATCATCTTTACATCTTTGAGCATTAGGACTCCATGCACTACTCGCATACTCTCAATAATTTTCTTAAGGTCATAGCTAATACTAATAGTTTTCACTTGATACAACAATCATGATAGGATTGATCAACAATGTTATTGGGACGTAGCTACTTGCAATATCTTTGATAAGTATTTAATGACATTTATGAAATGACACTTAAAAAACTGGGCTAATGGAATAAAATTCGAAAACATCTTGTTTTTTCAATAAGTATTGAGTTAATAAGAAGCAAGCCCTGGGTTGAGGGTATTTTTTCCACAAAAAGCATTAAACGAAGGCTATGACGCTCTTTCAAAGCTTAGCTTCCACTTGCGGGGCTTTCAGATAGAATTATGTGTGGGATGCGGGTAGGTAGCTAGTCTGTTTTTGTTTGCAAAGTTTTAAGCAAAATCGAGGATCTGGACCCAAAATCCAATGTCTTTTCTTTCATTAGAAAAGTGAAAATGTGTGGTTTCATTCCCATTGAGCGTTTCTCCAAAAATACACTGTTTCAAAGTCCACACATGTATAGGTTCAAGTGATACTCTGATGATGAGAGACCTGATATTGCCAAAGTTGTCATCTGATGTTTTCTTTCATGTAAAAGTCTCTATTTCATTTTCCAGATGGCTGTCGTCTATATGTGTACCCGGTTAGCGATGAATGTCTCTCAGGCCTATCTGGCACTCTACTTGACTGAAACCATGGACTTCCCAAAGGTGTTTCATTTGATTTTCAACTTTAGCTTTCAACAGTTTTATATGATGTATGCGCAGTACAGTAGAGGATGTGCAGTACGTTGAAGGATATTCAGTACAACGGAGGAATATCATCAGTACAGTGGAGGGATATCTTCAGTATTACGGAGGATATTTCACTTTACTGAATACCCGTACTGATGGTATCCCTCCAATGTACTGATGATAACTCTCCACTGTACTGAATATCCTCCGTTGTACTAAACATATCCCACGTCGTACTGATGATATCTCCTCGCCGCACTGAATATCCGCCCACCACCGTACTTACACACACTACACTTTACTGCACATACATTACCCAGGGTGAAATATGGACAGAAGTTGTGTCACTCATTTTACATCAACTTAACTTAATAAGCACCCCAAAAATGGTAGTGGTAATATAGTTAGTGATCTGTAATAGCATAAAGTGAATGAATTTGAAAATTAATATGGTAAATTTAGGTGTGCCTCTGGAAATAGCAATTAAGGTTTCATTTTCTTGTGTCAGACTTTCTGATTTTCTTGCCAACCTAAAGCTCTGTACCGTTGAAAGACTGTTGTGAAAATTTTCTATTGTCGTGAAATCTCTAATGGATTACACGGTAAGACAACATTTCTTTGCATCGAGCACTCTTTATCAAAGCATAGACAAACGAAACGTACACTGATAAAGTTATTAAGTATATGCAGAGTGCATTATCTATTCTAAAGCTGACTATCATTATTTGCAAAAGGAATATGTTCTAGAATCTGAAAAAATCTTAAAATTTTTCTCAAGTACCTAAATTTCATTTTTAGGAAGCAATTGCATACTTTCCTCTGCTGGTTCTGATTAGTGGTGTTGTTTCGAGTGTATTAGTCAAGATACTAACCAAGAGAATCGGGTCAAAGGTATGTTGATTACTTTCATGTACATGAAACTAGAAAATGTCGACAATTTCACAGAGTAGGCCCTCGAGTTTTAGTGCCTTATTTAGGAGTAGATCTCGCTACAAATGTTTTCTTGGAATGGAAATTAGAAAGAATATATATATTATTATTTGTCATACTAAAACGCTAGTCAGAAGTGCTTGGAATACGCAAACGGAAATCGATGGATATTTGAGGAGTGAAACTCAGCGGCAATAAACACCCGCAACTGGTTTCTCTTCCATCTCCCTGTGATAAATAATGTTGAAGTCTGAGCTTAAAAGATTGGTTTTTGCAATGCCATCTCTTTTCTAAACCAAAAGTGAGTCAGACTCATCCTGTCACAAACCAACATTTTTAAAAGAGGGAGGGGAAAATTGCGTCGAGTCGTAAAACCGATCAAACGCTCCAATAATGTTGGCAAGCATTGCAGCTAATCCAACGACACGCCACAATGCATCTTATTGACTAGATCAGACAGCGGACCTCCAGATATCGAGTCCACCATTCAATTCATTATACATCAATAGACTTGAATAACCGCCTATCAGATAACACAGGGAAACAAGGAATCGTGTAGCAAGTCTAATGTATCAGTGCATAAGCTCAGATCCTCGTTCGTTAGGAATTGCATAAATTGGAGTATTTTCTGTTTTTTCAGTTTACATTCATCATTGGATCTTTGACTACGCTAGTCTCGTTCGCATGGTTCTTCTTCGTTACGAAAGACGCGCGGAAATCTGTGTACGCTGCAGCTATTCTAATGGGAGGAGGCTCGTCGATCATGCTTGTCACCTCTCTTGCTATGATTGCTGATTTGATTGGTGGTCATAAGGTAACACTGTCACACTTGTTTATCATGTTTAGGCCCACTTACACGATGTGCCAGTTCCGAATATAAGAAACTACTAATGTTCGCGTCCTTCACTAGGGCTGAAAAAATACCGGACCATAAAACAGATGGTCCCAGAAAATTTATTGGTCTCCAGAAAGCATCTGACTGTGTGACTGCTTGTCAAAAGTTTTTGACTTGAAATTCCTGCAGGATATTTTTTGAAATCGCCCACTTTTTTCAAAGGAGCAAAGCATTTTATTTTGTGTTTCTATCTAGGTATGTTATGGTATATTGTCAACCAATGGCATACAGGTGATTTTTCTTTGCAGGAAGAAATATGTCTTTCATGCTTTGGAAAAAAAGATCCATATTTCATCTATAGGGACGGTCATTCAGATTAAGTCTTTCATCATGGCTTTTGGCCACCACGGTTCGACCCTTCTCCCTATTATAGCCTGGTGTGTGTTGCTCAATTGTCTAAAAGAGATTTGAAAAGGGGAAAAAACAACTAAATAACAAGTAGGATTAGAATATTTCTTCTGCCCCACGATTCTTATCGCGTTGGACACCCTTTTTGAACTGGCAATCGACATTGCATAAAATACACAGGTATTGCATAAGTGCTATTCAATTTGATAATGATAACATCCATTTTCTATTGCGTAAATAGCACCTACTCTAGTAACCCCCCCCCCCCTTAGAACCTCATAATCTAGTAAGCACTGGTAGGCTTAACGGCTATCAACGGTAGTCCGGAGAGAAACGACGACAGCATCAGGCGGACGGTAATCTGAACAAATCTTCATAGAGTTTTTGTAAATATTTTGTAAAAACTAATCGTGGGTTAATTCAGTTCTATCAAGCTGTTTCACTTTGCTTGCTCTTACTAGCGTCCAAATATTTGAATCTCTTTCGAAATAAAGCCCACCTCGGTCAAAACTTTGCCTTTAGTTTTTGCGAAAATGTTAGTATATTTTTCGCAGTATATTATATACGTTAGTATATTAGTATATATTTTTTACATATTTGTTAGTATATTAGTATATCTCTGTCAGACAAGCCCTCCAACCCCCTAAAGAAATGAATATAAGCCCCAATACGCTTCAATTATTTCATATTTTGAGAATTAATAGCTAATCAAATCTCTGCAATTGACTCAATCAGACTTTCATTAATGAGAATGGACAACCATAAATCAAGCTTCTGTTGAAATAACTAGCAATTTAACTTCATGAAATCTATTTTGTTTCAGGCGTCCTGTGCGTTTGTGTATTCCGTCATGAGTTTTTCGTATAAACTTTCCTCTGGTATCGTTATCTACATCATACAGCAACTGAAGCCAAAGACTGATTCGTAAGTACATTTATGTCGTTGTTGTTGTTGTTTCTGTTTGTTAGAGCTTTGACATTAAACGTCGGAGCTCGTTGGCTCGAGTCTTGCTTGGGTTTTCAATTCATACAAAGTCACTCTGGGTAATGTATGTGCAGTACAATGGAGGGATATTATCCTTACGGTCGACGTCGAGGGTATTCATTACGGTGAAGGGATTTCATCAGTACATTGGAGGGATACCATCAGTACGGTGGAGGGTATTTATTACAGTGGAGGGTTATCATCAGTACATTGGAGGGGATACCATCAGTACGGTGGAGGGTATCCAGTAAAGTGGAATACCCTACACTGTACTTGATACATCCCTCCGTCGTACTGACGATATCTCTCTACTGTACTGAATAACTTACACTGTACTGCACATAAATCACCCAGGTTGCAGCATGGTGATTTGCCCTGCTTCTTCTAAACTTCATTTATTCATTCTTACAGGCAAGGACAAATTTCATGTATGAATATAAATCATTTGATTTAATCTATCGTGTTTAAGGATATCTCTTGCATCAAATTTCACGAAATTTCATGAGTTATGGATAATTATAATTGGCTTTATTTTCTTGCAGTGGCTTATTTACGAAATACGTACAGACAGTTGTCACCGGGGTCTCTTGCATTATTGCGTTATTCTGCGTCGCTGTTTTCGTCCCATCTGATTTCTCATTCAAAACAAAAAGTAAGTTCCTCGTGTTTTGACTTTCTTCTTACCAGCATAAGTATGATGCATTAGACAGGATAAGTATGGTGCATTAGACAGCATAAGTATGATGCATCAGACAGCAGAAGTATGCTGCACCAAACAGCATAAGTATCGTGGGCATTTAAATTAGATATTAGATTTTATGCATATTCTGGGATATTTTTTATGCAGCATTTTTCTTTTATTTCCATTTTCTTCATTTTAGAAACAAAACGAGATGTTCAAATTAGGATAATTCTTGACGAAGAAGCCAACGAAATCGAGGAGTGTGAAGAGCCTTGCTCCGATGCTGATACCCAAAAGGCCGACCTCCTCTCTCCCACACCTTTAAGTGACAAACTCAAGAGGTTGTCATGGCATGCATCAATGACGTCATATATTGCATTTAGGCAATCCTCGCCCTATATTCCCTCTCCAGTGACGTCACGGCGAACAGTTGATTCTACAGAGCCAATTGATAACAATGACACGATGAATTCATAACAATGCCAAGAGCTCCTATTACCTTCTTTAACGTAGAAACGCACCTTCTCTATTAAGGTGCATTCAACTCTTTCTGGTCATAGGTGCACTTGTGCAGACCCCTTTAAATTCATTAGCAACCTGAGGAAGATCTGCGCTGCAATATAGAGGATGAGCACTGAGCAGTACTATTAAAGATGTTCTGTACTCTTGAGGGTGTCTAGTACTGTGGGGGATACCATCAGAACTGTGGAAGAATACTATCTGTATATAGCAGGGTGTTCACTGTTCAGTACTGTAGGGGGATGCCATCAGTATTCTGGAAGGTTTTCAATACTGTACTACAGGATACCATCAGTACTGCGGAGGATATTCAGTATTGTGTAGGGAAACCACTAGCACTTTGGATATTGTCTCCAGTATTGTCTCAAATATTTGATGTCCTATATAGTACTAAAGGTATTCCTCTACAGTACTGAGTATCCAAAACAGCACTAATTGTATTCCCTACAGTACTAATGATAAACATCCACTGTACTGAAAACACTGAAAATCCTTCACAGTACTTAATGGTATTCTCCAATGCTGATGATATCCACGACAGTACTGAACATCCTCCACAGCACAGACGTGATTACCCTCGCTTCGGGTAGCTTTACGAGTATTGCTTGTTGAAAAGAAACCCTTCAAATTATATTTCCGAATTCTAAAATCTTCCCATACTAGTTTTGCCAAGCAAGGGTAAATATTGTTGTAATTGAAGAGGATAGACAGATTACAATTATTATGAACACATTTTTTTGTAGATAAATATTGTCAATGATTCAATTTTATTACTTTCAATGAACTAACAGTAGATTTCTTTTGATGGTATGTTGTCCTATTTCTTTTCATGAAAAAAGTCTTTATTTGACATTTCTTAACACTATAAAACGTTTTTGGTAATTTTGTGTGGTAAAAGTTTACATATGTACATGAATACATACATACATCTTAGCATAAGAAACGGAACATAATTTTTGACAGAATGTGGTTCTGACTAATGGGATTTCGTGTTCACGCTAAAATCGGTGTTCTACAACAACAACAACAAAGAGCCAGAAGCATCAAAACAACGGAGAGCACTTTTTCGGATCCGTCAGAGTACGCTCCTCCTTGATGCTACGCAGTTCCACGCAGCCTCGTGCTCGCGTGTCATGGTCGCGTTTGTTTGTATTTGTATTTGCGCGCGAAACAAAACTTTCTTTTCCTCACTGCAATGGCTACGCATGACACCCAGACTGACGTGGTTGATCATATCAGTGATGCAGTTAAAATTCTCGAGGAATATGAAAGAAAAACTACCAGCAAATTTGTCGTTTTGAAATCTCCAAAGAACTTTGGTAATTCAGGTGAGATTTTATTATTAATTTTTTAACGTTTATCATCAGCGGTAAGCTTTATTTTATTTTAAAAAAAATAGGCCCTCTCTCTTTTCTCCCTGCTGCCGCTTAAGCTGAGCCTAGATTCTCTCAATCTAGAGACTCTAGATTCTATCAATTCTCTCAATTTTTGAATTTCGATTTCATCACAATACATACAATAATAGACCGTGTTTATTTTTTCAGAGGTGGATTTGAAAGGCAGGAAGATTTATTGGAATGCTTCGTCTATATCAAACAATAAGACCGGCCCCATTATTGGAAATGACGGATACACCCCGTTCATTATCCTGGAAAGAAAGGTGTTTAACTGCCATCACGGAAGAGACAAGAGTCTTTCAAGTAAAAACAAAGCAAAAGAAAATTTAGAAGTAAACCAGGCAAGGCAAAGATATATATAATATACCAATCACCCAGATTGGAAAGTTTGTAAATCGAGCGGCTGAGAAAAAAACAAACTTTCCAATCTGGCCAATCACTACTACTAGCAATACCTCATACATAGGTCAGGGTAAATTTATGCAAAGTCTATGACACCGAAGCGGAGACATTAAACAAAAATACTCCAAAGAACAGGCCCACCGAGAGAGGTGTCAAAACTGCATAGGGACCCAGAGCAACTCGAGGGCCCGTCCAACATTTTTCATTTATGTAATTGACATTTTTAGTAAAAAAAGGTCTTGCACAAATGTAAAATGACAAAATTGAATCATTTCCCCTGCAAAAATAAGGAGTTTACAGTTGAATTTATATAGTGTATTGTATGTTTCACTAAAAATGTGTAGTTTGATACTAAAAAGCCCACTTTTTGTGAAGAAAAGGGGCCCATAGGTTGAGGTTGCCCCGGGGCCCGTCGTGGCTCAGAACATAGAAAAACCATGTGGAACATTGCTTTATCTTAATTCCATGGTGTAGATACCTAGGTGTAGATAGACTATAATAGTTATGCTATATGAGACCCAGTTATCACTTCTGCAGAGGAGCAAATGACCTGGGTCGAGCTTGGAATTTCTCCAAAAATTGCATAAGTTTTGTTGACGGAAGTGGCCAGTGTCCAAATCACCAACTCCACAACTTACCAGAACTTCTTTTCAAATTTAAGAATGATTCAACAATACACAATTTAAATGCAGGCCCATCAGAAGGTGGGGGAGCTTGGGGGGCATTAGCCCTCCCAATAATCACTAGAACAATGGTTTTAAGTTTGCTTCCGACGGTACTGAAATCGATCATTTACGGTAATTGTGTGATGGTCAATACATGTCAATTAAGCAATAGTACTGAGCACGAGCCGAAATTGCAAAGAAAGAATGTTTGTGTACAATAGGAAAAATAGGTAAAGTCTTGTATTTTTACTCAACAAGCTGCCACAACCAAGTAAAATTTACTTCATTTTATATTTCAGCGTGCAGACCATAGTATGAAGAAAAGAAGATTCTTAGTTCAACCAACAAAAAAGCTGGGATGTGAGGCAAATGTTATTTTCCGTGAAATTGTGCTTTTCCCAGATTTTAAGGTACCTACCTCAATACTTAAACGTTTTTACACTTTTATAAACAGCAAAAGAGACCCAAAGAAGAGTTGCCATTTATTGAGTGCTTCTTGTATTTGAAACCCTTTTGTGCTGTTTAGTAAGTAAATTTTCACAAACCACAACACAAGTTTTTTGTTATTATCTTCACAAAAAACGCAACGATTTTAGATGCATCCTTGATATTGATAATTACTTTTATTTTAGATCACAACCGAAAAAAAGCATTTTAAGGACACTGCAAGCAAAAAGCTCAAAGAACACTGGGTAAATGGAAACTTAAAAGATTGGAAACGTTGCATCCACATCCAACTTGCAAATGTAAATGAGCACACTGGACATCATGTTGGAGAGGTAAATAATTTATGATGATTGAAGCTTTAAGCTTGAGATCAATCATGTTCATTGTCATTTTTCGACTGCAGTTGAGATTACAGATTGTACATCACTTGTCAAGTCTTTACGTTCATTGGTGCCTTTTAGGTCATAAGAACCTACGGTCTCAAAGCAGATGATGTGTGGTCTATTATCACCATATGCAGCGTCCAAAAATCAACAATGACAGGTTGCTCTCTAGCAGTGGCCTGCAAACTGTGTTGTATGCCCAAGAAGCATGCTGGAATGAGTTCAACATATAATATATATTGTAAAATCCAATTGTTTCTTTTGTTTGGGATATTTTTTAATGATTAATATTTTCAACTGAAATAATAAAGTTTTTGGATTTGGTTTTCAAAAAAGTAAATTATGTTACAAGACTTCATTTATAGAGCAGTCAGCAGTCAGTAATTTTGCATCAAAACAACTCCAATTCAAGGTGTCAAAAATGGCCAAAAGCTGTAATTCTTGCACTTGTATACTTATTGTAATTCTTGTACTTATATTTATTAATATTTATAACTGTCTCTCAAAATTAGAAAACGTAGATCAGCTTCAATTCTGTTTTATAATATTTCCTAAATTAAGGCCGTGATTTAACACACAATTATTTTTGTGGGTTCAGAATATTGAAGTTTGCTCATGCATTAATATTCTTTATTTATTAGGCTGGAGGCTTGTCTCAAAGAATAGACCCAATGATTGCACATCGAATCGAACAAGTAATGGATGAGCAGGGTATTAGCAATGTCAAAGAAATGAAACGCCATCTCGAATACTATGTCAGGAAGGAAATGTTTGAAGGGAGAGACAAGCCAGCAAGATCGAATAGAAGGTACTACCCAACAAAATCGATGATAAGGAACAAAATGTACAGCTTGTACGTAAAGAAACGATTTTCAAAAATAGACCAAGAAAACGTTGGTGCAGCGATTGCAGAATGGCAGAGGGAATATCCGTCAGACAAGTTCTTCTTTCGACCATATGCTGAGATTGACAATGCGGCTTTAAACGGAACTACAGAGCCCTTGGTTAATGGAAGTCGCACGCTAGACGATTTGAAAGTCATGACTAATTTATCACGTCAAAAACTGTTGGTCGTTCACCAAACGGTTTTCCAACAGCATTTACTTCAAAGATATGGGAACCATGCATGCTTTCTAGATGCCACATATAAGACGACAAAGTACGTTCTTCCGTTGTTCTTTCTGGCCGTAAAGACTAATGTAGACTACCAAGTCGTAGCCTCATTTGTGGTTCAAGATGAGCGAAAAACATCAATACAAGAGGCACTTTCCATCGTTAAGACATGGAATCCCAATTGGAAGCCTTCAACATTCATGACGGATTTCGACGAGCAAGAAATTGATGCCATTGAGGAGACATTTGAAGGTTTGTATGAACAGTGAAATGTTTCTTTAAAACTACATTAAGCAGGGTTTGACGGAGTTAAAAGCAATTGGACAAATGCTTTGATTGAAGGACTTTTTCTGAGTTTTGATTTTTATGAACTCTGAACAGTGTTTAAAAGTTTAAACAATTTCAATACCGTATATCGTTAACAAATGCAGCCCTCTGATAATTGCCGCCCTCTGTTAAATGCCGCACCCAAAAGTTGGGTTTTGTAATAAACGCCACGGTGCTTATTAGAGGAAATACGGTAATCATTTTTCTTGAATCAAATACAATTGCCCCTCTTGAATTCAGTGCACAATTTTTTTGCGTCAGGAACAATTAACCCACTCATCAAGATATGTAACAAGCAGTGTTTTTATACAAGAAAAGTTTAATTTTCAAGGTGGATAGTTATTCATATTTCACGGCCCTGTTCCATATTAATGTAGCTTCCAATAACTTAGGCTCAACCTCAAAGATATTCCTTGATGTATCATCTTCCAAAAATAGCCCTTTCAATCTAAACACGAAACCGGTTAATGAAAAACAGCCCCGCTCAATCTTTATTCAGAAAGGCCTGTCGTAAAAGGTAAAAAATTTATTGATAAATTTATTATCATTTTGTCTAAATTTCAGGTTGCAATGTCATAATATGCGACTTTCACAGAGAACAAGCCTGGGATCGTTGGCTATCCAAAGGGACAAACAACGTTAGACCACACAGGGAGGCAATTCTTGCACACCTTAGAAAAGTTGCCAAGGCAGAATCAGTGGAAGAATTTGAAAAGGCTGAAGAAGCATTAAAATCAAGCGAATTTTGGAATGCCAACTATGGCAGTAAGCTGAGAGACTGGTTTGAAAAAACTTGGCTTGAAGAAAAAGAGGTGAGAAGCTTTTCTTCGTGTTTTAAATTTATTTGTTCTTTAGTGTAAAGTATACTGATCACAAGGAGTCTTAAAACATCGCTTTGAAGCTGAAACCCCTCAAACCACTTGTAAAATTGAATCAAATCAAATTGAATCGTTAAAATGGTAACACAAAACATAAGGGGTTGATGTAATAGGTTTACAGATAAATATCTTTGAAGATCTGATTTATTCAAATGCCCCATGGCTACAATATAAACTGTAGTTAACACAAATAACAGATGCTGTGTTATTAGACAAATGAATTTATAAACACATGAAACATTCAGTCAAAACATTGCGGTTATTTGCTGTTAGAGCTGTTAGAGCTATGCCTGCTTTAAATACTGCTGCATTCATAAGTTACATTTGGCACAAGATATAGAAGCTTTGAATATTTTATAATTAGCTATGAATGTATAGGTGGGGATAGGTGGGTTTACTGTAAGCTCCGACAAGTCACAAATGACTATTGATTTTTAGCTTTATTGATCAATTCCCTCTTTAAGATAGAATAAAAAGTAAAACCCTTAAACTTTTTGGTCATGTTAAATGCTCAACCTCAGGTCTATCAAAATTATGTTTTGAGGGCATGTTACAAGGCAAAAGGAGCAGAGGTAAGCCAAAGAGAAGGTAGAGAGACAATATTTTAGACTGGACACCTGTTGAAAATTGGGCTTTGATAAACCAACTCTCCCGATATCGAGAGAAATGGAGAAACATTAGTCATGTGGGTTCGCAATCTGCAATTAGCAGAAGAAGCCACTCATGATGATGATCAATTCCCAAACGTTGGGCTTGGGCTGAAGTCACTGGTGGGTACTAGGCATACGGGAATGTCTGACCGATGTTATTGGTGGGGGTTTTTACACCAAATGATAAGTTTGTGTGAAATATTTTTTCAAAATGACATTTTCGGGTCGTGGCAGAGTAGTACTACTTTGGTAAATTTTGTGTTTTAAATAATCTTTTTTGGTGTTTTTACAGCGATGGGTATGGGCATACCGAAAACAGCAATTACAGGCAGTTATCGTCACGACAAACAATGGCGTAGAAAGACAAAATAAAGAATTCAAGCGGGAGTTTTTAATGCAGCACAAAGATAAATCTCTGAGTACTATGCTTCGTGTCCTGATAACATCATTTCTACCAGAAAAACGTGATTCGTAAGTTTTTAGTTTCTTTTAGTGAGTAATATATTTGTTTTTGTTGTTTTAGGTTTTAGCGTACAAATCCAGCCTGCTTCGAACGTTTAAAAACTGATACTATGCATTTCAAATTGATTTTGGACAACATTTAGTTGTAGTTCATAAAGTCTGTAGCACGACGAACTGAAAGATAAATGTACCACAGTCAATTGATTAATGCAAAGGGTTAAAGAAAAACGTTAATGGTCACATCATCAATGGCAGGGGAAGACTTAAAAATGATACATGGGGGAGTATGCATATAAAGACAATAGATGCCAACAAGAAATAAAATCAATATAGCGACGGACGGCAATAGTGATGCCCGGGAATATTATAAACAGTTTAAGACAAGGAAGGGTTATGCCGAATATGTCTACTTTGCTTTTATCCCGGCCTATTTGATGAATTATACAATGATTTATCGATTGTTTTGATAATTTATCATTTTAATATGCGAATCTCGAAATATCATGTATTCCGGTTACGTTTTTACGACCTATATGTCCGGTCCCCTGAATCCTATGCCTATGAGATATTTATCTTCTCGGTGTGACGAACAGTTTTCGGGCTCCCTTCCAGTTCGTAATAGCGGCATTCCACTGTATGTAAATTTGATTTATGGGAATCTATGGAAGTTAATATTTGTTACATTTATCCTATAATCTAAATCCCCCTATAACAAACATATTATATGATGACCCCATGGTCCTAAGGATCGTTTCCTTACCATAAAGCGTTTTTTCATTAAATTATTTTTAAAGTTGCAAGACTTAAAGAAGCAAGACTTTGCTTTTTCCCTTCAACATTTTGGCCCTCCTAAATTACGATTTGCCACTTAAGATAACAACATAGATTTGGGGAGGGAGCCGGTCATTTTCTGAAGACATTTCGTCCAAGATTGAGATAGTTTGCAGATTAGAGAATTCTAAAAGTAACTAATTTCTTGTAGGTACCGCAACTTGAATATGCACTTCAGTGGATACACAAGGAAGTATAATGCTGACATTCCCGAGTTCATGCGAGACAAACCAAGGAAGTTTGTAAATCATATGCGAGAGAGAATGACTGCTGCTGCTGAAATTCGCTCATCTGCTGTCAGAGCTATAAACGAGGAAAGTGGCGTCTTTCAAGTTAAGGGAAGAGGAAAGGATACTTGGTATCAGCTCAATTTCAGTGGAAGCTCTCCAAGTCAGTTACCACAATGTCAATGCTTTGACTGGGCACAAAATCTGTTGCCATGTAAGCATTTTATTGCAGTTATGCGAGAGTACCCAGAATGGAATTGGGCCAGATTTCCCGAGAGTTACAGAGAATCGCCATTTATAACCCTCGACGACGTTATAGTTGCAAAGATTCTTCCCTCTGTTGAAAATTTAGAAGGACATGAAGACTTTGCGATGAGCAGCGAGCTACATTTCAAGGACCTTCCCACATGTAAACCTAACCATAGAAGCAAGGCTACAGCATGTAGGGAAGTGTTGAAAGAGATGAAGAGCCTGACATATGTAGTGTACGACGAGGAACTTCTCGTCGAGATCACGAATTCCTTAGAGGAATTGATGATAAAACTGAAAATGGGTGCTACTCATGATGATGGAATAATTGTAGAAAATGAAAAAGATATCACACGTCTTCGCTCAACTATTATGTCGCCATCAGAACAGTCTTTTCAAAATGGCAAGCATCAAAAGACTCTTGACATTCCACTTCGCCAGGGTAAAAGACCAGGCAGTGGAAGAGTGGGTATTGCTGCGGAAAATGCCAAACGTGCCACGAAACTTGATGTCCGAAAACATTTGGAAGAGAAACCGGCAAAATGTTCTGCAACTGTTCAAGAAGAAGCATACTTTGACAGCATGTACGAATTCTATGAACAATTAGTACAGGAAAGCAAAGCAAAGAACGAAGATCACGATCCGTGGGTTACACAGAATATTGCAGAAGAGGTTGCGATGGAGACTGATAGCGAAGTACCGAATGTCACGCGTACCAAAAAACAAAAGAGTTGTCATGATGAAATCGAAATAACCTGTGTCAAGTCAGGACCTGAAAACGCAAAGAAAATCGAACGAAAACTGCAGCTGACAATGGGAGAAATTAAAACCATTGAAGAGAACCACATGCTAACTGATGAATCCATCAACATTTCGCAGAACATCCTCAGCAACATGTTCCCTGATCTCAAAGGGTTTCAGGATACCGTCATTGGTGCAACTCTCACATTTGACATTGTCCCTCAGGAAAGCGAATTCATCCAGATTTTGCACGATGGAGATTTACATTGGGTATGTATTTCGCACTGTCTCAATCCGCATAAGAAAGGCATCAATTTATATGACAGCCTAAGTAATGGTGCCGTTCCTAACTTCGTTAAAAAGCAGATTGCCAGTATGATGCACATCAAAGAGCCAGAGATGCACATAAATATTGTTCCTGTACAGCAACAGATGAACTCGGTTGATTGTGGCGTTTTCGCAATTGCTTTTGCCACATGTTTAGCATTCGGGAAAGATCCAACAAGGCGGATTTTCGACACTGCAGCCATGCGACCTCACCTTGCCAGATGTCTGAAAGAAAAAACATTCAGGCCTTTTCCAGAGGCAGAAAAGCTACCGGTGCAAAGGCGAAATGCACGTTTTTCGAAAAGCAAACGAATCACTATAGAATTATTCTGCAGCTGTCGAATGCCATATGAAAAGCCGAAGTCAAAAAAGAATTATATGGCCCAGTGTGATATCTGCCATGAATGGTATCATCAAGGTTGTGAACAGATAGCAATGAGCATTTTCAGCAAAAAAGGAGTCGACTTTATATGCAGTGATTGTTCAAGGAAAACCCGCTAGAACACATAATGTAGTTGTAATGAGTTACTTTATATTGTAGTGTAGCTCCTCCTTCTTTGTAAGAATAAATTCTATAAGAATATTGAAGCTCAAAATGGCTAAAAAACCGCAAAAAAACAATGGAAGTTTAAGAATAACAATGGAAAAGATCGAGGCTCGGGAATAATTTCACCTACACGCTTTTTTATTATAAGAACAACCTTATAAGAAACACCAGGCTGAAACTCGGATCAGAGATTTTAGCTGTCTCCAAAACTATTTGAGATAAACACACGACAAGTTCACCAGCGTAAAGCCCTTGCCTGAAAACTAATTTTAAACATGTTTTTGAGAAGGGTTGGGGGTGATAAGCTTGTAAAAAATCACTTTGAAAATAAGAAACAGGCAGGCTGAAATCAAAGCCAAGTGTTCTCATAAGAAAAACGCATGTATTCTTATTAGAAAAAAGATTGTAACGTACACGTATTTTTTTTATAAGAAGCTCGTTATAAGAAACCTAGACTCTCGAATGGCCAAAAATTTAAGAAACTCCAGTACTGAAAAATATTTACTAAGAAACTTCTATATTGTTGGTTGCATATAAGAGCTGCTATTTTCTGTATTATATTTAGTTTTAGAGTGTTGGGTGTGTTTGAGATGCGTTGTTAGTAACGAAATGAGAATGTTCGTGCTTTAAACTTCCAGAATAACCCCAAAATATGATCAAACATAATTTAGATAATCTAGCTCCATGTGTAAATTTAAGAAACTCTTAAGAAACTTTCAGTCCTCAAAATTCGAAAAATTTAAGAAACTTTCAGTACTGGACAGATTTTTTAGTTTCTTATAAAACAAAATACGTGTATGCTTCCGATTTTTCTGGTTATTTTGAAGTTTTGTACCGATCAAAGATTGTTCTAAATGGTACATCAAAAATATGACTGATCGACTGATAGATGTTTTGAAATTGAATGAAACTTCTTCGAATGCTTTCATTAATCATCACTTGTCTCATGAGGTTCTCGGGCAAAATAGTCAATCGTAAAAAGAAAAACGACGTCTATATCCAAGGGGAAGGAAAAGAGTGAAGAAATTGTATTGTCCACAACAATTGCCTCTCAATTGAAATTGAATACCTTTACATTTTATTGATCTAAGACTAAGACCCTCAAATCCCTGTGCCCTTCACACAAACGAGGCCGTGAGGATCGTACTCTGACGGATCCGAAAAAGTGCTCTCCCAAAACAACTAACTTCTCTCTTCTCTCTGTTAATTATTCATTCAATCAATCCCATTTTTCCTGAATGCATCCGTCCAGGACTTGTTGTACAGACGCTAACATTTGGTTTCAAACTCATTTTATCAAACAACAGTTGCTTGAAAGTTGATCTAATTTGGAAATGGTAAGTTTTCAGTTTTCGCAAATATTTTAGGGGCCTAAAAATGGGTCTAATCCTTTTTTGTTGTGATGTGGAGTGAGAGCAGAGAAAATGAGTTTTGAAGCATCAAAAGTTGCTAGGCCAAAGCCTGAGGATGGGCTGAGCATTGTCTCTAGAGAAAGGAATGGTAGGGAAGAGGCGATAATGAATCCTAGGATCCCCTTGTTACTGATATGATAGATAGACGATAGTAGATAGTGTCTCGTGCACAAAATAAAAGTTTGATTGCATTAATCTGGTGGTCTGCTATTCTTGAGTATGGCAACACTGCGCTTGAGTCCATTCGTGAATTTGACAACATAAGCTGCAAGTCTATGCCAAATCTTCAGTCTGTAGAGTTGCCAGGTTTTAACTCCAAGTAATTGCGTGGAAAAAAAATTCCATAGCAAAATATTTGGGCCCTTTTTTGATGTTGTAAATGGTAACTGTGTTGTTTTTGTATTGAATATACTCCGTTCTACGCAGAAGCAAAATTGGCAAGCCTCTTTTTGAAAATTGGGCAGCTAATCCACAAAACTGTTGTAAAAATCTGGGTAGACATTGGCCTTGGTAGAAATTTTTGGCGGACAGAAAACGAGCCAGAAATTGTTGCGTGAATTCCTATGCGTTCCCCGAGCAGACCAGACTTTACAGTCTGGAAGAGTTGAACAATTTTACACTCCAGATTATACTTATCATTCTGGTGTGCGATGTGGAGGAGATCCGATTAACAGAATATGTGAAAGTTGCAAGTCCCGGACAAGAAAATGCAGCACATATGATTTGCACCGAAATTTTTGGAGCAAACTGAAACAATTCTGAACTTTATTAGCTGTAAGATTAGAAAACACAAACTAAGTAAGAAACTAGGTGCAAACTTGAAGTGCACACAATATTTCAGGTGCACACTTGCACACTCAAAATTTTGGCCATGCACCCCATAGGAAAAAAGCTAGGACAAAACCTGGGAAAGCGGGGATTTCCAAGAATTTTCTCAGCTTTTCCAGGTTTTTGCTCCCAGCTTTATGGGATTTTCTATTCATCAAGTCCCAGCTTTCTGGAAAGGCGGTTTTTCTTAGGAGTAACCTTATATTTCTATGTCAGATATGTTCTAGCCATAAATTCCGCAAAGTTTCAGTGGTAAAAGATTTTAAAATAGGAACTGAAAATACCCCTAGTTTCGTTCGACTCAGCCTCTACATTTAATCAGAGAGTACAAACATTTCTCATGGCTGAATCATAATGGATGGAACTCTTTCAAAACATTTTCCAAGAAAATATCAAAAGGCTTGTTTTTGTAGCAATCTTAATCATCCTCAAACATTTTCTTTATTTTCCAGGCTGAACATTTTTCACCCGAAGAAATTGAAGGTTTGCAATTTATCAAATTTTCTGAATACCAAAAGTTTTTTAATGATTTTGGGGCTTGCTGTAAAGAGAATGGCTTTTGTGATTCAAATGGTCTAAGAAGTTGATTTTAATTGTTCAAGAACTGCAAATACTAGAGAAATTAGAAAAGTTCTGCAACATAAATTGCTCTAAAAGCTTTTCAACTAAAGCTCATCAGATTAATACCACCAGAAAGATGGTGGACATGAACATCTTGATATCTATCTTTTCCAGTGGCAAATTCGTCCTCGGGCAAATTTTGTGCAAATTTTAACTGATCATTTTAGATTGAATACATTTTTCAACCATTTTGTACACCATATTAATTTTTGAAATTACTGCAAGGTCCTTTCAAAACACTAACAACTGGATTACTTACACTTCTCAATTATTATTTGTTGACCGTCTTCTTTTCTGCTGCAAAGATATGAGCATGGAGGTTGTAAAGTTAAAATGACGATGTGTATTGAAAGGCTACCTATTGAGAGAAGTTATTGTGGTAAAGTTTAATCATTTTATCCTGGTTTATTTTTCAGAATGCCGAGAATGCTTTAGTTTGTATGACAGAGATGGGGATGGCCTAATTTCTATTGAGCAGCTAAAGCTGGTCATGCGATCACTTGAGCAATGTCCTACTCAAACTGATATTAATGGCATTACAAAGAAACTAGGTATGTGCAACTTCTTAATTTTGACTACGGCTTTGTTCACTTGAGACTCAATCCGCCTATTTCTGTTTGATATACTCCCTCCAGATGTAAGAGTTACATTTGCTAAAAACTGGTACCAGAAAAGCTTCCAACACAATACAACACAAGACTGCTATGATGTACTAATAAGAACTATTTTTCCCATTTCTAATGGCTTCATTGCAATATGAAGAAGTATCCGAAAAAAATCAGGCTTAATGCTGTTTTACTGTTCCTACTAGGTTTTCCTGTAGCCCTCCATTACCACTTAAATCACCCAAGAATTTTTAGGGGGTGAGGGTTTTACCTTAGTTCAAAATGTTTGGCCTGTTCATCCACTTTCTGAAGGTCACTGCTATCATGCTGTTTGCTTCTTTATGCAGGGAAAACTAAAGTGAGCTTTCCAGAGTTTCTTGATCTTCTGCTGGAGCAGAAATCAAAGAGTTTAAGTGACTGGAGAAACGAGATCCTTGATGCCTTCAAAGCGTTTGACTCGAACAAGTCTGGATTTATCAGCATGAGAGATTTGCATCATGTCATGCTAAGAACAGGAGAAAAGCTTACTCCGCAAGAATGTAAGTAGTTGTATATTCTGTAAAGGAACTTTATTATCTGCCTAGCTTAGATAAACTCAATGAATAAACTTATATATAATAATAATAATAATAATAATAATAATGTCTTTTATATAGCGCAACTACTCGATGTCCTAAGACACCTCTGTACAGAAGCGCTTTCTTTAGATTTAGTCATTCATACTGGAACGCTTTTCTTTTAAATCCTTCCGTGTCTGTAAAGAGCAAAGATTTCACTTGTCTTTTAAAGTCGTGTTCCAGCATATTCAAAAGTCCTACGTCCATGTTTAGTTGATGCTTTTCTTGTCTCTAGTTGTAGATAATACTCTGAACGACAATTATACTTTTTGAGTTTCAACTTAGATACTAAATTGTCTGAGCAGATGCAATTTATGCATTTGAAGACCAGGAGTAGAATTTTAAAGATCACCCTAGATTCAATAGGTAGCCAGTGTAGCTTCTCAAGTGTGGCCGATACTCCATCTCTTTTCCGTTTCCTTGCTATTAAGCGAGCAGCAGCATTTTGCACTTTCTGAAGTTTAAACAAGTTGGACTTGCTGATATTAGAAAATAGACTGTTGCAGTAATCTAATCTGCTTGATATAACTGCATGTATCAGCATTTCGGTATGTTTATCGCAAAGGACATTTCTAATTCTTCCAATATCTTTTAGTATTTTGTAACAGTGCGAGACAACATTGTTGACGTGTTTATCCATGTTGAGATGTTCATCCAACCAAACGCCGACGTTTTTCACAGCTTTCGAATACCGTATACATTGATACTCAACTAGAGTACCTCTGATGATGATCTGTTGTTCTAGAGTTTTCAAATGAAACAAAATAATTTCTGTTTTTTCTGGGTTTATTTTAAGAAACTGTGTATTCATCCAGTGAGTTATTTCTCTTATGACTGTGGCAATGTCATTTTTACATACTTGATACTGGAATTCTATAGCGAAGGTTTTCATGCCATTCGAGTCGTCTGCAAATGATGTAGATTTGAATTGACAGGATTCAAAGACTTTTGGTAGGTTTCTCACATAAATGTTGAATAGGTCCGGGCCGAGAACTGAGCCTTGTGCTGTTCCGAACAATACTTCCAATATACTTGAAAACTTCCCGCCAATCCTGACATTTTGAGTGCGACCAAAAATAAATGATTTAAACCATTCCAAAGCTACTCCCATTACTCCAATTTCTGTGGCCAATATTTCAATAAGCTTATTCTGATCAATAGTATCAAAGGCAGCACTTAAATCGAGGAATATCATGATGGTACACATGCTGTTGTCGAATCCCATTAAAACATCGTTAACTACACCCAGCATCATTGTTTCAGTGCTGTGATTCTTTTTATAACCAAATTGACTGCTTGAATGAAGACCATTTTTGGCCATGTGTTCATTTAGTCTTTTCTTCACTACCCGTTCTGTCAGTTTGCTGAAAAACACCAAATTGTTTACAGGGCGATAGTTTTTCTTGTTGTTTGAATCTAGTCCCGTTTTCTTCAAAAGAGGATCGATTACCGATGATTTGACTCCTTCCATGGATCCATCACTCAGCGATTTGTTTATAAGCTGGGTTATACAAGGTAATGCTACGTCGATGACCTTTCTCAGCACATTCGCAGGGATTGGGTCTTCAAGGGACGTCTTGATTCCAAACTCTTTTATTAATTCCCCTAGTTCTTCTTCCGTCGTTGGTTCATAGCTGCTTAATTCTATGCCTTTAAATTCGCGGTTTTCAACATCGTTTTCTCCATTAGAAGGTGGTATAGATTTACGAAGATTATCAATCTTTTCCAAGTAGTATTCATTAAAATTGTCTGCTAATTTCAGAGCATCAGTGTGTTCTGGTAAGGTTCTTGACTTTCCCTTATCTAACAATCTGTTGGCAACATTAAACAATGTTTTCTGGTCATTACCTGCTTTTTCTACTATTTTAGAGTAATAAAACTTTTGCTTTTTTAAAGACATTTCAGCACAGATTTTTCGTTGCGTAATATACTTCTGCCTATTTTCTTCACATCTATTTCTTCTCCACTTTTTCTCTAGCTGTCTTCTTATTCTCCGGTTACTTCGGAACTCCTCGTCCATCCATGGAATCTTTCGCCTTGGTTTCAATGTTTTTGTAATGTTAGGCACCAGTTTATCGATAATTGATTCTGACATTGTTCGATACTCTGAGTACTTAGTTTCAAATGATCTACCATCTTCAAAATCTATTTTTTGGTAAGCTTCTTCTAATTCATTAATCAATGCATCCAAGTCCATATTCCTCTCATCACGAAACACTATTGTCTCTGTGTTCGTGTTGTTCACTATTTGTGGAAGACAGAATGTTATCGGGAAATGGTCCGTACTTATGTCACATCTATCTCCAACTTTGCATTTTAATTTCATCTGACAATTGTTTACATAGACATGATCTAAGGTGTGTCCAGCAATATGGGTCGGTTCATCAACTTTTTGTTCAAGTCCATATGCATTCATCATTCTTGTTAACTTTGCGGAGTCTGTACTGTTTTGTTCAATCCGGACATTGAAGTCACCTGTTATAATCACCTGATCACCTTTATGAAAGATACCCTCCAGTAGCTTTTCCAAATCTTCGCAATTCATATATCTACCTTGTGTATCTACCTTGTACTGAAAGTTTCTTCCAATTTTTCGAAATTTTCAGTTTAATTGAAGTTTGTCAGGAGTTTCTTAAATCTACAAATAGGTCCGTATCATCAAAGTAATACTGATTCAGACACAAACTTACATTCAATTATACTGATTGCAATATGGTATGTTATTTTGAGAAAGGCCACACAGAACATAACCAACTTCACTTGAAGACAAAATTGGAAAAAGAAACGTGGGTTTCATAGTTATTATTACATTTCATCGGAGATAAAAGCCTTTTTTGATATAGTTGATGGAGAAAATTTTGTCATTTTTTATGTCAACCTTGAATAAAAGGACAAACTTCTGAATAAGCATCTCTCGATTAAATCCCTACTTGAATGAGCCCTCATCTAAATTTTCACTCTGAAGTTGCTAGTTTTGGTTGCTTTGAGTTGCTAAGGAGTTCATTTGTATCATGAATTGCTTGTAGCTGGGACAGTCATCCACACATCAAATATTTTCAGTTATCAAAGATCATAGATTCACATTATCATAAATTCTACTTTACCAAAGTGGCCTACTACCACAGTTCTGATATGCTTCCAATGGGTCTAAAAACTGTAACCTTACCCAACAAAGCAAGTGTGTTGACCACTGTAATGGCATATGTCAAATGCAGTAGCCTGCGCAGGTATAATTTGTTTACCCGTGTTGGGCCATGCCTTATAAATTTATGCACAGTAGAGGTATACATTCCTGTTTCAAATTAAATCCTTGAGGAGAAGCAGGATTTGGGAAATCAGTGGTAGCGCACTAGAGTATGAATCTAGAGATAGTAGGTTTGAGTCCTATTTGGGTCATTTTCATTCTCACAAATTATCTAGCAATGAAATCCTTCTTTAAAGCAATGTATATATAATACATAAACTCATAAGACGTGGGCTAAGGCACATGGGCGTGCTGGGAGCAAATAACGGCCTGGGAAAATTAAGTTTAGGGTCCAATTAGTGATGATGCCATAAGGATAGAAGGGGCCACAAGCAAATAGTTTTTAAGGGGGCAACCGGGATATTTCATCGTATCCCGGTGGGTCTGCACGCTCCTGCTATAGCATGGCACTGGCCTTTGGTGGGTAAGGTTCTTGGTATAAGACCTGGTCGAAGCATTTCAGAATTGTGTTAACCACCTTAGTAAGATTAATATCGTTAGTAATGTTTATTCGATTAGAAACTGAGAGATTTTATATTGGTTTGAGTTGTTTGTGTTTTAATTATTATGCATCTTATGATTTCAGTTGATTACATGTTATATCAAGCTGGCGTGAACAAGAACTCAACTCAAGTCAACTATCGAGGTATGTCTATTTCAGCCACTAAAATCTATTTGCAATAATTTCGGTGTATTAAAGAAAAATAGGAAATATACCATGCCAATGCAATACGTCCTTCAACCTTTTTGTATCCCACATCAATTTCTGAAATTATTGCAAGATCCTTCCGAAATGCTTGAAACTCGTTTCATGTCAATTCTAAATCATAATTTGTTGACCTTACACAACTATTAAAACAACACTCCTAATTACGCTGGTAGGGGTATCATTATGAAGGTCAAATATCCTCATCTCTATGATGGTTCCCTAGGTTATACTGGTGGAGTGGACCAGAAAAAAGTTATGATGTTTGCTGATCCCAAAAGAATAAATTAGATTACGAGTTTTTTAAATTTAGTATCATGTCTCACCAACAAATTCTCTGCTGATAAATTATAATTCTGACCTTCCCTGGTCAACGTTGATACAGCGGGTTGTTATCCTGATAATTTCAACGTGTCTTCATTCCTTAAGGAATCAACTAACATCTAAACTTGATTCTGGTCCATCCATTAATTTATTTACCTAGTGAGGTGGGTGAACCTGGACTCGTGACAGTCCTCTTTAAAAAGTAGGCCTTGGTGAGGGAGGGAGTTATATTTTTACTACCTCACAGAAGATTAGGAATAGGATGAAGATTAGGGTTTGGGTTAGATTTAGACAAGGGTTAGGGCTAAAATTAAGGTCAGGGTTAGAGTGAAGGTTAGGGTTAAGTTTGTCTAATTCATCATATCATGTGAAAGCAAGCTGTAGATCTAAGTCGCCATTTTAATTTCAGAACTCGCTAAAGCATTCTCACAGCTTTGAATGAAAACAAGAATCTGATATATTTATGGATTCTCTGATGCGCATACTGTAAGTATATTTATTTCATCCCTTGTTTTAATATGTAAAAAAGGACATTTTATTTAAGAATATATTTAAATGTATGCAGTAAGAAAAGTGTTTTGGTCAATTTTGACCAACAAAAATGGACTAACCATAATGCTTTTTCAATGCATGCCATTTTGAGGAATTTTTATTTGAAAAATGATTGACAATGCCTGGTCAACATCTCTACGTGTAATCACTTGATGTTAGTGTGAAATCCAAAACACTTCTCAAAGGATGGACAGGATAACAGTTCTTTTCAAGGGCTCTCACAGTGCCTTCCTTTGTGATAATAGCGTGCTGAACAGATACGATAAGGGTATAATAGGCTTAAACAGCAATGTTAGGCAATATTAGGCTATGATAAGCCTTACAAAATGCATAAAATCACCAAGATATTTATTTCAAAATCAGCCAAAAATTGGAAAAAGTCTTATGGTTATTCCATGATTTTTGGTCAGAATTGGCCCAACTGTTCAGGGAGCAATATCAGGCAACAATAGCCCTATAAAAACTGTGAATTAGAAAAAAATTGCCACAAAATCAGCAATAAATTGGAAAAAAGAGTGATGGTTTGTACCTGATTTTACAATTGGCCTCATATAAATGTTTCAAAATAGGCTTAAACTCTTCTCAGCACTTTTCTCAGGGAGCAACATTAGGCTACAGAAGCCTTTGCAAAGAATAAAATCGCTAAAAAGATGTTCTTTCAAAATCAGCCAAAATTAGAAAAGAGCCTGATAGTTAGTCTATAGTTTTTGGTCAAAATTGGCATACAATAACTGGTTCCAAATAGGCTTTTGATCCACTTAGGACTTTTCAGAAAGCAATATTAGGCTATAATAGCCTTACAAAACGCATAAAATCAACAAAAAGTTTCCCTTTGAAATCTGCCTAAATTGGAAAAATGCACTAACGTGTAGAGTTGAATGGATTTTTCATGGATGTTATTTGAGATCAAACTATGGGGCCAAAATATCGTTGGCAATGCCTCACTAATCCTTAACATGAAGATGCAAGCATTATGCGCTTACTGCTTTCAATGTCGTAAAGTGCTCAAGGATGTTCTTCCCCTAAAAAAAATTTCTATTATGAGCTTCTGGGCTTATTTATTGCTTCCTGTTTGTCGCTTCTGCTCGTCATTTTTGTCAAACGTATTGCTTTCATTCATTGAAAATGTATGAGGATCTTCTGTCTCATCATTGGCAATTACTTCAAGGCTTCTTGGTCCCTTATCTACCTCAGTTTGCTTGCAATACGATTGGAAACGCTCCTTCAACCATATTCTGGACTTCTTATTTCGATGCAAGATTATCACTGCGTTTGCGAAGGAGTTTGCATATTGCAGAAATTGTGCAGCATGTGTTATGATTAGATATTCAGTTGGATTGAAATAGCTCGGGTCCCCAAAGCCTAATATGGTTATTGATAAAGTAAAAGCTAGAAATGGAATATATGAAATAGCTGTTGCAATAAATAGAAGAAGAACAGTCTTAAACAATTCTTTCAGGTATTCAGGACTTTCGTCTGAATCTGCTTCTCCTCTGTTTTGATAAACTGGACTTTCAGCCACGAAACGACGTATTCGAAGATAACCATGCGCCTACATTGTCACAAATATTGGTATCATTATGAACAACAATTTTGCAAGAAACACACTGAAGTAGTCTATTATGTCGTAATTGGTTTTCATTAAGAAATATAACACTAATGACATGGTAGTGTAAAATGCACAGCAAGCGAAGATCAAAAAGTAAATTCTTGGTCTGTTGAATAATTTTGCAATCGTCGCTCATTTTCTAGCACATTAGGATTCATATGAATGTAACGATCAATGGCTAAAAGCATGGTCACGGTGAAAGATATTCCGCATAGCATAGGGGAAAAGAAACGCTAATGATCGAACAGAACATTTCTTCGATTATCAGCAACGGAATTAAAACTGCACCAATAAGGCAGTCTGAGATGCTCAGGCAGATAATAAGAAGGTTGTAAGTGTTTTCCATTGATTGTTTTGTTGCGAAGAAAGGGAACGATCAAGACAACATTGAAAGTTAATGCCATAAATAACATCGGGCTGGCTCGCTTGGTGAGCTGATTTCACATTCTGTTCATATGGCAAAATCCATCCCGCCTACCGGGTGGGATTTTGGTCACGTGGCATTTTGGCAGGACCCTTCCTCTCTTGAGGCTTTTATACTCTATCAAAACCTTCATGCAACTGCAATGTATGTATGTGTATGTATGTATTCATATATTTGCTATTAAAGACTATTTACAATATTTAAGTATGAAATGAAAATGATTGAAAATACACTAAACATTGATTGATATTAAAAAACTTTTAAAGAACATCTCTAACTAACGTGGCAGGGGTAGCATTGAAAACGTTCAAAGTACCTTATTTTCATTATGGTTCCCCATGAGATTTTCAGAGATGTGCTGAGATTGGGAATGAGACTGGGATTTTGCTACACATCATCTCGAGGCTAAGGCTGTGTCAAGATGAATTTCTAAAGAAGTGACCTAACATTACAAGTGGTTTATTGTCAGAGACAAATCATCGTAGATCTTTGATGGATACATCAAACCTGCCACTGTTTCCCACACATAGATCAAATCACAGTTAACTATCACTGAATATGGCTGAGAAGTAAATTTCGAAGGGAAGCAGCATTCGGATGATTAATCAAGATAATCTAGGTGAAATAGTATGGTTGATATTTCATTCGTGGCTCTCCGTCTGAGCTTCAAGGCTAAATCTAGATCGGATCACAAGACGTAGCTTAGATGAATGTACTAGTTTCGTTAGGATTTTTATCATCATCTTTCCAACGCATTTCTCTAACGAGTTCCATTGGAAAATTACACTCATCGTTTCACTCATCTACTTAGAATTAAACAATTCACGATTAAAAGCGTATTGAGAATCGTTTATTTTGGGTCAATTTTGAACAAACATCATTGGCTAACCATCAGGCTTTTTCCAATTTTTGACTGATTTTGCAGGATAATGTTTTGATGATTAATGTGTGTTTTGTAAGCCTATACGAAATCGTTTATTTAATCGTTAATATTTACCGAAAACCATGCAGGCTTTTATAAATTTTTCATTGATTTTGGATAAAACATTTTTTCTGATTTTATGAGTTTGGTGAGGCTAATATTGCTTCCAAGGTGTTGTGGCGCACACCTGTAATCTAGCTGCTTAGAAGCTTCAAATTCCGTTCCAAAATTTCCATTTCAAAATCTGCGAAAGATTGAAAAAAACTTGATGATTAGCCCATGGTAAAAATTGTCCTGAAATCATTGATTCCAAATAGGATTTTAATCCACTCATGACGAAGCAGGGAGAAATATTTGGCTATAAAGAGCTAAAAAAACATAAATCAAAAACATTATCCTTCAAAATCAGCCAAATATTGGAAAAAAGCTCTTTGTTTTTGGTAAAATCTGAAAAAGCATGATGGTTAGCCTATGGTTTTTGGTAAACATTAACCCAAAATAAATGATTCCCAATAGGCTTTTCATCCACTCAGGACTGTTCAGGGAACAATATTAGGCTCTAGTAGCCCTAAAAACTCGTAGAATATTCAAATATTTTCCTTCAAAACCAGCCAAAAATCGAAAAAAAGCCCATAGTTTTTGGTAAATATTGACTCAAAATAAATGATTCCCAATAAGCTGTTTATCCACTTAGATCAGTGCAGGGAACAATATTAGGCTCTAGAAGCACCAAAAAACCCGTAAAATCATCGAAATAGTTTCCTTCAAAATCTGCCAAAAATTGGAAAAGAGCCTGATGGTTAGCCCATGGTTTTTATTGAAAATTGACCCAAAATAAATGATTCCCAATAGTTCCCTATTTTCACTGGATTTGCCACCCCTCCTTCCAATCCGGAAAGATATGGGGTGCGAAGAAGATTTCGCTATTGGAAGGAGAGAGTGACAATTTGCGGGACAGATCACTCGTCTGTGATAACCAGTTACCTAAAAAATAAATTAAAGATAGCATTAAGTACAGTGAGAATATGACTTTTAATGTATACTCTTAGCGTAGGAGAGGTGGACGAGGGATCTGGCCTGGGCCTGCGAGCCGAAACTGGGGAGGAGGGAGGGATCGTGAAGTATCTTGCCTGAGAGCTCGTTGCTAGAAGAATGAAACCTGGCATGCTTGTGCTTTTATACTTGGTCTCCTGGGAGTTAGGGAATCTCTTTCCTTTGTTATCTGGGGTGATCTCCCCAGTGAGAATAGTTCCCTATTTTCACTGGATTTGCCACCCCTCCTTCCAATCCGGAAAGATATGGGGTGCTTCGAAGATATTGCGATATGTGATTGAGAATGTGGGAGAAATAGGAAAAAGGCAATCGGGTAGTGGCATATAATTATATATGATGGATGACCTCTCCATTACTCAAGTAGAAGCTTGGTATTTTGGGTATTACAGGGCAAGTAGATCATATAACCTTCACATTTCATATATTTTTTATATTGTTAACAAAGTTCCAATTAAAATTGTTTGAAACTTGAAACTGATATAATATGGGTCAAAGATGGGCATGAGAAAGAATATTTTACATATGACTGTGTGTTGCAACGCCAAATTTCAGAGCATTTGAAGTAAGGGGGAAGTGTAGACTCAAAACTATATTGTTAGTGTTTCTTGCTGTCACCTATGTGCATGAGAGTCTTCTTAGGATATCCAAGTTATGCGAAGTAAGGTTCTGCAAGGGGAATTCCGGGATGGCAAGGTGGGAGACCCCCTCCCAGTTACTCCTTTTTTAAATGTGTCTTTATGTTTCATCCTTGTAAATTTCCAAAAGCTTGTGTTTTGCCTGTAAGGTAATCATATGGCTAAAGATGAAAGTAATCACCTGGAGGGTGTAAATAAGCATTAAAGGGGAGGAGGCCCTCCCACCTAGCCACCCGGAACCCAATCCCACGGATCGGATGCAGGTTATGAGAAGAACCCCCAAGTGGCTAGGCAGAAAAAGCCGATTAATGTAATTATAGAAGTTACTATTTGGAGGATTTTGGTCCATTTTGCGGGACAAATAAAGATTTTATGAAATTGCGTGGAGCCTTATTTGCTGGCCTCGTGTTTCGTTCATTTCATTGCTGCTATTGCATGCTTTATGATATTTCTCAATTCATTTCATTACTGCTATTGCATGCTTCATAATATTTCGATTCATTTCATTACTGCTAGTGCATGCTTCATAATATTTCGATTCATTTCATTCTGCTACTGCATGCTTCATATCATGTTTTTAAATTCATTTCAATTCATTCATTTCATTTCATTTCAATTCATACTTAATTTCATTTCATTCCAATTCATTTCATTACTGCTACTGCATGCTTCATAATATTTCAATTCATTTCATTACTGCTACTGCATGCTTCATAATATTTCAGTTCATTTCATTACTAGTCCAGTAGTGGAAGGGGGAGAATCACCACCCAGAGAGGGAGTTTATGCCATCAGGTGCACTGGATCAATTCAGGGTTGTAGATTCCGAATTTTGATGTTATTCAGTCATATTGGGGGCCGTTTAAAAGATATGGGGGCATTTGCACCCCAGAATGGGGGCAATGACGCTGTCATGAAAAAACATGCGAAACATTGAATAAATTCCCAATATTATATATTTCTAGCAATTCTAGGGTGTAATTTTCGAATTTCAATGGTATTCAGTCATGCAAGGGGCCATTTGTAAGATATGGTGGCATTTGTACCCTAATATTGGGGCAATGACGCAATACTGAAAAACATCGAAATACACAAAAAATATTCCTACTTTAACAACTCAATGGCGTAGATATCAAATTTCGATGTTATTTAGTCATACCAGGGGCCGTTTACAGGGTATGGAGCATTTGCACCCCAAAATGGGGGCAATGACACAATCCTGAAACACACGTAAAACATCCAAAGAATTCATAAAATCGCATATTTTGCAATTCTGGGCTAATATTCCAAATTAATTGCAACTCACTTTTCATGTACGCTTGTCCTAGAAATCAGTGTCTGAATCACTGCAATCGGAGTCGTCAATATCCATTGGAAAATAATCGTTTCCAGCATCATTGCCTGGTGTTACCAACAATACTGTGATATCCTCAGGGTATGGTTCTTCGATCCAGTCTATACTCAGATCTTCATGCCATCCATGATTCGTAGGGGTGTAAAGATTCATCGACATGGATCGTCAACATGTTTCGCAAGGCTGCTTTGGCAAGGTGGGAGAAGTGATACTCTCTTGCTCTCAAATCTTTCCCAGAAGATTTTTTTCCTTTCGTCGTTTACCGAGTCAAGCCTTTCCTCTCCAAAAATGAATAAATAAATTTTTCAAGCCCTTTCAGCTGATGATGATTCAATTCCATTTGTGTTCAGAAACTGCTAAAAACTTCTAGAAATCATTCACTGTCTTTTATGTGCTTCCAGCAAAGTTGTTTGCCTTTTCGAAGCATACGTAAAACTGCAAAAAGTAAATTATTCCCCCATTGCACTTTCCTCAATGGAAGTCGATTAACATCATATTAGACCAAAGTGATAGGAGACCACAATGCTAAATTTTCGACTTAGCTGCAACTATTAGAAGCCCAGTGAGGATGCAGAAAGACTTCTTCGCGGAGAAGGAGACAAGTTCATTATCAAAACCCCTGATATAAGAATACCGTCTGATTTGAAAAAGTTTCTTTCCATTGGTCAAAACAAAGAAAGAATGCTCGAGTTACTAGAAAATGCATGGGTCGAAATTGCTGCTGAAGTCAGGGAACGCATTATCTATGTTGCTAGGGGAGGTCGTTGTTGAAGAATATCTGGAAATGGAAACTTTATTGTTGAAGGACTAGCTACAGATCATGAAGAAGCTGACACCAAGATTGCATACCTTGCCAAGCACGCGGAGGAGCAATTGGGCGAGAACTCAGTATGCGTGGTACGTTCATCTTCTGGAGATACTGATATTCCAGTTATTCTTCTAGCGATGCCTTTCAATCTGCATATTATGATTGACAACGGTACAGGAAAGAGTCGCAAATACCTTGACCTGCGTCAGTGTGGGTTGACTGACATACAAAGAAGTGCATTACTTGGAATGCACGCGTTTTCAGGTAATGACTATGGGTCAAGTATGCTTCGAAAAGGTAAACAACTTTGCTGGAAGCACATAAAAGACAGTGAATGATTTCTAGAAGTTTTTAGCAGTTTGGGAACACAAATGGAATTGAATCATCATCAGCTGAAGAGCTTGAGAAATTTGTTTGTGTTATTTTTGGAGAGGCAAGGCTTGACTCGGTAAACGACGAAAGGAAAAAAATCTTCTGGGAAAGATTTGAGAGCAAGAGAGTATCACTTCTCCCACCTTGCCAAAGCAGCCTTGCGAAACATGTTGACGATCCATGTCGATGAATCTTGACACCCCTACGAATCATGGATGGCTTCAAGATCGGAGTATAGACTCGATCGAAGAACCATACCCTGAGGATATCACAGTATTGTTGGTAACACCAGGCAATGATGCTGGAAACGATTATTTTCCAATGGATATTGACGACTCCGATTGCAGTGATTCAGACACTGATTTCTAGGACAAGCGTACATGAAAAGTGAGTTGCAATTAATTTGGAACATTAGCCCAGAATTGCAAAATATGTGATTTTATGAATTCTTTGGATGTTTTACATGTGTTTCAGGATTGTGTCATTGCCCCCATTTTGGGGTGCAAATGCTCCATACCCTGTAAACGGCCCCTGGTATGACCAAATAACATCGAAATTTGAGATCTACGCCATTGAGTTGATAAAGTAGGAATATTTTTGTGTATTTCGATGTTTTTCAGTATTGCATCATTGCCCCAATATTGGGGTACAAATGCCCCCATATCCTACAAATGGCCCCTGGCATGACTGAATACCATTGAAATTCGAAAATTACACCCTAAAATTGCTAGAAATATATAATATTGGGAATTTGTTCAATGTTTCGCATGTTTTTTCATGATAGCGTCATTACCCCCATTCTGGGGTACAAATGCCCCCATATATTTTAAACGGCCTCCAATATGATTGAATAACATCAAAATTTTGAATCTTCGCCCCAGAATTGACCAAGTGCACCTGGTGGCATAAACTCCCTCTCTGGGTGGTGATTCTCCACCTTCCACTACTGGACTATACTGCTATGCATGCTTATAATATTTCAATTCATTTCATTACTGCTATTGCATGCTTCATAATATTTCAATTCAATTCATTACTGCTACTGCATGCTTCATAATATTTCGATTCATTTCATTACTGCTATGCATGCTTATAATATTTCAATTCATTTCATTACTGCTATTGCATGCTTCATAATATTTCAATTCAATTCATTACTGCTATTGCATGCTTCATTTATGTTTTTCAATTCATTTCAACTAATTTCATTTCATTTCAATTCATACTTCATTTCATGTTTTCAATTCATTTCATTACTAATACTGCGTGCTTCATATTATTTCGATTCATTTCATTACTGCTACTGCACGCTTCATTTCATGTTTTTCAATTCATTTCATTTCAATTCATACTTCATTTCATGTTTTTCAATTCATTTCATTACTGCTACTGCATGCTTCATAATATTTCAATTCATCTCATTACTGCTACTGCATGCTTCATTTCATGTTCTTTTAATTCATTTCAATTCATTTCAATTCATTTCATTTCAATTCATACTTCATTTCATGTTTTTCAATTCATCTCATTACTGCTATTGCATGCTTCATAATATTTCAATTCAGTTCATTACTGCTATTGCATGCTTCATAATATTTCTCAATTCATTTCATTACTGCTATTGTATGCTTTATAATATTTCTCAATTCATTTCAATACTGCTACTGCATGCTTACAATATTTTGAAATCAGTTCAATACTGTTGTTACTGTTGCTCAATGCTGGTTGGGTGGGGGGGGGGGGTGGTATAGGAAAAATAAATTTGAAAAGGGTTCTGCTATTGAATGCTTCATAATATTTCAATTCATTTCATTACTGCTATTGCATGCTTCATAATAATTCACAATTTTTTTTTTTCAATACTGTTGTTGCTGTTGCTCAATGCTGGTGGGGGGGGGGAGGGATATAGGAAAAAGAAATTTAAAAAGGGTTCTGGCCTTCGACCCTTGGAATATGCATTTTTTATATTGGCTGGAGACATTTTGTCGCGGTTAAGGAACACATAAATTGCATGCAAAATAGGGAGATAATGTCAATAAGGCAGGGGAAAATAATTTGTAAAAAACCTGATAATTGCGTAAATTGTGTTGTGGGCGAAGGAGAACGAAGCTTGCGATATCGGCGTTGCTCGACACGTGCTGATGTGCGTTTGGTTTTTCGGTGTATTTCCCTTGCAATAAATCTTAACAGGAGCCAGTTCGGGTTGTATTATTTCTCTATCAGCAGATTCTGTGGCTTAGGCCTTAACAATTTAAAAAGCCATTCGGGTAGAAGCAGAGAGGCGAGCAGGCTGGTGATGCGAAAGCTTAGGCCAAAAATCGTGAAGTATCTTGCCGGAGAGCTCGTTGCTAGAAGAATGAAACCTGGCATGCTTGTGCTTTTATACTTGGTCTCCTGGGAGTTAGGGAATCTCTTTCCTTTGTTATCTGGGGTGATCTCCCCAGTGAGAATAGGCTTTTAATCCCCTCAGAACAGTGCAGGGAGCAATATTAGGCTCTAGTAGCCCTAAAAACTCGTAGAATAATCCAATTTTTTTCCTTCAAAATCAGCAAAAAATTGGAAAAAAAACCTGATGGTTAGCCCATAGTTTTGTGGTAAAGATTGACCCAAAATTAATGATTCCCAATAGGCTTTTAATCCACTCAGAACTAAGCAGGGAGCAATATTAAGCTCTAGTAGCACTAAAAACCCGTAAAATATGGAAAATATTTTCCTTCAAAATCAGCCAAAAATTGGAAAAAAGCCTTGATGGTAAGCCCATAGTTTTTGGTAAAGATTGACCCAAAATAAATGATTCCCAATAGGCTTTTAATCCACTCAGAACTAAGCAGGGAGCAATATCAGGCTCTAGAAGCCCCAAAAACTCGTAAAATCACCAAAATAGTCTCACTCAAAATCTGCCAAAAGAGCCTGATGGTTAGCCCATGGTTTTTAATGAAAATTGACCCAAAATAAATGATTCCCAATAGGCTTTTAATCCCCTCAGAACAGTGCAGGGAGCAATATTAGGCTCTAGTAGCCCTAAAAACTCGTAGAATAATCCAATTTTTTTCTTTCAAAATCAGCCAAAAATTGGAAAAAAGCCAGATGGTTAGCCCCCAGTTTTTGGTGAAGATTGACCCAAAATAAATGATTCCCAATAGGCTTTTAATCCACTCAGAACAGTGCAGGGAGAAATATTAGGCTCTAGGAGCCCTAAAAAACTCGTAAAATCACCGAAATAGTTTCACTCAAAATCAGCCAAAATTTTGAAAAAAGCCTGATGGTAAGCCCATGGTTTTTGGTAAAAATTGACCCAAAATAAATGATTCCCAATAGGCTTTTAATCCACTAAGAACAGTGCAGGGAGCAATATTAGGCTCTAGTAGCACTAGAAAACTCGTAAAATCACCGAAATAGTTTCACTCAAAATCAGCCAAAATTTTGAAAAAAGCCTGATGGTTAGCCCATGGTTTTTATTGAAAATTGACCCAAAATAAATGATTCCCAATAGGCTTTTAATCCCCTCAGAACAGTGCAGGGAGCAATATTAGGCTCTAGTAGCCCTAAAAACTCGTAGAATAATCCAATTTTTTTCCTTCAAAATCAGCCAAATATTGGAAAAAAGCTCTTTGTTTTTGGTAAAATCTGAAAAAGCATGATGGTTAGCCTATGGTTTTTGGTAAACATTAACCCAAAATAAATGATTCCCAATAGGCTTTTCATCCACTCAGGACTGTTCAGGGAACAATATTAGGCTCTAGTAGCCCTAAAAACTCGTAGAATATTCAAATATTTTCCTTCAAAACCAGCCAAAAATCGGAAAAAAGCCCATAGTTTTTGGTAAATATTGACTCAAAATAAATGATTCCCAATAAGCTGTTTATCCACTTAGATCAGTGCAGGGAACAATATTAGGCTCTAGAAGCACCAAAAAACCCGTAAAATCATCGAAATAGTTTCCTTCAAAATCTGCCAAAAATTGGAAAAGAGCCTGATGGTTAGCCCATGGTTTTTATTGAAAATTGACCCAAAATAAATGATTCCCAATAGGCTTTTAATCCCCTCAGAACAGTGCAGGGAGCAATATTAGGCTCTAGTAGCCCTAAAAACTCGTAGAATAATCCTATTTTTTTCCTTCAAAATCAGCCAAAAATTGGAAAAAAAGCCTGATGGTTAGCCCATAGTTTTGTGGTAAAGATTGACCCAAAATTAATGATTCCCAATAGGCTTTTAATCCACTCAGAACTAAGCAGAAACTCGTAAAATCACCGAAATAGTTTCACTCAAAATCAGCCAAAATTTTGAAAAAAGCCTGATGGTAAGCCCATGGTTTTTGGTAAAAATTGACCCAAAATAAATGATTCCCAATAGGCTTTTAATCCACTAAGAACAGTGCAGGGAGCAATATTAGGCTCTAGTAGCACTAGAAAACTCGTAAAATCACCGAAATAGTTTCACTCAAAATCAGCCAAAATTTTGAAAAAAGCCTGATGGTTAGCCCATGGTTTTTATTGAAAATTGACCCAAAATAAATGATTCCCAATAGGCTTTTAATCCCCTCAGAACAGTGCAGGGAGCAATATTAGGCTCTAGTAGCCCTAAAAACTCGTAGAATAATCCAATTTTTTTCCTTCAAAATCAGCCAAATATTGGAAAAAAGCTCTTTGTTTTTGGTAAAATCTGAAAAAGCATGATGGTTAGCCTATGGTTTTTGGTAAACATTAACCCAAAATAAATGATTCCCAATAGGCTTTTCATCCACTCAGGACTGTTCAGGGAACAATATTAGGCTCTAGTAGCCCTAAAAACTCGTAGAATATTCAAATATTTTCCTTCAAAACCAGCCAAAAATCGGAAAAAAGCCCATAGTTTTTGGTAAATATTGACTCAAAATAAATGATTCCCAATAAGCTGTTTATCCACTTAGATCAGTGCAGGGAACAATATTAGGCTCTAGAAGCACCAAAAAACCCGTAAAATCATCGAAATAGTTTCCTTCAAAATCTGCCAAAAATTGGAAAAGAGCCTGATGGTTAGCCCATGGTTTTTATTGAAAATTGACCCCAAATAAATGATTCCCAATAGGCTTTTAATCCCCTCAGAACAGTGCAGGGAGCAATATTAGGCTCTAGTAGCCCTAAAAACTCGTAGAATAATCCAATTTTTTTCCTTCAAAATCAGCCAAAAATTGGAAAAAAAGCCTGATGGTTAGCCCATAGTTTTGTGGTAAAGATTGACCCAAAATTAATGATTCCCAATAGGCTTTTAATCCACTCAGAACTAAGCAGGGAGCAATATTAAGCTCTAGTAGCACTAAAAACCCGTAAAATATGGAAAATATTTTCCTTCAAAATCAGCCAAAAATTGGAAAAAAGCCTTGATGGTAAGCCCATAGTTTTTGGTAAAGATTGACCCAAAATAAATGATTCCCAATAGGCTTTTAATCCACTCAGAACTAAGCAGGGAGCAATATCAGGCTCTAGAAGCCCCAAAAACTCGTAAAATCACCAAAATAGTCTCACTCAAAATCTGCCAAAAGAGCCTGATGGTTAGCCCATGGTTTTTAATGAAAATTGACCCAAAATAAATGATTCCCAATAGGCTTTTAATCCCCTCAGAACAGTGCAGGGAGCAATATTAGGCTCTAGTAGCCCTAAAAACTCGTAGAATAATCCAATTTTTTTCTTTCAAAATCAGCCAAAAATTGGAAAAAAGCCAGATGGTTAGCCCCCAGTTTTTGGTGAAGATTGACCCAAAATAAATGATTCCCAATAGGCTTTTAATCCACTCAGAACAGTGCAGGGAGAAATATTAGGCTCTAGGAGCCCTAAAAAACTCGTAAAATCACCGAAATAGTTTCACTCAAAATCAGCCAAAATTTTGAAAAAAGCCTGATGGTAAGCCCATGGTTTTTGGTAAAAATTGACCCAAAATAAATGATTCCCAATAGGCTTTTAATCCACTAAGAACAGTGCAGGGAGCAATATTAGGCTCTAGTAGCACTAGAAAACTCGTAAAATCACCGAAATAGTTTCACTCAAAATCAGCCAAAATTTTGAAAAAAGCCTGTACCCGTAAGCCCATGGTTTTTGGTAAAAATTGACCCAAAAAAAATGATTTCCAATAGGCTTTTAATCCACTCAGAACAGTGCAGGGAGCAATATAAGGCTCTTGAAGCCCCAAAACTCGTAAAATCACCGAAATAGTTTCCTTCAAAATCTGCCAAAAATTGGAAAAAAGCCTGATGGTTAGCCTATGGCTTTTGGTAAAAATTGACTCCAAATAAATGATTCCCAATAGGCTTTTAATTCACTCAGAACAGTGCAGGGAGAAATATCAGGCTCTAGTAGCACTAAAAGACTCGTAGAATCATCAAAATATTCTCCATCAAAATCAGCCAAAAATTGGAAAAAGTCTGATGGTTAGCCCATGGTTTTTGGTAAAAATTGACTCAAAATAAATGATTCCGAAAAACCCGTAAAATATCCAAAATATTTTCCTTAAAAATCTGCTAAACATTGGAAAAAAGCCTGATGGTTAGCCCATAGTTTTTGGTAAAAATTGACCCAAAATAAATGATTCCCAATAGGCTTTTAATCCACTCAGAACAGTGCAGGAAGCAAAATTAGGCTCTAGTAGCACTAAAAAAGCCGTAAAATATCCAAAATATTTTCCATAAAAATCAGCCAAAAATCGGAAAAAGCCTGATGGTAAGCCCATAGTTTTTGCTAAAGATTTACCCAAAATAAATGATTCCCAATAGGCCTTTAATCCACTCAGAATTAAGCAGGGAGCAATATCAGGCTCTAGAAGCCCAAAAACTCGTAAAATCACCTAAATAGTGTCACTCAAAATCAGCCAAAATTTTGAAAAAACCCTGATGGTTAGCCCGTAGTTTTTGGTGAAGATTGACCCAGAATAAATGATTCCCAATAGCCTTCTAATCCACTCAGAACAGTGCAGGGAGCAATATCAGGCTCTAGAAGCCCCAAAACTCGTAAAATCACCGAAATAGTGTCACTCAAAATCATTCAAAATTTTGAAAAAACCCTGATGGTTAGCCCGTAGTTTTTGGTGAAGATTGAACCAGAATAAATGATTCCCAATTGGCTTTTAATCCACTCAGAACAGTGCAGGGAGCAATATCAGGCTCTAGAAGCCCCAAAACTCGTAAAATCACCGAAATAGTGTCACTCAAAATCAGCCAAAATTTTGAAAAAAGCCTGATGGTTAGCCCATGGTTTTTGGTAAAAATTAACCCAAAATAAATGATTCCCAATAGGCTTTTTATCCACTCAGAACAGTGCAGGAAGCAATATTAGGCTCTAGTAGCACTAAAAAAGCCGTAAAATATCCAAAATATTTTCCATAAAAATCAGCCAAAAATTGGAAAAAGCCTGATGGTAAGCCCATAGTTTTTGCTAAAGATTTACCCAAAATAAATGATTCCCAATAGGCCTTTAATCCACTCAGAATTAAGCAGGGAGCAATATCAGGCTCTAGAAGCCCCAAAACTCGTAAAATCACCTAAATAGTGTCACTCAAAATCAGCCAAAATTTTGAAAAAACCCTGATGGTTAGCCCGTAGTTTTTGGTGAAGATTGACCCAGAATAAATGATTCCCAATAGCCTTCTAATCCACTCAGAACAGTGCAGGGAGCAATATCAGGCTCTAGAAGCCCCAAAACTCGTAAAATCACCGAAATAGTGTCACTCAAATTCAGCAAAAATTTTGAAAAAACCCTGATGGTTAGCCCGTAGTTTTTGGTGAAGATTGACCCAGAATAAATGATTCCCAATTGGCTTTTAATCCACTAAGAACAGAGCAGGGAGCAATATCAGGCTCTAGTAGCACTAAAAAACTCGTAGAATCATCAAAATATTTTCCTTCAAAATCTGCCAAAAATTGGAAAAAAGCCTGATGGTTAGCCTATGGCTTTTGGTAAAAATTGACTCCAAATAAATGATTCCCAATAGGCTTTTAATTCACTCAGAACAGTGCAGGGAGAAATATTAGGCTCTAGTAGCACTAAAAGACTCGTAGAATCATCAAAATATTTTCCATCAAAATCAGCCAAAAATTGGAAAAAGCCTGATGGTTAGCCCATAGTTTTCGGTAAAAATTGACTCAAAATAAATGATTCCCAATAGGCTTTTAATTCACTCAGAACAGTGCAGGGAGCAATATTAGGCTCTAGTAGCACTAAAAAACTCGTAGAATCATCAAAATATTTTCCTTCAAAATCTGCCAAAAATTGGAAAAAAGCCTGATGGTTAGCCCATGGTTTTTGGTAAAAATTGACCTGAAATAATTGATTCCCAATAGGCTTTTAATTCACTCAGAACAGTGCAGGGAGCAATATTAGGCTCTAGTAGCCCTAAAACACTCGTAAAATCATCAAAATATTTTCCTTCAAAATCAGCCAAAAATTGGAAAAAGCCTGATGGTTAGCCTATGGTTTTTGGTAAACATTGATCCAAAATAAATGATTCCCAATAGGCTTTTAATCCACTCAGAACAGTGCAGGAAGCAAAATTAGGCTCTAGTAGCACTAAAAAAGCCGTAAAATATCCAAAATATTTTCCTTCAAAATCAGCCAAAAATTGGAAAAGAGCCTGATGGTTAGTTAGCCTATGGTTTTTGGTAAAAATTGACCCAAAATAAATGATTCCCAATAGGCTTTTAATCCACTCAGAACAGTGCAGGAAGCAAAATTAGGCTCTAGTAGCACTAAAAAACCCGTAAAATATCCAAAATATTTTCCATAAAAATCAGCCCAAGATCGGAAAAAGCCTGATGGTTAGCCCATGGTTTTTGGTAAAAATTGACTGAAAATAAATGATTCCCAATAGGCTTTTAATCCACTCAGAACAGTGCAGGAAGCAAAATTAGGCTCTAGTAGCACTAAAAAACCCGTAAAATATCCAAAATATTTTCCTTAAAAATCTGCCAAACATTGGAAAAAAGCCTGATGGTTAGCCCATAGTTTTTTAGTAAAAATTGACCCAAAATAAATGATTCCCAATAGGCTTTTAATCCACTCAGAACAGTGCAGGAAGCAAAATTAGGCTCTAGTAGCACTAAAAAAGCCGTAAAATATCCAAAATATTTTCCATAAAAATCAGCCCAAAATCGGAAAAAGCCTGATGGTTAGCCCATGGTTTTTGGTAAAAATTGACCCAAAATAAATGATTCCCAATAGGCTTTTTATCCACTCAGAACAGTGCAGGAAGCAATATTAGGCTCTAGTAGCACTAAAAAAGCCGTAAAATATCCAAAATATTTTCCATAAAAATCAGCCAAAAATCGGAAAAAGCCTGATGGTTAGCCCGTAGTTTTTGGTGAAGATTGACCCAGAATAAATGATTCCCAATTGGCTTTTAATCCACTCAGAACAGTGCAGGGAGCAATATCAGGCTCTAGAAGCCCCAAAACTCGTAAAATCACCGAAATATTTTCCTTCAAAATCAGCCAAAAATTGGAAAAAAGCCTGATGGTTAGCCCATGGTTTTTGGTAAAAATTGACTGAAAATAAATGATTCCCAATAGGCTTTTAATCCACTCAGAACAGTGCAGGAAGCAAAATTAGGCTCTAGTAGCACTAAAAAAGCCGTAAAATATCCAAAATATTTTCCATAAAAATCAGCCAAAAATTGGAAAAAAGCCTGATGGTTAGCCCATAGTTTTCGGTAAAAATTGACTCAAAATAAATGATTCCCAATAGGCTTTTAATTCACTCAGAACAGTGCAGGGAGCAATATTAGGCTCTAGTAGCACTAAAAGACTCGTAGAATCATCAAAATATTTTCCATCAAAATCAGCCAAAAATTGGAAAAAGCCTGATGGTTAGCCCATAGTTTTCGGTAAAAATTGACTCAAAATAAATGATTCCCAATAGGCTTTTAATTCACTCAGAACAGTGCAGGGAGCAATATTAGGCTCTAGTAGCACTAAAAAACTCGTAGAATCATCAAAATATTTTCCTTCAAAATCTGCCAAAAATTGGAAAAAAGCCTGATGGTTAGCCCATGGTTTTTGGTAAAAATTGACCTGAAATAATTGATTCCCAATAGGCTTTTAATTCACTCAGAACAGTGCAGGGAGCAATATTAGGCTCTAGTAGCCCTAAAACACTCGTAAAATCATCAAAATATTTTCCTTCAAAATCAGCCAAAAATTGGAAAAAGCCTGATGGTTAGCCTATGGTTTTTGGTAAACATTGATCCAAAATAAATGATTCCCAATAGGCTTTTAATCCACTCAGAACAGTGCAGGAAGCAAAATTAGGCTCTAGTAGCACTAAAAAACCCGTAAAATATCCAAAATATTTTCCTTCAAAATCAGCCAAAAATTGGAAAAAAGCCTGATGGTTAGCCTATGGTTTTTGGTAAAAATTGACCCAAAATAAATGATTCCCAATAGGCTTTTAATCCACTCAGAACAGTGCAGGAAGCAAAATTAGGCTCTAGTAGCACTAAAAAAGCCGTAAAATATCCAAAATATTTTCCATAAAAATCAGCCCAAGATCGGAAAAAGCCTGATGGTTAGCCCATGGTTTTTGGTAAAAATTGACTGAAAATAAATGATTCCCAATAGGCTTTTAATCCACTCAGAACAGTGCAGGAAGCAAAATTAGGCTCTAGTAGCACTAAAAAACCCGTAAAATATCCAAAATATTTTCCTTAAAAATCTGCCAAACATTGGAAAAAAGCCTGATGGTTAGCCCATAGTTTTTTAGTAAAAATTGACCCAAAATAAATGATTCCCAATAGGCTTTTAATCCACTCAGAACAGTGCAGGAAGCAATATTATGCTCTAGTAGCACTAAAAACCCGTAAAATCATCAAAATATTTTCCATCAAAATCAGCCAAAAATTGGAAAAAAGCCTGATGGTTAGCCCATGGTTTTAGGTAAAAATTGACTCAAAATAAATGATTCCCAATAGGTTTCTAATCCACTCAGGACTTTCAGGGAGCAATATTAGGCTGAAATTACCATAAATACGCATCAGCTTGAAATAAGTAAAAAATATGTCTTGAAATTCAGCCGGAAATTTTAAAGACAAATGTCAAGATTTAAAGTATATGGTAAAAATGACGGAAAAGCAAATTTTCTCTCATCAAGATAACTTAGATGACTCTGTGGACTAGTCAAAGGGCTGTAGATCTGCGGACCGTAGTTCGATACATCGTAAAATTTTAATCTAGCGTAGTTCGAATCCTGGTAAGGTTCGACTTTTCATTTCAAAGACTCATAATGCTTGGTAAAATTGGTAACAAAGTAAAAACCCTTCTCATCAAGGAAAATTGGATGGCCGAGTGAACTAAATCAAGCACTGTAGATGTTCGGACCGTAGTTCGAATCCTCGCCAGGTAAGACTTTTGATTTCTAAGATTGATAATGTTTGGCAAAAATGATATAAAAGTGATTCCTTTCTTACTACGAAAGGTTGGGAGGCAAAGTATTCTATGCCAATGGCTTTAGATGCTCGGTCCGAAGTTCGATTCCTCGTAAGGTAAGACTTTTGATTTCTAAAATTTATAATGTTTGGCAAAAATGATATAAAAGTGATTCCTTTCTCACTACGAAAGGTTGGGTGGCAAAGTATTCTATGCCAAGGGCTTTGGATACTCGAACCGTAGTTCGATTCCTCGTAAGGTAAGACTTTTGATTTCTAGAATTTATAATGTTTGGCAAAAATGATATAAAAGTGATTCCTTTCTCATTACGAAAGGTTAGGTGGCAAAGTATTCTATGCCAAGGGCTGTGGATGCTCGGACCGTAGTTCGATTCCTCGTAAGGTAAGACTTTTGATTTCTAAACTCTGATTAAAAATGATATCAACTTCAAACCTATTCTGTCGGTGAGCTCCGGGTAGTGTGCAGGCAGAGTGCTTGTCTCACAGTCCAAGGGTCGAGGGTTCGAGCCTGCGATACACCCGGAGTGAGCCAATCTCCCACCTACCATTCCTTCGGAGCTGCAATGGCTCCACGGGATATGGCAAGGAGGAGCGTCAGGGGGGGTCTGGTCCCCCTGGCGGCTTTCTGAGGGAAAAACGAAGGGGGTTTTGAACACATTATTGTGTTAGTATTAGTGTTAGTCTTAGATTTAGTTTTAGTCCTAGTTTTAGTGTTAGTTGTTATTATAGTATTAGTGTAGTTTTTGTTCAGTCTAGCCTTTGCCTAGTGTTAGTTTGACTTTAGTTTAGTTTACAGTAGTACTCAGGTTAGCATAGTCTAGTTTAGTTTAGTGTAATCTAGTTTGGGCTAGCCTATAGAGTGTAGTGTAACTTGTCGCAGATTATATTGGAATGGTTGAACTCAATTTTGTTCAGTGTAGTTCGTTACAGGTTATTCTAGTTCAGTTCCGTGCAATCTAGCCTAACGAGCATTATAGTGCTTGGGGATCAAAAGTTTTACCTCAACGGGAGTCGAACAACGGTCCAAACAACTAAAACCCTTAGCTTAGTCCACTCTGCCATTCAAGCTTTTTTTGATTAAAGATAGATTTTCTATTTCTATATCACTTGACCAAATATTATAAATTTCAGAAATGAATAGTCTGACCTTACGAGGAATCGAAAACGACCCGTACAACTAATTCCGTTACCTTAGTCCACTCGGCCACCCGAGCTTTATTGAAGACAGAGGTGTTACTTTTGCATTGTTTTCACCAAATATCATGGATCTAAGAACTCAATAGTTTTACCTTACGAGGAATCGAACCACAGTCTGTACAACTGAAGCCCTTGGCTTAGTCTACCGAGCCATCCGAGATTTCTTCCCGAGGGGGGCTGTTGCAGCCCCCTACCCTCCTCTGGCACCACCCTGTAAGTAAAATCTCTGTCATTTCTCTTTATCATCACTAGTTTACGCTGCACGACGAAGAAATCCAATGTCACGAATCCACGACTGAAAACTTGAAAACACGAAGTCATGCATGAAAACACGAAATCATGCACGAAAATAAGCCAATTAACGCTGCACGTAGAAATAAGGAGGCCTTTACAGTCAGTTGCTGTTCCAGATATTGAACTGCTCGACTGCCTGTGATCAAATTCCAACGGACGAATCACAATAAAGTATTCAAATCTGTGGTGTCAACTGTTGCTAGTGAATTTTTACAATTATGGTATACTTTATCAACAAAACATCTTAACGAGGTAATAGTTTCCAACAAAACATCGTAAACATGTTAATATCGCTGCGTTTTAAATACACCCAGTCAACATGAAGCAAAACAGTCAATACGAAACGTTTCTCATCGAATACAAAACACCGTCTTCCTCTCTCCAGAGAATGCTTTGGGGCGTTATCATGGAAATTCGTGAAAGAATTTCACAATGAATATCTTTGAAATTTACTGGATTTGCCGTCAAATTATGAAATTTCACGGAAAAACGAGCAACTTGAGCACAGTAAGCCTCCGTCTTGACTGAGAGTATTTTAGCCTAGTCCCTATGCCCTATTTACACTGTACAACTAACTAGGATCCATGGCTATCATAAACCCAGCGAGCAGGTTGAATTCTACGACAATATTCGATCATCATTACAGAAGCTTTCGACTAGTCGTTGACAGGAGTAAACGTGTAATTTGAGCCTACAAACGTGTTTTTCCTCTGTTCGTTGTTGATACTGGCGCTGTGAACACCCGCGGCAAGAGGCGAGGGAGGCGCGACGTACCTCGGTTTGAGAAAACTGAAAGTCTGAGAATGTTTCGAGTCGTAAAAGAAAGACGCAGGGTTGCTTACTGTTAGTGGGCTGATTGCAGCGGTGGACGTGGATGTGAATGACTGGTCGCTGCCCGAGTCGTCGTCGAAGGAGAGTTGGACTGAATCGAAGTTGATATCCGGCGAAGAACACGACGACGCACTACTAGTGCTTAAGGGGTGACTGCACACTCTTTTGATCGGCGTCATGACTTGATCCATATCATCAGTGTCCACTGCAAAAGGGATTTTTACTCATTAATCGAAATACAAAGAAATATAATACATTCCACAGGTTAGTCTTTGCTCGGTAAAGCACTGGAGGATGGCAAAAACAAATCTATTTTGCTGCCTATCTGGGTAGGCAATTGTGCAAGGTTTCGTTCACTTTCTGACTCACTTTACTGTGATGAGTGTCAGACGCAGAGCTCCAGTAGTGATGGATTGATTGATTGATTGATTGATAAAGCACAAATGGCCCACTGAATAGGTAGACTAAGCGAGAATTGCATTGATAGTTGATAGGCAAATACGCTTAACTATCTTTGTAAGGTATTGGTTTATGTGCAAAGCACAAAGGGCCCACTGAATAGGTAGACTAATCGAGAATTGCATTGATAGTTGATAGGCAAATACGCTTAACTATCTTTGTAAGGTATTGGTTTATGTGCAAAGCACAAAGGGCCAACTGAATAGGTAAACTAGTCGAGCAGTACGACCCTGGTCTTTCCCCTCGATGTGACCACACCTCGTGATTCCTTTTGCCTTTTTGCCTGGAATTACAGAGAGCTGGCAAATTCTCTCCTCAAACTTTATGTTTGGCTTTGTTTTGGATTTTCTTCGCCATACTCGTTAAATTGATCTTTGTTAAAATGGTAGTAGCAAAGTAGCTTTATTGCATGGTTTGGTTAAGTATCATGATTAAGAAGTATTGATTTTGCACTTTTTCATAAAGTCAAAACTTTACAGTGGCATGACCCAACACGTTTTTTGCTGCAGCCAATAATAGGCATTGAAATTGCATCATTTGTATTTTGTACATTTGCAAGAATTGCAATATTTGTATTTTATACATTTGCCAAAAGCTCTAGTTCGAAATTGAAACCAAATTTGAACTTGTGGGATTGATAATACTGTCCAGAAAATGTGCATAATGAAGAGCCGATCATCACAACGCATCATGTTTAAACTGACTGAAACTTTTTCAGCCAATATACGATTGATTTAGAAAACCATTTTTTTGTAAGGCACCCGTTAGATAATTTCATATGTATATGTGATTTAGAAAAGGAAAGAATACTTAGTTACAAAGGTAACTAGTCTACTTCAACCATTCACATGTTAAAATACAAGGTATACGAAATAAATAACGCGTTTACTGATGCTTTTTGCATTCTTTTCATTTATCTAGGAAGGCGTACATTGCATCTACTGCTTGTCCCGTTCAGGCTCTTTATTTACCTTGAATATTGTAAAAGATTATATGCCTCCTAATAAGCCTTTACAGGCTTTTACAGACCTGTGGCCCAAGAAATCCCGTACTATTTGAAGAGAGAGTTGTTTAGTTTGGCCTATCGTGCTTTAAGTGTTATGGGCGACGTTATGATTTTTGAGAAGTTTTTGTTTCAAAAATAGTTTGCATTGACTCGGGGTTTAGTTGCTTTAAAGTTTGGAAAATCTCAACACAAAGATATCGAAGTCTATTTCCATGCATTGTGCAGTTTTTCTGATTTTACAAGCAATCTCACATGCTAGATAAACGTGCTCATTACTTACGTTTTCGTTTCGACGTGAATGCGCTAGGTCGGAGACCGCTTGGACTTAAACTTCTTCTGCAAGTAAGAAATGGAATCATTTTGAAATCAATCGATTTAGTGTGGGGAGCAAGGATTACAAGTCTTGCAAGAACATCAGGAATCAACTGAAATAAGAGCTAGAAATTAACAGTACTAGATGGCATCCTTCCACAGTACTGAACATCTTCCAATGTAATATTAGTAGCCCCCACAGTACAGGCGACATCCCTCCACAGTACTGAACATTTTCCAAGGGAACTGGGTATCTTACCACAGTACTGTTGGTCTCCCCCAACAGTACTGAACACTCTACAATGTAATGATGGTATCCTCTGCAGTACTGAAGATATAACCTCCAAAGTACTGGACACCCTCTAATTTACTGATAGTTCTCCCACAGTACTGATGATATCCCTCCACAGTACTGAATATCCTCTGCACTACTGCACAGACGTCCCCCAAGGTGAGAAAACCTGATTGACCATTGAGCTACAAGACCATATTGATGAAAAGCCACCAAATTTATTGTCCATGGACGTTAATTTCAAAGTTACTTGCAGGGCTTGGGAAATGGAGGTTTTTCAAGGCTCAAGTCCGTCGAAATCCACGAAAGTACAACTTGAAAGTGCACATGTATGTGAGTGAAACCAACAAATATCTCATAAATTGAATTCGCAATCCAAAATTTTAAATCATATAAGAACTTCGACCAGTTTCAATTTGTTTATTTGAGAGTTAAAAGTAGTTAGATAACGGCAAGGAAATGGAAGCAATAAAAGAAATGAAAATGGAATGGAGAAGGTGTGATATGATTGACACATATCTCCTATTTCCTGGCAAGATTTTTGGATTAATATTGATAAACATGCGCATTGTGAGCATATGCTGAATATAAGATTTAATCTTTTCCCTTTAAGCTGGCTTGAGTTTCAGTTCTTTTAGAAAAGATCAACAATAAAATAGACTAGAAGTGCAGGGGCAACTTTATCATCAAACGTATGAAGTCTTTTCAAAAACAGGTGGAAAATGTGGGAAAGAAGACAGCTGCAGAGCAAATAAATATCCTGTGGGCTATTGAATTCAAATGGCTCTCATATACTATCAATAATATTGTGAAACAAATCTCACTTCATAATTAAAGACAAGAATCATAAAGATGTCAACCGTTGTGATAGGGCCGAATCTTTAAAGTGCCTCAAAGGAATAACGTTTGATATATTTACGATTCTTGTCTTTGAATATAAAGTTTACCAATTCCTTTATGGGCTCGTCAAGAATTATAAGTAACAAGAGATCTCACTTTCCCATCCGAAAGCAATTTCGATAAGCAAATTACATCTAAGCAGTTGACCTATTTCACCCTGGATCTGCCCCTGTTTGGGCTGAAAAGATGAAAAAGGAAATTCATAATACCTTATCGTGCGGCATCGAGGACTGAGTGGTAGAGGACCTGGACTAGGCGTTAAACTGCGACTGCGTGAGAACTGTGAAAATAAAATGCAAACCATTCAAGTTTTTCATTTGCTAAATATAATGCTGAATTAAAATTATAACACAGTGGTCCAAATAATCCAGAAAAAAGCAGAACTTATCTAGTTTAGACCATAAACACATTTTATAATTAAGTCTTAAATGATCTCAGTACTTTGATAATTCTTCTTTTGTTTTCTATTGTTTAATATCTACAAGCTGTTTTGACCAGTTTCTAGTACCAAGAGTTCCCTCGATACCTAGATTTTAAATTCTCATTTATTGTTGTATTAGAAAATTAAAGTATTAGAATTAGTAGATAAAGATGCAATAAAAGATTCAATACAAATGCTGCAAACTTTTGGTAACGAGAATTCTCAACTTGAATGCATGAGAACAGCAAGTTTGACTGAAAACCAATCTAATCAGCGTTCTAATTACTATTGTGTGTTAAGTTTGAGATATCTAGAATGAAAGGGTTCCTTAGTGATTTTGCCTAAAGAAGTAAAAGATCTTAAAGTCTAGTGACACCGGAGCAATTTAAGGGTAAGGGGGCAACTTTTTGGTATAGGCAACATAGACTGAAAATTTTGCGGCTAAGCCCTCTTTAATTTGCTTATAATGGCCCTTTTGAACACATGAAAGCACAATTCGCACACGCAAAGGGCACTTTCCCCCTCTCGTTGCCTCTCTTGACACTCTCCAGTGTACCTGCTTAAGTTTTTGGAAATCAAACATGATAGGTTCCTTATAAACTGGTACTTTATAATTAATGTTTAATGTGAATTTTTCCGTACCCAGTTACGTCTTCAATATCATAAATCAAAAACAATAAATAGACCAGGTTAAAATGGAGGTAGGTACCACCTTAAGGCGGAGAAATTCTAACTATGATTTTCATATTCCCAGACACTCCAGCATTTAGGAAAATAGCGGTAAACGGGCATCTGTTGGGGTTTAGGGGGTAAATACGGGGGTTTAATAATCAGAGATCAAAGGCTTTGCCTCTGCGGAGGAGGAAAACACTTTTTTGCCGTTTCACAATCAATGATGACAGAAAAGCTTAGTTTTTTCACCATGATCATCCATATCGAGTTCAAGAAGTTATTCATATACAAAGCTAAGTCACGTGACTAGCATCATTCCCTTTACCATATATGGCTAATATGTAATTTACTTGAAAATATATTCATATCTTTAAATAAATCGAGTTTCAAACCTTAGATGATTCAAATAAGTCCTATTGTCCTCTTGAATAAGTTTCAACAAGTTTAAAAAGGTTATAGAATGCTTTGATATAATAATTGTTTGTGTTTGTGTATGCATTAATCGGATTAGAGCTTTTTGCAACCACAACAATTATGAGTAAAACTAAAAAAGTTGCAATCATTTTCTATTCATCGACCAGGATTCAGAATAATTACCGCCGTGAAATTCGGAAAAGTTGAGCGCTTATTTGAATGATACTTGTATAATGTTGGTAAAAAACAATGGTTGATAAACGAATGTTGATATTAAGTATTTGTCCACTTTCGCACGTATGTGAACAATCAAATGCGAGGCCCAAGCGAGGCTAATCTGATTCATTTTCTTTTCCGCTCTCTTGGTTATCTTCATATACTTATTCTTCTTCATTTAGAAGCAGCTTTTCTAGCTCATCAGGGAAAGCCTTTTCAATCTATTTGATTCTATTGTCGATCTTCCAGCCATGGTGAGTAAGGTCTGGCATTTGAATTCAACTTTCATTGGAGAGTTCCCAAATTCTTGCTACAACATTTGAGCGAAATGCGTAAAGTCTCAACGATACTTGATATGGGAGTAAAAGTGACATGTCTATGCTTTTATTCTTGTTAATCTATTTCGCTTCGAATAATGTATAGCGGACAAAATTTATGTCCTTTTGCCGGTAACCATTAAGGTGGAAAAAACTTCTTCCAGATCGTTTATCAGCTCTTCCATCAGCTTTCAATCAGATCCAAGAGCGGTAAACGTCGATAAAAACTTCTCATTTTTCTCAAAAAGTTTCCAGCAGGCTCCTTTACCTTTTCGGAAAAACGAGGAGATATAACCATTACCTGTGAAGGCATTGGAACCAATCAAGCATCTTTTCTCTCGTTAATCATTTCTCTTTTACTCAATTTAATTCCTTTCGATGCATGCCAGTTCCAGAGTGAAGCTAGATCTGTAGACACGGTGACTCACCCCAACAGTATCAAACTGAATGCAGCAGATTCTCCTACCACTCTCTCTTGGCTTGCTCACCGGATTAGATAAGGTTTCTTGATAGTGTTCAGGAACCATGTCCATTCGCAGGTGTGCCCACTTGGCAACGTCCCTATAACTTTATATAAGTATCTGGCAATTCCTTTTTGATGGGGACGCATACCATCAAATTAGCGATAAACGTTGATACTTTTATGGTTCTTCGGTGGAGGGCTTTCTCTGGGATGCTGTACCGACTATCTCGAGTACTTTACAATGATACTTTGTAATTTGCTCTTTGCAATGCCATTTGGAGAACCATCCGTATTAGCAAAACTTGATGGGACTGAGCAGAAAGGATAGCTTGAAATCCACTGCTCTCCCATTTCTCGTTGATGTTGCTAGCAGCAAAGTCAAAACATGTTTCTATTTGATTCAGTGGTTTTTCCTTTGTGCCCTTCTTTATGATAACGTTTCTTTTTAAATTTCCAAACAATTTAGTAAGAAAGAAAAACTGTTTTAAAGCAGCTTTTGCACGGGACCTTCTGGAGCCGTTCCGTAAGGAACAAAGTGAACTTACTTAACGTTCAAAACGGAACTTTATCGACTTCGTATGTAGGCCCATTTGGTTCGGCTAGCAGTTCTCTTTGAAACGGTTCCAGTCAGTCGGTCCCGCAAGGCCTAAACATTTCTGTTTGGTTACCGTTCCAAATAGAACCGATCCCATGTAACCGCTGCCTAAGGTTAATGATCAGAGCATGAATGATCAAACAGTAGAACGAAAAGAAAGCTAAAAGATGCTGTCTTTTGTAGGTAGCTTAGCCAAGGTTAACAAACAAACAAAAAACAAAGCGGAGAAGATAGCTGACTATTGTCAGTTATATTGTATTTTACTCGATTGTACGTTATTGAAAGCAAATAGAAAGCGGATGGGGATTATTGATACCATTCTAATTAATTTCATATTTGCTGGCCCAGTCATTGACAAAAGTTCTAAGGAAAGTCTCAAAAGATACTGTAAAGTAGGTAAAAATGCAAAAGAAGCACCAACTTCGAATGAAATTACAATTTACCATATATGGTAAAGGGGGCAATAATGGTCACGTGACTTGATTATGGATATGAACAACATCTTAAACTCGATATAGATCATTATGGTGAAAAACAAGGCTTTTCTGCCAATATTGATTGTGAAAAGGCGAAAAAGCGTTTTCCTCCTCCGCAGAGGCAAAGCCTTTGATCTCTGATTATTAAACCCCCTTATTTACCCCCTAAACCCCAACAGAAGCCTGTTTACCGCCATTTTCCTAAATACTGGAGTGTCTGGGAATATGAAAATCATAGTTAGAATTTCTCCGCCTTAAGGTGGTACCTACCTCCATTTTAACCTGGTCTAAAAACACTTCTTTTGATGATTATCTAACAAAGAAGCATGGAATAGTAGATTAGTCTTAAGAAGAAACAGGATTTGGAAAATCTATTGAGACAGTTTGTTTGAATGAAAATGACCCGAGCATGACTCAAAACAACAGTCGAAAACCAAACAGCCTACTCAGGTCATTCTCATTTCCACAAATTATCGTGATTAATAGAGGATAACTTACAATTTGTTCGCCTGAAATTCGAATAGGTGACGGTGATGCGACAGGTGATGAAAACGCACTCCGTACTTCTTCGTTGTTATTTCGTTTTTCTTCGTTTGAGCTCATCGATTTCTCCGCCTGCATAAAAAATGGTTAATGTCATTAAATTCAATGTCAAATAAGGTTGACAGAGGAAGCAGAACATTCGAGCGAATTCCATGAAGCACAATAGGTGTGCTAGATGGGTGTTGATAGTTGATAGGCACATATGCTTACTATCTTTGCAAGGTATGGATTTATGTGCTAAGCACAAAGGGCCCACTGAATAGGTAAACTAATCAAGCAGTGCAACCCTGGTCCTTCCTCTCGATGTGACCACACCTCGTGATTCCTTTTGCCTTTTTACCTGGAATTACAGAGAGCTGGCTAATTCTCTACTCATACTTTGTGATAGGTCTGAAGCTGGTTTCGAGCCTGGGACCCTTTACAAATGGGTCAAGCGATCTAACCACTCGGCCATCCCCGCCATAACAGGTAACCTGCAGTTAGAGGGAGTAAGAGCAGAGTTAGGGATGCGCAAGAGAAGGATGAGAGCAAAAACATTTTAAGGGAATTGGGTTGTATTAAAATGAGTGGGTGACTTCAAATATTCGGGTGATGTGTTAAATAATGGTGGGGGATGTATGAGATCAGTTATGGACACAGTGAGAACGCTGCTATGGGAAGTTACACATAATTTAAAGGTTTGCTCTGTAGAATGAAGCTAATAAGGGATGTGTTAGAAGTGTTCTGGGGTATGGGGTGGAAAATTGCTTTGTTGGTGTAAAAGAATTAAATAAACTGGTTTCGACAGAGAGGAAGATGCTGAGGATGATGTGTGGTGTTACATTGAAGCACAGGATAAATAGCTCAGAGGGTGCAGAAAGGATGGATTTAGAGTCAATAGAGGATTGGTTAGAGACAGCGTTTGAGGTGGTTTTGGTATGTAATGAGAAGAGAGGAGGATACATAAGTGGGTAGAATGAAAGTGACCCAAGTAATGAATGATCAGTTTCAGTTGTCAAACACATCTTTTAACGTGAATAGACTTACCAACAAACTCATTTCTCCCCAGCTTTGACTTAGTTGAAGCTCTGATGTCACATTCCTATAACAACATAAACAGTCATAAAATGGTATATAGAGGTATTTTCTAAGTATTCTGAGCATTTTGAAGTAATAACTGACAATCATATGAGGCAAGCAAACCCAGTAAAGGGTTTGGCCATTTTTGTCTAGGCCGGCTGACTAAGTTAACCAGCTGGCTTGGCAAAGGGGCTGGCTCACCTTCAAGGTCAATTTCACTTGAATAACAATTACTATTACATAGAGAGGCAAGCCAGCCTCCCCAAAGGACTTAGAATAGAAAAAAATGCAAGTTTTAGACAAAGTAGCTGGCCTATTCACCAAGACAAGTTTTCCAAATGAAATACCAATCAAAATCTCATCTTGTCAAATAAGCCTTTTACTGGGCCAGCTCATTTCTTTATAAGTAATCAGCCCAGTGAGTCCATTTTTTTGGGTTTAGTGGGGTGCATTTGTGAATTAGCTGTTGATTCAAGAAACTTTTAATTGCATGAGGATTCTAGACCACATTATGTCAAACTTTAGTCGGTCTGGTGGATGGTTATTATCATTAGTAACCACAGAGCAATAGATCGGGCATTGGTTGTATGATCAATGAATTTGTCAAGTCAAAATTCAAGATCTGTTAGGGCCATATAATTAAATCATCTCAATAGATTATCAAATGAATGGTTCTCTAAAAGAATCTTAAGGTACTTATAATTGCAGGCTAGATATTTGTGGAACTCTACATTGGAATATTTTCTGAAAGCCTTGGCTCAGCATTCAAAATATTGTAAAAATCTTAAGGTCCTTATAATTCCACGCTGCATATTTCAGGAACTTAATTGAAATATTTTCTGAAAGCCTTTGCTCAACTCATTCAGAAAATTGTAAGCCATATGAGAACAATCAATGCTAATTAGACCTGGATGTTTGGCCAAAGTGCAACCATCCGTTCCTAATCCAAGCAAACCTCATTTTTATCTGAGCCCTGGAGTAGATTGCGAAAAAATGTTTTAGAAATAACCAAATATTTGGCAGATTTTCATCAATATAAGATTGTGCAGGCTCATCTCAGGATTGGTTGAATTTCTCAAAAATCTCTTTGAGCTATCAAGATTTCTATACATTGGTTTTGTTCTTCTTTCACAACGCATTCAAAAACATGCCTAATGTAAAGAAACTTTGTCAAAGCTCATTAAACAGACTATAGCATTGACAATTTTCCAGTTCCGCTCACGGAAGCAAATTGAAATATTTATTATCATTATCTTCATCTAAATTATCAAACATCCTATGCTTTCTGATCAAACATCTTTCCTTTTTTAATTGCTTTACCGGCTTGACACAATCCTTTTGTTCTTTTCTAGGCTTAGAAATTAAAAAAAGTGCATAATTTGTCTTTTTCTCTCATATTCTCTCATGAAACAGACAACAATAAAGAGTCTGGGAAAGAGCAGCTGGTACAAGAAACTAACGTTATTTAACAAACTTGATCTACTGGGAACACAGGGTGAGACAGCAAATTTGAATCACCTCTATTTGAGGGGCTTTTGAGTGTTTCAAATTGCAGATTTTGACAAGTAGGGCCATCGGGTTTTCTTTTTTCTCCATAAAGATTAAGGTCAAGAATGGTTGCACAGGTTTGCTGTTGATAGCAATGATAGAGACACAGACTCAGAAGTCATAGGTTCAAATCCTGTCCGCGTCATTTTCACTCTTGCAAATTATTTTGATTGATTTTCTGAATCCCACTACTTCTCAGCAATCTTGGTGATTATAATTGATGTGCAATAATGACCTTTCTAGAAGATTCTTAGTTTTTCTCAGTTCCTCCTACATTTGTTAAAGTTTATGATATTTTCAATTGTTATACAATCTTCAATAGTTTTAATAATCTAATAGTTATAGTCTACAAAGATTTTACCTCTCACTCAAAACTTCCCTTGTCATTTCGTCGATGCTTTCTTCCTAAAACAAAAATAATAAATTCAAGTCAATGATAAAATTCATTAACATCTAAAAGCTAGATCAAATTTGATAGAGCATCAATTAAAGAAAAATTGTCACCATCAAAACTTTGAATAGAATTTGAAATATACCCTATTAAAAACTCTGCTAGCCTCCTTCTTACGTCATGATAGATTAAAATGAGCCTGTCAAGAAACATTTCTAGAAGGGACATTCTACCAGAGTATTGCAGTACTTTATATTATATAATTGTATTCAAAAGCCAAAAACTGAAAATGATGGAAAACTGGAGCTTTTCATCAGACACTCGAGTAGTACCTAAAACACTACCAAATCAAAAAATTACAAAATCCATGATTTTCCATGTCACAAGTATAGAATGTTTTATAATTATTTACCTGTTTGAGTTGTATAATTCTTGAAACAGGAGAACCAATTGGCTATAAGTTGAAAAAAGACTTTAATTTCTTTATACATAAGTATGGGATCAAGAGACCTAATGTGCCCTCACGGTATCACAACACGAGCTGTGAAGCAACTCTCAAACTTGGGCATATAATCTTCTGGTTTATTTCTTTATAATGGATATGAATAACAATACCTCCTTCAGCCTGAAGAGATCTTTATAAAATTTGCTTCATATTTCACTATATGCTTAGCGGCCTACTTTTGTTGTTTTTCTGTTGTACTGAAAGATGCAAATACACGGTTTGGGACGTCTACAGTATGTAAACAGTAAATAAGTGAATTCTGAGCCCTCCTAGAGTGCAACTGCTTGAATTTGCTGTTTGCATTTTTTTACTGAAACTTCTGAGGAAAATTTGTGAAATGAGAATCCTACATGGTCAAAACCATGCTACAAAATGAGGGTTTATGAGTGTGCGAGGTTTGCTAAGTGTTTTGATCTAATCTGGCGATTAACCGAATTTCTTATTGCCTGATGTGGGAGATGGATCTCTCCTAGAACGTTGCCCTACAAAATACGTAAGTGCTTGTCATGTTAACTCGTGACCACCACGCCAAATACTGTGTCAGAATAAGCCTTGAACCAATTCATTTACTCTATTGTTAAATGACTTTAGAATATTCTAACTGTGAGTCTTTTCCCTTTACCATATAAAGGAAATTAAGAACTCTGCTGACCACCTTTACCCATCTTTTTTCGATAAACAACCTCAGTGCAAAGTTTATTTGCGTTAAATGCCCATAAGACCAAGGTACCATGCAACAAATTAAATGGAATTCTACACAGTCAGATTTTCTGGAAAATTCCTGAAATTCTTTATTTTGAGCTAAAAGGCTCAAGTTTTTCTACTCAACTTTATTCATACGTTTGGAAACAATTTCTTTATCACCTAGATTCACGGCACGATCATGAAATATTTGCTGTGAATTAATGTTGAGTTTTGCTGGTAAAATTATTTTACAATACTCCCGCCAAGGAACAATATAAAAACAAGTGATCCATGTTTTAGTCAAACTTCACGCTACGTATCACCGGCGTAAACTACATGCAGTCCACCCTAGCCGGCCCCCATTATCAAAGGCACTAATCACTATCCAATTATAAAGTAGGAAAGCTATGTATTTCCAGGATTTAAGTAACCTACTGATATTCACTTGTATAGTCATAAATTCATATCCCATACAACTAACAAAAGAGCAACTAAATAATTTCACAGGCTTTATGAAAGACCATTCCCTCAATTCTTTTTCAAGGACTGTAAACTACTGTTAAAGATCCTTCTCTTCTGTTTCTTTCCCAAATCCTTCATTAAAATTTATGTGATATAGTATTCTGTTGTTCAAAAATATAACTCAAAAAAAAGATTTTAAACTTGAACTAGAACTACACGAAACTCCTAAGAAGCAATGCATTCTTTCCTTTTTGCACCTGATACACTAAGTTTCCTCCACAAGTCCATTGGAAAAAACCTGGGGGAACTAAGCTAGATAATTTTTGGAAGATTTTATCTTAATTTCCTCAGCACATTCAAGTTATTCATGTTGTATTTTCATTTCATATTAGATAAGATGGACTTAGTTAACATCGTATTGTAGTATTTACCTGTAAATCTGTAGTAATTATACGAAATTATTTTCTTTCTTTTTTTACTTACTTACTTACTACCCTCCTCATCAACACACAGCAGTTGAATAAACTTAAAGAGACCAAGTGCCTTCATCTTAGTGGAGGGGGGCCTAGCTAGTAGGCCAACCAAAATATTCGCTTAATCGTCAACTAGAAGAGGAGTAAGCAACTTGAAAGCCAGTTTTCCAAAACGGATATGTTATCTCTATCAAATAAATGTTTAGATCACGATAAAGTACTTACAGTATTTAGATGCGATGATTTTTCGATTTCACAGTACGGAGACATCGAAGCAGAGTAGGTTCGCGTTCGGGGTCTTGCCCGTGCTGGTGCCTCAAAAGCGGAGACTTGTAGTTCAGTTTTGATTGCATTTATCATTGGGGAAGAGTTCCACCTCCTCAGACTGCCGCATGAATAGCTAGAGTCCTTGGGTTCCTCGTCGGTCTCCATCTTCGCTCATTCCACTGTGTTTATCATCCCCTTTATTTTCACGATTTGCTCTGCTTCTCTTCTCCGAAGAAAATTCAAAACAATAGAAGGACAATGGGCCTGGGAATGAGGGTCAGCAGGTTCGACATCTTTCGCCATCAACGCCGACAGGCCTCTGGTTTCCCCCTTCCCCGAGATATATTCACAAATGCTCTTCGTAGTATATGCTTATTCGATTTTTTGTTACTTTATTAAACTATCTTGTTCAATTTTATAGACTTCTGAGAATTTGCTGTATTGCTTTGCAGCGAATATCATTCATTCATTTCAGAGAATTTCTTTATAAATTCTAAGTGGCTTGAGGGAATTCATAAAAATGGTTAATTGGGGGGGGGGGGGGGGTTGTCATCTTAGGGCACGTAATGAGCAAAGAGTTATTGACAGCTAGGGGGGCTAGGGGGGAGACTGGGAGCCCTCCAACAGGTCTAGGGAAGTAGACTTCAGGCAATTCACATCTATATTTATGAAACAGAAGTGGTTGTTTGTATGTACAGTTTATCCAAAGATTTAACATATTCTGGCGTCTTATCAATTTCAAAACATTATCAGACAGACTCAGCTTTAAAATCCTGTAAATTTAGCAATTGCATGCGAGAATACTATGAAAATGCACGGAGATCTTGGCTCCCTCCTGGCGAAATCGAAATATTCTAATCAGTCATTTCATTGGAAAAGTAAGTCTTGAACGGCACCAAGTATATACAGCTTAATTTCATTCTAATTGAGCAAAGTGGGTCAATATGAACAAGGAGCACCATGGTGAGAAACTCCAACAAATATCTATACGTAATTTCTTGAAAATTGTGCCCATATCTATACCATAGTCTTCAAATTTTTACCCATATGTATGCAAAAAAGCTTGAAATTGATATACCAAAACCCCTAATTATACCAGTTTCTGAGCCTTCGCAACACAAAACCAATAGGTAAATTCAGTTAATGTCCCCTTTAAGTTTTCATATCCAAGTAAATGCTTTGACATCTCAGGAAGTTTTATTCTCGAATTCTACTTACAAAATCCTCGGGAGTTTTATCATCATCTGCTAATTTTTAACTTATGGCGCAATTTCCCACATAAGGAGGTAAAGAAAGCATAAATTCAAACATAATTTCGATTGTTCTCTCGTTTTTTAATATATTCATCTTATAAATGTTTCTTTATTGCAAAGAGAGATAAACTAACAATGAGGTGTCTAAGATATTTCTCTTGGGACCTATCGGTCAACCAACCCAGTGATTGTTTTAGAGAGATCAGGGCCCGGGGCCAAACGCCTTAATTTTACAGAATCTAAAAGGTATTTTACATGTTTCGTTATTTTGCAGGGTCCTTTACATTTATATGAAGCGCAGGGCCTGGGCTATGGCCTCCTGGCCCCCACCACTGTATCCACCTACTTATCTAATCTGTCTATCCATCGAAGCTATGACTTTGGCCCTATAGGAAGAGTAAGAATAGAAAACGAACAAGACAAATATAATATTTTCTTGATAGGAGAAGACGAGTTTCACTGGTAGTTCGTGTCTGAATAAATACGAAACATATTTTATATACTTTAAGTTAGTTGACGAGGGTAAATAGAAACTTTTGAGGTGGAAATATATTTTTCTCGAACAATAGGATCTCAGAAATCATTCTTGAGACAATATGATTGGCCTGTTTATTTCATGTCATTTTCTCATTGCATTGCATTGTTTCAACTTTTGAAAACACCGTTGTTTCATGTTCGTCAACTTACTTTTAATATACAGGGTGATAGATTTTACAAAATACACAAAGCCTTCATCCTGCAGAGAGACACAATCACGAGAAACAAAGAGAAACGTTTCATCGATTCCAGTTGTCAAAAAAATTGATTCCCCAGAATTGCCGTCTCGAAAACGACATTAGACACTAGAAGGGTCGATACACATTGTCCTGATAGTAAACAATATGAATGGAAAATGTCATTTTGCTCTCTTTTTTCTTGAATTTCCAGCCTATCTGGTTATCTTACGAAAATAGTAAAAATATTTTTGGAATGCTTGGGATATGGGTTTCATTCATAGCCAAGTGTAAGTGACACTTGTGGCGAATCGCAGGCATTTTGAAGACGTGACTGTGCCTCTTTAATGGACCAAACAACTTCATCAAAACAATGTCAAACCATCTTCTCTTAAACGAGATCCGAAGGACTCGTCACTTTCCGGACCCAGCAGCGCACATCATGGTTTTAAACGAAGAGCAAATTATTCATTTGACGTACTTGTCCATAAATCTTTTATGAAAATCAGACCGTAATGTATCATTGATGAATCCTTTGCCCTGAAAATCAAATAATATTCGAGTTTATATCAAATTTGTCTTACAACTTAAGCCACATCCAATGTAAAGGATGATCAAACTTTAATATTGAGGTTTAGATGTAGTTAAAATATAAGTAGTTTATAGGAAAATCTAGTACATAGATTTTAAAACCTGCGATGAAAAAGTAGCATAATTCTGTTTCTAAATTGAACGGTCAGTATATTAGACTGCGAATAGACTTTACTAGGATGCGGAGGAGTGAGAATTAAGGTTTTGGTAAGTCACAGAATCTTATTCCAGACTCCTCCGCCTCCTAGTAAAGTCTGTGCACAAGCTATCAGTCTGTATGTATAAAAATAAAAATCTAATGGATACCTTGGGTTTATCATCGTCTTTAGAGCAATTTTTGAATACAACATCATCATCCCATCTAAAACAATGGATTTTGTGAATTTAATGAAAGATGGAAGAGCAGTAAACAGAATCTTCTGAAAACTAAATTTCTATCTTGCTAATTAGAAAAATTATTTCCTTGAGAAAATCATGACAGTTTTAAAAGTAAACATCAAGTTTTATTAGACTAACAGTTTAAGTCTAATTCAAACTCATATTCAAACGCAAACTCATCTTCCAATTCAAACTCAGATCTAATTCAAATGCAGCAACAATTAAGTTATTGAGATTCTGAATTCAGCGAAATAAGTGTTCAACAAACGTTCTCCATCTTTCGATTTCCGTTGCTTAACAGCTAGTTGCTTCTTATAGTTTTTCATTATTGCAAAAGGGCTTTGCCCGATACGTTTAATTTTCTTTTATCTTGATTATTCAGCTTATTTTCAGTGTAAACGTTTGTTCAAAGAAATGAATATTTGGGATTCAAGTTTTTTTCACGTTTAAATTGATCAGCATTAGATCATAGCCCGGCAAGCTACGACGATGTGAAATGCTTCAAAATATTGATTTCCTGGCTCAGACATTTAGAATTTTCAGATCTCGTGGTTTCGAATCCTACTCGGGTTATTTCCATCCTCAAAGATTAATTCGATTGATTTTCCAAACCCTTCTTCACCTCAAATGTGTCAAATGTGTTTTTGATCATTTTTTTGTAGAATTACAAAACCAAGAAATTTCTATCATTGATCGAGAAGCCCACTGGATCTGTGTGGATCGAAATACAATAGTTAAGGCTCTTGATTAAATAGTCCATCTTTGATGTTCTGCTCCAATACCTATTTCATCTAATCAATACAATGCTGCAAATGGCTTTCTATTATACATATCCTCATATGCCTATTTTCAGAAATTATCGTATTTCAGAGATGAAGGATTGTCCTTGCAGTAGAATGAGTACAGTGTCCTTGGACGAGAAAGTTACTCACTAATAACTCCTTAATAAAGTTGTCAAATCATCACAATGTTACTTCATTTTCAGCACAGAATTAAACTAAAAAGCAAACCAAACATATGACATACCACCATCCTAACATTTTTACATCCTATCGTTTTGATTCCAAAATCAAATTCAGTGCTATCAAGGAATAAGTAAAATGCGACCTAAGAATGAAACTCAGTAAATCAAAGTTGAATGAAATTACCTTCGTTTTACTCTGAAATCCGAATTCAAAAGTGGATTTCCAGAAATTATGTTCTCAGTTCTGATACGCTCTTCTTCTACTTTCATTTCAGCTTCCTATAGCGAAGAATGATTGCTAAATTACTTACATTTAAGTGCACGCAGCCAAAAAGTTAAATTTTCAATTATTCAGCCTATACCCCTTTCACACTAGCATTCAAAATAGCTGAAACTATACCAGGTTTTTAAATGGAAGTCTCTGATTGGTCCATTCGATGAATATAATGCTTTTGATTGGCTGGGAAGGAGCCTATTTTAGTCATTGTGAATGCAGTATTAGAAGCCAATTAAATTTAAACAAACCAATTTGTGACACGAAAGACGATAAAATCATCATTTGATGTATTCAATGAAATACAATATTGAAAGATACTAAACCTTTTTGGCTTGTTCTTCGGCCCTTTCCTTCTTTATTTTTTGCAGCTCTGCTAGAAGTTCTGCCGTGTCATCTTCGTCGTCACTGGAAACAAAACTCTTGTCAGAATATAAGACCACAGCACTGCATCAGTAAGTCAATTAACTGTTAGATTCTTCATAGTTATGGCCTAAGCTGTGCCAACAGTTGGTAGCTGGAAATCATATGAAACGTACACAACGGGAAATATCATGTAGTAATAGTTCTCCTAAGACCTTCCTCGATCCAGAATATAAAGACAGACAGGATTAGATGAAGATGGGGTGATTGGCAGAACAGCATAATCGGTTTGCGATGTTCTCAGGCCCATAGCGTAGGGGTTAGCAGGGGGTCATTTTCACCCCCCATAATCCTAAAATTCAATTGTTCACAGTATGGTCCCTAGTCTTCCTATTGTTCTCGAAAAATCGTTGCACCCCGATAATTTTTCCCGAGCTACGTCCTTTAGCTAACTAAACAACTTATTACTCCACTGTCCTTTGGAAGGAAAGGGGCCCGGTCCCCCTCTGCTGGAAAAAGGACCAATTTCATTTTGCATGCTAGCACGTTAAACCACCAAAACGTAGCTACTTACTCACTTAGAAATTAGAAAAAAACAATTATTTCAGTTTCAATATCCCGTTCCCGATTCACCAGCTACCGAAAACTGTTGGCTTTGAGTCCCAAACCATATCTCCTATTCAAAGTTAATTTCCTAAACATTATGTTGTAAAATGATGAATCTGGAACATAAAACTGAAACCCAGCATATAGTCAGACCGTTATTTAACAGAAAACCGTGTCATCCAAGTAGAAAATATTATTGATATCAGAGATTAGAAACAGTAAAGGAGATTGTAACTGAAAATTAAATGTTTTCACGATCATAAGACAGAATTTCATAATCTATCACAGTCTGCCTGATGATTGTGAAAACATGAAATTTGGGAACAGAGAGCCAGTCTCCTTTCTTGTTTCCAATCTATATTGCTCTGTACTTCTGTACATCGAGCACTAGGATGCAGTATTAAACCAAGCAATGCTATAGACATATTCAGCATTAAGTCAAGAGACTGAATGAGTACATTAGTACATTAGTGAATTACATCTCCTGATGAGTGGGCAACCACGAAACAGACTTATGGAGAATCTTTTCTCTACAACACATATCACGTTCTGCATTCATGTATCGAGCACTGTTTTAGACTTTTAGGCAAAGCCGAGATACAGACTTCGTAATTGATATTATCTATAAGAGTTAATCAATAAAAAATAAAAGTAAAAGATTCTCATTCAAAATAATCTCTGCGCAATTCAGCAATCCTTTTTTCTTTTCGGTCCGATTCTTCGATTAAGGTTTGTTTTTGAATTTGGCTGTGCTTCAAATTCGCCAGCAACATTTCCTTCTGGTTCTGAACTTCTTCCAACTCAACTTCAATTTTCAGAAGCAGACCGTTTTTCGCATTCAGTTCTTCACTGACGTAATCCATAATGGCGCTTGTTCCTATGGTTGTAAGCTTCTCTTCTTCGTTCTTCACTTTCAGTTCACTTATCTTCTCCTTCAATTCTTCCACGCGTCTTTGATTTTTTGCTATATCAAGACGGACATCGCTGATTTTCGCTGCAACTGTATCATGTGCGGCCTTAGTATCCTCAATAACGTTCATCGCCTTTTCTATTCTGGTCAACACCACACCTCTCTGATTCATCAACTCTGCAAATTCTGCAGATGCGAATATCTGTTTTTCATTAGCCTCAGTTTGGCGTTCTAGCCTCGACTGCTTCGCAGCAATTTCTTTATCCAATAACATTGTTTTCCCGCTCACGTCTTTCAGCCTCGTTTCTTTGTCCAGGTAATCTTTTTGCAGCCTCGCTCTTTCAGCTGTAAGCTTCTTGATTTTGTCTTCGTGTTTTTTTGTCGCCTGTTGCCAGCCAATCTCGATGTTGTCGTTATACTTTGATTTTGTCACCTGCAGAGAGCTTTCAGCGCTCTTTATTTTCCCTTGCAGTTCTTCTATTCTTTTGATGAAGAATGTCCTTCCCCTGCGATGGTCTTTGCCGGGCCTAGACCAGATGTCAATCAAGTCACCCAATCGTCGTAGTTGACAAAGGTCGTCGACGTACTCAGAATGGAGATTCTCGGAAATTTTCTTCAACCCAACAAGCTCCCTGATGAGTCTCCCCGCAAGGCCCCCCAGCTTCTTGACGGACTCGACGTCATACGGCATTGCAACCCCCTCCTTATTAGCTGGGTTAGGGTGCTTCTTTTTCTTCTTCTTGTGCTTCCCTCCGCCATTCAACTCAACGCATTCTGCGAGCAGTGCTTGTTTTTCGACGATATCGTTGTCTACTTCCTTGATCCGCTTCAGTTTCACTCGATCCAACTCCTCGATTTCACGATTGAGTTTGTTCAGCTGGTTTTTGAGGTTTCCATGCTCCGTTTTCAAATCTCGCATGTTTTTGGTAGAGATAGTCGATTTAAAGTTTTCTTTCGAACCCGATTTGGCAGCACTGATAGCTGCTGCAGAAGAAGTGCTTTGGCGTTGGGATGCATCTTGTTTAGTAGACAATGCGCTACTTTCTTGAGCTTTTGGCTTCTGTGTTGACATATCATTTAACGATGAACCATTCGCTCATTTATCGAAAGAATATACTTTGATTTTTTGAATTTTCTACATTGGATTTAGCGATTTGTTTTTATTTGCAGCAACTCGTTTATAAGTAAAATGTGATCGAATAAAACAGTTGGGATGTAGGAAGCTCGTTCGGAAAAAGAATGCTAGAATGCGAATCTGCCATTCGACGTATAGCGCGTTGCGTGCTTAAAACCCATTACATGCTAAAATAAAGAAAACCCGAAAATCCAAAACCTTGCCTTTACACTAATATGGTTAACTCAGCTTTAATTACTACAGGTTCCTTTACAGCCAATCAAAATCATTAGAATCATAGAATTGACCAATCACAGTCTCCCATTGTAAAACTTAGTTTATCTTAAGCAGGTCTAACTGCCAGTGTGAAAGCAGTGTATTGAAGGATAAATAAATATAATGTACACAGAGTAGTTTAATGTTGAATTCAATTCGTATATCGTGAAAAAAATCTTGATAATACTAAAGATTTTTCAGTTAATATGTTATTTGCTTTATTCAACGCTCAACCTGAATCGAATACCAGAAAACTATCCAAGTGGAAAATAATCTTTTTGACAGACGTTTTCCTTCAAAAGGATTTCGTAGTTTTTTGCCAGGAAAAGAGTGATTCGTGGTGTCTCTTGTCTTCTGATTACAACAGAAGCCTATCTCAGGTGGCTGCTGCCCCACCCTTTACCCAAATTTTTCTAAAATTCACATACATACGTAAGGGGGTATTTGCATGGAGTTTGCAGAAGTCGTTAAGTTTGAGAAGTTATGAAATGAGTAGATAACTGCTTCAATTCAAATCATTTCAACCTGACATTAAACAGTATTGTTGGTGTAGAATACCAAAAAGGACAAATATATAACTTTCATTACACCAATTATCTTGATCAAGCCACAGCTGCCACAATATATCATTCAATAATAGTCAGGGCCGTTGAGAGGATGGCAGGGCCCCATGGTAAAGGCTGATTCAACAGCCATAAATTCCTCTGAAAAGCAGCTTATATTGAATAAACATGGATGACTTCGATTTGATAGGTCTTTCAGAGCCCTAGGCCCCCTGGTAACTTGTGAAAGGATTATCTACCGCTGACCTATCTCTCTTACTCACCCATGCATATTTTGTAATTGTCAATCGAGTGTTAATCTTAATTTTTACATATTTAATTCAGTCGTGATTACCTTTAATTTAGTCTTAAGTCTGTCTGCATTCTGTATAGTTGAAGTTATGTATATATTTAAAAGACTATTAATGCCTTTTTCTCGAGACCCATTCTCATGGAAGTTTAGTCTCTTACAAACTACCCTTGTTCCGCCTTTTTCAATGGGACTGATACTGATGATAGTACCTACATTCACATAGTCTGGGATACTACAATCAAAATACATCAATACCCAATTGGGCCAGCCCTCATCACTACACTCACATGATATCAAATAGTATCTGGTAACGTACGATTCTAAATCAAAACAATCGAATAATCATTCTCAAGAAAGAAAGAATTTGGTTTTGACTAAAAGCTGAAAGGAATATCTTTGTCTTTTCTTGATAAACCTTTTGCATCTACCACAGTCACAGAAAGATGTGCTCGCAATTTCATAGTTCTACAGGCAGGCAGGGGCTGCCTTATAAAACGTATAATCATGCAAAACTATTTAAGATGCGCCTCTGGGACGAAGCAATTTTCATTGAATGCTCTCTTACTCCACCTCTAGCAACCTTACTCACAAAACTAGCTTCTCAATCAAGATAATTTGTGAGAATAAAGATGACCAAAGTAGGACTTGAATCAACATCGTTTAGATTTGTAGTCTGGTGCTCTAATCCACAACGCCATTGGGGTTTCAGAACCAAGGCTTCCACACTCACACAAATTGCATCAAAACTCACCGAATGCAGATATGAAAATAACCAGGCTCTTTTACAACAGCAAAGGATTTGCCAAAAGGTGACAAACTAGTTTTCTATAAAAACTAATTAAAAGGAAAACATACCTATCATCAGAGTCGTCATCATCATCATCATCAACAGGGTCATCAACATCCAAATTTGATGTCGTTAGCATTTCCAGCCTTGATCTTTTTGTTGAAGCTTCTGCAAAGGCCCTTGTCCCTTTTTCCTTGGTCTTTTCTCTTATGGCATTTCGCTCACGGTCCTCTAGCTCTTTGCGGAAATCTCTTTGGTTAAGCTCTTCAACAGTGTCTTGCCCAATTTGCCTTGAAAATATGGTACGTCATAAGTTCTACGTCATAAGTTGTTTTGTTAAAAAGTTTTCAAAATTTTGGAAAGTATAGCTATCAATTATTCAGCCTTCTCAGGACACAAGAAGTTTGAAATTTATACACATGGATAATCAACGATTCTGGATAATCAAAAATATATTTGACAAAAATTAGCTTTCATTTGAGTGTTAACGTAACCATGGTATTTTTTAGGTTTCTAGTCTAGCCATGTGTAAACTTGAAGGGATCCTCAAAAATCCACTCATCATTTGTTAGTGGCAATGGGGCCTTAAGGGGTTAGGGGGTTATATACAAATCCATTGAGTTATCATTCATGGACAGGGGCATAGGAGAGTACAAAAAATTGAAGGGGCATTGGAAAAAGGGGTATTTTTTCAAGTAATTTGCCAAAGTTGCACCCTGCTACAGAGGTCTGAATTCGTGTTCTTCAGAAAAGGTTGGCATGTCAAAATTCTATTCCAGTATTTCTGCATCATCGCAAAATATGAACATAGTGGGGGGGGGGAGTAGCAAATTTATCTCAGCAGCACAATGCCACTAAGCAATAACAAGTAGATTTTTGGACAACCTCTTAGTCACGCAATCCAGACTATTCTAAGGGTGTCATATTTGATTATGGTCAACCGAATAGTTTGTCTACGGATACAGAAGCCATATCAACCAACTTGAACAATAATTTTCAAGACTTCCGAAGCTGTTTCTTGCCTGCCAAGCTTTGAGAATAAAATTGAAATTTCGAATTAAGCGGTATGGTTTTGAGACAATGAAAAAAATTTCTGAATAAAGGAATAATTTCTCTGTCATCGGTTTAAATTTCACAATTATTGGACGCTTGGTTACGTAGAAACTTGTTGTTACATTTCTCTCATTGCTTTGATTGACATTTGCTCCCCCATATTAGCCTCCTAGTTGTTTCTATACATATAAGAGGGCAGAGAAGAGTTTAGTACACGTAAAGAAGATAAAAGACTATGTGTCTTGCGTCTCTCTGGCTCTCTGTTCTCCGTGTGACCTGATGTTGCACGTAAAACATTTGGCGCTGGATAGTTCTCCTGAAGGGTAGACATGCCAATTTCTTTGTTCTTGCCCCTGGCTAAATAAAATGCTGACTTCAGGTCTGAATAAGTATTGCTCTAAGTGAACCTGTATACTATTATCACCTCCCTAACAATTGGATCTGTGTTTTGATGACATCAAAGTTTCATTATAGCTCAACCTTATGGTTTTCTTTAAGTTTTCATCCTAACCCATATGCATGCGAGGACAACTTACAGGAGCTGAAAAACACGTGCTTGGAGTTTCTTCCATACTCGTTAGCTGTTTCTTTACATTGTTTGGGATACGGCCCCCTAGGTACCCATGATCAGTAAAATAAATGTGAGTAAAGCCTTTGATAAGTTTGCATGATGAATGGTAGAACCTTTAAGCTAATGCCAATGCATTTTGACGTTTTTGTTGAATTATGGTTGAATATAAAACTGAATCATTGACAACAAAGGAAACCTGGTTTTCAGCTTCGTGTGCGATGTCAAATCACGACTTGAATATTGTTTTGAGAGGACAGATAAATCTCCTTCTCCTTTGCCAGCACCACCTCGGGCAGGCACGTACGTAGGTCTTGCAGCAGTCGTCATTTTTCACTTACTGTCGGGCAGAAGTTGATTATTCAGTTCGATTGGTCGCAAGCCTTCTTGGCGTCTTCTTGAATGACGAAAGCGGATTACTGAACTGATGGCCTAAATATTACATTCGAGCTCGAGAGTGATTTACAGATTCGCGTTGCTCACGTCCAACTGGAGAATGATTTCTAGATTCAATTCATATATAATTCAAACAGGGTTACATAATCTAAAAATAACGATATTAAAGATAAGCTTCGGACACTTGGAAAAAACTCTGAAGAGCTATGGAGCAAAGTGCCCTTTGTTAAAATACATGCCAACAGTTATTAAGAATTACATGAATCGAATTTTTAACAGCAACATCAACAAGAAGAATAAATAAAGAAATAAAAAAAAAAGAAATATAAGGATAAGAATAGTAATAAAAAGAAGTTAGAATTAAAATGAAAATAATGATGATTAAATATAAAAAAAAGAATAAAAGTAAAAGTTAAGTAAAAGCCAAAATACAATGCATAACAGCAAGTAGCTATATGATATCAAACAGCAATTATGGTATGAATAATTTTATTCTATCGACAATTGTTTTCAAGGAGCCAAATCTTAAGAAACTTTTTGAAAGCAAATTTGGACTTATGAAACCTTATATCTTTAGGGATGCTATTCCAAATTTTAACACCATTGTTAATCACACTATTTTGTTTTGCATTTGTTCTCATGATAGGCTGAGAGAAAGAACCCGAGGTTGCTTGTCTGGTTCTCATAGGATGTCTAGTACTTGTCAATTGAAACATATCGCAAAAATGTTTTTCCAAATCATTGTTATTGATATCAAACATAAATTTAGCACATTCATTTTTGTAATTGTCATCGAGAGATAACAACTTTAATTTGTTGAACAGAGGTTTACTGTGGGCAGTTACTGGTTCAAAATTGATCAACCGTACAGCACGCTTCATACTTTTTTTTACAGGGTCTAAGATACTTTTGTATCTACCTCCCCAATTAATTATACCATAATTAATTTGTGGCTGAATAAAGGCATTATAGATACTAATTAAAATATCTTTATTAACAAAATGTCTTAAACGAGCTAATACTCCCACACCCTTTGATATTTTCAAATTAGTTTGTTGAACATGGGTCTTCCAGTTAAGTTTATTATCTATCAATACACCGAGATATTTCGCACTCTGTGCTTCAGCTAAGTTTTCCTTATTGATTTGAATAGATACTTCTTGATTAACTCTTTTATTTTTTGGGGAGAATATTAAGTGACTTGATTTTTTCGTGTTTAGTGATAGTTTATTGGCAATTACCCAATCAGAGATGTTCGCTAATTCCGTATTGACATTTGATTCTAAAGTTTTTAGGTTTTCGTGCGACATAAAGAGGCTCGTATCATCGGCAAATTAGCTCGTATCATCAAAAAGAGATTTGCTTAACTTTATATAATTTCAAACTAAACATCCAGTTGATGGTTCATGAGTTTCTTCTTCACGATGTTGTGTCCTGGAGAGGGTACTCCCATTATAGCCTGTCAGGTGGTCTCGTCAATTTAAGGGTTTCATGAAAGAGCTACCCACCAATGGCCCACCAATTAAAGAAAATAGCACAACGATTTGGGGTATTTTCCGACTTCGCTACTTTTTAGAGGGTTATTTGTTTCAGTCGACTGCTGAGTTAGCTTATTACAAAATCCAAACGCTAGACTATCTCTAAAACATAACCAATTACTGGATTCTACAAAATTACCCAATTTTAGTTCAAATACTACATTTCAAGGTTGAATATTGATAACATTACACTATTTGAGGGTGATTTCTAAAATCGTAGGCTTGGCCCGGCTCTCTACAAACTTAATTAAATCCCTCTATTAGTCCACAATCGAAGAACTTTATATCGAGATTCTATAATTCACAAATCTAAAAGACGAAAAACTGGATAAAAGTAATAATACAGTATTTCATTTTTGATGCATTCCATTGAAGATTCGCTATGTCGGAAACACTGCAGATAAGAGCAGAATTTAGACGAGCAAAATACAAACAATTTTTAAAAATCATGCATATTACTACATAGTGCATACGATCGAACAATTCACAAGAGAGTTTTGAGTTTAATCTGAAAATTCTTGCAACTTCAAGAAGATGTGCAAAATTTTTATACACGAATAAGCGATGTACCCATGTCCCTTGGTCTCATAGAATTGTTGTCTCCTTGGGTTATCTGAAATTTTACAATGTCAGATTGTTGTAAACGAAGGAGTACTTAGATGCAGCAGAGTTTCACCATAAAGAGATTGTGCAATTCTTCTTCGAGGATTACCTCAACGTGTGCCAACTAATTTCATCTCCCATTCATACTCCCTTAGAATTGGCGGTGGTAGCCTAACAGTTTTTAGAAATTGCAAGAGATGGTGCAACTCCCCTTCGAGAATGACCTCCACGTGTGCCGAATAATTTCATCTTTATCAGTTACGAGCTAAGATTGATTTTCATTGGTTACATTTTCCATTCATTGAGCAAAAAGAAACCCATAAATAACTGCTTGTTGGATCGTTCAAGTGCAGTGTCCACATGTCATCTCTGTGGATACTTATTATTGCGAAACTCTGCAAAATTGAGCGAATTGACCAAAGTAAAATGCAAATTAAAATCTGAGCACAGGGGTCTTTGCTGAGTAACCATTCAAAGGTCATACATTTCGGTAAGTACACAGGGCCCTATAGGAAATTGTAAGGTGTATTCACTCAGGGAATTTATTAATTCAATCTGTCTAAGTACAAATCATAAATTTCATTCCCATTGTGTTTTCGTGTTTTACTTTTTTAGCTACATGAGCTGATTTACGTAACAGATTGTTGAATGCAGTAAAACCCCGCGTATAAGAACCTCTATGTTTCAGCTCAACCCTAAAAGAAGGTTCTTAATTAGTATAGACATTTCCTCAGATTTGTTTTGGGATGGGGATCCAACAGGACATTTTTATGCATTTTAGCACTCTTTGACTTCTACAATATATTTCAGATTTCATCAAAGTAGTTATTTCAAAAAATTAACGATAAAGATCTGTAAAATGCTAAATTCACAGGGTAGAGTAGAGGTTCTTAAAAGACGTGGTTCTCATATACGGACTTTAACATTACCATGAACAGTGGCATCATATTGTGAATTTTTGAAATTACACACGCACAAGAATAACATTGTGCAGTGCGAACGAAGCCTAAATGGTCTTTTTTACTTTTTTAAAATACTAACTTTCTAACATACTTAATCACTTTAACTTTCCTATTATTCTTAACAATAGCATATTGTCCCCTTTTTCTAAGGGACAATGGCTTACCCCCCATTGATGCCCCCTTAATATTGGCAGTGGCAGCCTAAGAGTTTTTGGAACTTGCAAGACATGTTTTTCTCCCTATGGAAGAGTTTTTGACGCAAGCTAAAGAGCAAGTTTTGTTGAATGCACAATGCTATTTACATCATGGTGATAGCAAGATGGAAATAAGTGTCACCAAGGGCCCTGTTTTATGGGCAAAATCACCTCACCTGCCAGACCCGGGGCTGACAAGCGAAGTAAATTTCAAGCACTGTTTATATGGGCATTTCATGCCTGGTTTGAAAGGAGAGGTAAGGCCCAGTTCATACGCCGCATTTGAGCCGCAGCGAATTAAATTCATTGATGTGAAAATGTTTAAGTGTCTATTAAATGCGACACAAATGCGGCGTCTAAAACCAAACAGGATTTTTTTATTTAAATGCGGCAATTTTGCCGCAGTTATGTAATTAACTGCGACAGAAATTCGGGTTGGTTTCAAACGCCGCTTTTATGCCGCAGCGAATTAAACTTAAATCCATGATTAATTCAGATTACGACGGATTAATACGGATTACACATCTCTGCGCATGCGTTTCGTAAAAAGAGCGCCATTTATTTCATTTTCGTACTCCGAAAACATGGCTGCGTTTAGAAGAAATCTATTAACTTTACTGTCAAATGCAACTGAATTCAGTGGCGAAAATGAAAAAGATACTGCGAGTCAGTTAGAGGATGACAGTCTTGATACCAGCACAGAGCATGACGATGTCGACTATGACGAAGAGCATGAAGATGCTGGAGAAGACGATTTAGGCCAAGACGAATTTGAACTGCAAGAGTCAGGAGCCTCAACTCAAACAAAAAAACCAAAAAAGAAGCAAGGACGTAAGTCAGTTTGGCCAGAGGACACTGTCAATGATTTAATTGATGTAATTTGTGAAAGTGATTATTACAGAAAAAAACTGATTTTCACTAACAACAAACCTGTGAAAAACTCCGAAGTATATGCCAAGGTAGCGAAGGATTCGGCAAGTCGTTTGGCTAGTAGAGGAGCAAGCTTTCCTTTCACTGTTGCTCAGATCAGGATAAAATTCAAAGCTTGCATTTCAGCGTGCAAAAAAGCAGCCATGACAAGAAAAACAGCTTCTGGGATAGATAATTTCATAAATGCAAAAGGTTATGGTTCCTGGTTCAAGAAGCTGTATCCCTATGTGGAGTCAAGAGACTCCTGTGATCCAGATATGGGTGTGGAGCCATCCTTCCAGATATTAAGTCAGACAATTGAGAATAGCCCTGAGGATGAAGGTTCTGGTAGCTCAAATAAGAGCTTATCAGGTCCCAGCACTGCAAAGAAAGCAAAGAAAGACCTATTTGTCCCAGTACCAAGCAAAAGGTCAAAGGAGACTACCAATGGTATGTTGAAAGAAGCTGTAAAGTCATTCAACAGTTTTGTTGAAAAAGATGGTACAGCAAGTCTGCTTGCCTGTTTTAGGGAAGAAAATGAGAAAAGTAGACAGCATGAAAGAGAGCTTGCACAGATGCAAATGCAAATGTTGCATAACATGCTAATGGCAACAACAGCACAACAGCATGGCTCAGCAGTAAACAATCATTTTGGTGCAATAAACCAGCAAAGAAATACAGCATCAAGCCAAAATGCAGGTTTCCAGTATTCTCAGATGCCCAATCCAAATTCAAGAGGCAACAACAATGAGAGTCAGTTTTCAAACTGGATATCATTTTTTAATCAAAATGAGGATGAACAATTTTGAACTTTATTATATAACTTTTGAAAACAAACATTTTTGTAACATTTTGTCTTTTTGGCATTTAATTAAAAGTAAAAACGTCCACAGTTTTTAATTTACACCATGGCCTTGTTTTTCTTGCCAAAACTTGCTCTTCAAGCAGTCTCTGATCTTGATTGCATTAGTGCATGTGTCTGGAACTTTTTTACATTTTGTCATTTGCAAAATTTCTCTTACTTCATCTGCTGGTCTCCTTTTGTTTGTTTTTGGGTCATATCCTGCATCCCAAGTCTTGTTCATATTGTCATCTAAGTCTATGCAGATGTTATGAAGAACAACACATGCTAGAGACATCATTTTGAGTGTGTTCTCATCACATTCATTCTTCCTCATCAGCACTCTCCATCTGCCTTTGAGTTGCCCAAACGCACCTTCTACCACCATTCTTGCTCTGCTAAGGCGGTAATTAAAGTACCTTTGTTCTTGAGTCAGAACAGCATTGCTGTAGGGTTTCATCAACCAGGTTTGAAAGGGAAATGCAGAGTCACCAATAATCATTGGATAAATATCAGTTCCATCTTGCGTTTTTGCTACTTGAGCAACTATGTCATCTTCTGTTATTGCAGCATACAACTTTGTTGATTGAAATATGATAGCATCATGGCTATTTCCTGGGAAACCACTTGATGCCCACATAAATCTTTGTCTCGAATCAACCATGGCCATGAGTACAATAGAATAGAAATTTTTAAAATTATGATACTCCTTTGCACTCTCCTGGCCACCTCTGGGGCATTTCATTGGCAGATGACAACCATCCACAGCACCAATACAGCAAGGATACTGCCAGTGCTCTTCAAAGGCAACCATTATGTCCTTCAGCTTTTCCAAATCATTAGGAAAGTTCTTCGAAACAAAATTTTGCCATAGTCGACTGATGATAACGTTTGATACCTCTTTTACTATCATGCAGACAGTAGATGTCCCCAGGCCAGTGAGCTCAGCAATGGTATGCAGGTAGTCTCCTCTGGCAAGTCTATAAAGGCATACAGCCAACCTGACTTCAGGGGAAATGGGAACCTCTGCTGTGGTCTCTCGCTGTAGGTCTTCTCTCACTTCAGCAAGAATAAAAAGGAATGTACCTTTCGTTATTCTGAAGTTCTTCTTGAACCGGGTATCATCAGAGCGGCTCCAGATATTTTCCCACCAACCCAGCACCCTTGGTAATCTTCTGCAAGTTCTTCGTGGCCTAATGGTTACGCTTTTATTGTTTGTCAACACAAGTAAAACTTGAAACCATAAACACGCTAGCATCTTTCTACGACGTGAATAGTGAAGCAGCAAAAGCACATGTTTTAACTTTCTTCGATTTTCTCGTTCTCTTCGACTCTTCTTGTTAACATCGTTGAGAAATACAGAAAGCGCCATTTTCAAGTTACTGTTCGGAGTTGCGAGTGGAGTTTGAGTCCCAATTTAAATGCGGCAATTTAATTCGGCGTCTGAAACCAAACACGGATACCTCGAACTACCGCCGCATTTAATTCTATTTAATTCGCTGCGGCTTAAATGCGGCGTATGAACTGGGCCTAAATCCCAGGAAGTCGTTTACCGTCCAAGCATCAATGATTTTCCATTGTAATAAGGTGAAATTTACTTCACCTCACAGGTAGTTTTGCGTTTATATGGGAAAACTTTACTTCACCTGGGTGAAAATTCACCTCCTGAGAAGTGAAGTCTCACTATACCGGTAGTGTGGAGTGAAGTTCTTTTCCATATAAACGCAATCTGAGATTTCAATTGTATTCTATAGGAGGTTGAAATATCACTTGCCAGCCCAGGGTCTGGTAGGTGAAGTAATTTTGCCCATATAAACAGGCCCTAAGAAAGGACCTAGTCTTAAAAACAGTATAAATTCAAATACAAATTAATTAATAGCTTGTTAACTAAATAAATTCATCTGGCAACAAAATTACATTCTATATTAGATATCACCGATCCCCGTTGCTACCTATTTACAAATAATTTAATGGCACCTGACCAGTCTGCTGTTGCCAGAACCTCGCAATGGTGCTCTGCGTCACCGGTTGTTGTTGCTGTTGCACCGGTAATTTCCTGCTCCTTCGCATCCGATTCGGTTAGTGGGGAAAATAAAGATGGTATTGGGGCAAAGACGGCTGCGGTGACCACAGCATCGTGAGCTGAAAATATAAAAGTTTGAGATAAAGCTTGCACGTCTATCTATTTTTGGAGACATATCTGAATTGTGTAGTGATAAACACTTTGTGTAGCGATAAAACAAGCTTGGAGAACATCTGTGCAGCACTGTGGAGGATGCTCATTACTCTTGGGGATATCATCAGTAGTATGGAAGGAATAACAAAGCACTAAGGGTCCACTAAATAGGTAGACTAATCAAGCATAAATTGATAGGTGATACAGGGGCGGATCCAGGGTAAATTCTGAGTGAGTTCCCCAAAGGGGGTCTGTCAGAAAAATTTTTAAAAGCCACGCCCTAAAAATCCCTATATTGCCGGGGAACGCCCTTATCAAACAAAAAGCAGGAGTAATTTTCATCGGAGGAACTTATGGTTTTTAGCCTGGCAAGGACTTTTGGGTTATCAGGAAGGACATCGAGCCAATTTGTTTTCACCACAGCTTCTGAGATGTCGATTATGAACGACTCAGCAGAGGAATCTCTTGGCAACAACAGAGTGTGATCTAAGCCCCCATCCGGTTTAGAATTCTCCAGTATGTCTTGATGTCAAGTGTAAACTTTTAATATGTTCTTCAGATTGCTTTGAAGCTCATAATAAACAGATGCAGTCGTGAGACATGCATCTGCGGCCGCCATTTTGACATCAATATCGACAAATTCCCCTGCGTTGCGAAAGCACATATCACAGGGAATCGACGATGGGCAAGACGGCAGAACAATAAAGCTTATTGTCACAGAACAATAAGCTGCCCAACGAACTCAAGATGTACCCAATGTGAAATTGTTCAGCCAATCACCGGTTCACTATTGTATTTTCTGCGCGTCATATCCGAGTTCCAAGTATTGTTTCTGACTGAGTTCCATCCGAGTTCCAAATCATATTTTGATTGTTCTTTTCTGATCATTTCCGAGGCACCAAAATTCATTTCCGAGTTCTGTGAGTTTCAAAACTCTGCTCCTTCGCACAACACCAAAGATTTTACACCGCAAAAATTTCAGGTCCCGTTGAATTCGCATGATTTTTTGTAAGAAATTTGAAAATTCGAATGGGAAATGGTAAAAATTAAGAAATATCAAGTTTGATAAAAACCAAAAAACAACTTTTATTATTCTTATTGAGAATACTTAATTATTTTACACGAATATCTTTTCATTAGACCTATCAAGAAGTTCAATATAATATTTTTTCAAAAATTCCTATCTTGAAAAATCTGACTGAGTTCCAGGCACCGTGGAACTCACTCTGGATCCGCCCCTGTGATAGACAAAAACGCTTACTATTTTGTAAGGTATGGTTTAAGCGGAAAGCACAAAGGACACTGAATAGGTAAAGTAATCGAAGAAATGCATTGATAGGTGACAAACATGTATACGCTTACTATCTTTGTATAGTATTGGTCTATGTACAAAGCATAAAGGTCCAACTGAATAGGAAGACTAATCGAGCAGTGCGTTGATAAGTGACAGACAAGTATTTGCTTACTATCTTCGAATAGTATTGGTTCGGTGCAAAGCACCAATGGCCACTGAATACGTAGACTAATCGAGCAGTGCGTTGGTTTGTGATAGAGAAGTATAGTCTTACTATCTTCGAATAGTATTGGTTCGGTGCAAAGCACCAATGGCCACTGAATACGTAGACTAATCGAGCAGTGCGTTGGTTTGTGATAGAGAAGTATAGCCTTACTATCTTCGAATAGTATTGGCTGGGTGAAAGCATAAATGGCCACCGAATAGGAAGATTAATCGAGCAGCACGACCCTGGTTCTTGAACTTTTTGACCCCACTTCGTGATTCCTTTTCCCTTTCTACTAAGAATTACAAAGATTGGCAAAGTCTCTTCGCGCACTTCATGAGACAGGCCCACTATACTTTGTAGAGGTCATATCCTAGTCTCGATTCTGACAACCATATGAAGAGACGAAAGGACATGACTTGTCCTACCTAGGAACTTATCTCTCCCCTCAACAACACAGGCTCTTCCAAGGACAGTGTGGTAGATCTGAGGCTATAGGGTCGAGCCCCCAAGCCTTCGATCGAAGGATGGGTAGTATCACCATTCATCCACCCTCAAAAAAATGTCTCAACTATAAATTGATGTATCTAAGCATTACCCACCTGAAAAACTTTCATAATACTCGCTTCTATCTTTACGGACATTTTGGATATCGTGATACGAGCGCCAAATATAAACGAAGTGGTCTTCTGAGCCAGATACTATGTATTGACCGTCATGACTATAGAAAATAAAACGAGAATTTGCCACTGAGAAAAATTACTGTATTGGCAGGGAATGATATATTTCCGATTAAATAAACATATATGGAAAGCAAAGATGGCATGTAATTGTATCAAAAGAAAGAACAAATTTTGTTTCGTTTGCTGAAGTTAGATATCCTAATATAACATATCTTGATTTAAAAGATAAGTCCATCTTGCTGATGAGTCAAGACGACTCTGAACCGATTAAAGTTTTAGCGAAAAATGTATCTCTTGCGTTTAGAAAACGTGAAAATTACACTAACGGAAAATCTTAGTCAAACCGATGTCAAGTACCTTCTTATTTCGTATGAAATCGTTCTTTGTTCTGTTTTACGTTAGAATGTAGATTAAACTAATATTCACTTTAATTTTCTAATTTTTACTCTTTTCTACCAATCATTGTATAATGTTTTGTAAGGTATTGCAAACGATTTGTTTTCTGTTGTAGTAAATAAAGGGCTTTTTCGGCCTGTATATCTATACTATAAAGATAACCAGTTGCTTTGGTAGCAGATATTTTGGTCGGCAGGGATTTGAAACCAACGTTGAACTTAATTCCGAAGGTTGTCAAGTTGGCAGTCAGTTTCAATTCAAATATGAACTTATATTGCACAATTGGGAGTATTAAACAACCATTCAATACAAAATAAACAAAAAACACAAAAGATTAACACAACCAATGGTATGGATGGACATCAAAGCAAATAAAAGTAAGAATAATGCAAACACATTGCAGTCTGAAAAATGAGAACCTATCCAAGAAAAAATCCAGCTTCCAAAAGTGATTTCCTGGTTCTTACAAAAAGGAAAGGAAAATACGGCGTTTCAGAAAGAGTTGACAGAATATCCATTCGAAGCCATTCAATGCTAATAGATTTATCGCAATCAGTTATAAGGAAAACACAAAAAACATCGTACATATTTTGCATAAAAAAATCAATAGTCCCAACTCGAGCCCATGAGCTGGTACCTGTTATTTCGATTAAGTACAAGTTTGGATTAATTACCGTTTTAGGCTTCTCATCTCCAACGGGGCCCTATGGTGTAATGGTTAGCACTCTGGACTTTGAATCCAGCGATCCGAGTTCAAATCTCGGTAGGACCTTCTTTTCAATTTCCAAAATTACACCTTTATCATTCTTTTTCAAAATTTTTATGTACAATTTGGTTGGTCGAATAATAAACTGTGTCCATGTTGAATTATGAAATTATTGTAACTGTTAATATTACTAGTTAAACTAAAACAATTACAAATAATTCTGATTATTCAAGCATTTGAATTCTATTGATCTGATTTTCGTTTAAAAAAACAAATTTCTTTCATTGATATTTTGATTCCTCTCATATTAATATCGATAGATTTTTATAATAACATTGAATAAAAAAACGCTAACAGTCATCGGTGGAAGTTTGAAAGAATTTTATTGATCATAGAAACTTTGAAGCTATATTTTTCAATTTAATTTGTTTATGACTTTAATTCTTTTGTTATGATTTTCTTTTTTATTACCATTTCATCTGAAAGGCCCAGGGCAGAACTTGTCAAAATTTGAAAAGGATGCTCGACCCTCTTTTCTGGGTTCGGAATTTCACCAAATTCTTTTTTTGGCTGGAAAATTCTTGTGCAATATCTCATGGTTGGGCTTAAATTTCTGCTATTTTTCTTGATCTTTTGAATTTCCAGGGTTTTCCTCGACAGAGGACATTTATGGGTAATTCTATTTTTTTATGTTTGAATTTCAGGTTATTCCACTATTTGGGGGTTGAGTAAGCACATTCTTTTTAGGGTAGTTGAAAATTGTTCTCGGACGAGCATCTGTTAAAGAAATTTTTGAGTGTCTCCCTCTGGGTAAAAATGATATGAAAAAGTGCTACATATGCCAAAAAACGTATATAGAATAATAAAAAACGTGTATGGATCGTTTATGAAATAATGTAAAGATATATATAAAACGTTTATAAAAAAATAAAAATATGTTAAAATCACGTTGTATGTTTGACGATTTGGCAAGAAACAAATGAATTTCACCAAATTTGATGAACAAATAGGTCAATCGATGAAGGTCTTATTGGGGCTTAAAAGTAAGAGGGAAACATTTACCTGAAGCTAGCTTTAATCTGACTGCTGGAATTGCTTGCGCCCTTATATTTGCAATAAAGTGAGTGGTCTTTCAGATCATAAAGCCGCACACGAGAATCGTTCGATGTTATTAAGACCTTCAATGGAAGAAATAAGAAAGAATAAGACAACAATAATTGCAATAAATCTTGAGATTCAACGAAAGATTTGATTAATCGAGCCCACAAATAACAAATACGGATCAGCGTAATTCATCGATGGAATAAACAAGTTTAAAATGATTTCAAATAAAGCGGGAATTATTTGGATTACCTAATTTTTGCAAATTTTTTCAAAGTTGTAATTATGTTTTTCTAAAATGCTGCTAACTGTTTCTCCATCGCTGCAATTATTTTCAAAATTGCTGAAAATTCTTTAATGTAGCCTAACTCTTTATGATTAGTACTATACAGAGAGACATCAGGTACTTTTTAAAAGACTTTGAAAGTATTTTCAACCCATCTACCACGAGGTCAGAGCTACGCTTTTCAAAATTTTAGAATAAAAACAACTGATGAATATGATAATTGAGCAGAATTTTCTTCGGTGTTTGTTCCGATTCTAATCTAAGTTCGATCTAAACTGTCTCACCTTATCTTCGCCAGGCATGGGTTCGATTCCACTTATTTTTCTACCCCGTGCGTTCTTCCCCCGAGTTGATCGAACCGTGATTTGCGTGTGATACTTCAGCCGCTGCAAAAAGAGTAGGAAAATGATCATCACTTTCATTGGAACAATATTTCATATGCAAAAACATTTTGAAAGAATATATAAAGCAGATTTGTGCTTTACAGTTTTTCAAGCTAAGATGTCTTTGCAGAATAGTTTTTAACGATTGCTTAAAGGCAAGAGTTGTTTGGTCCCTCGTTCTAGATTTTTCAGTTTTCCACTTACTCTAAAGTGACCTAAGAATGACTGTCTCCAATTCTGCAAAAATCTGTTTACTATTAAAACAAATATTCAATTGAATCTCTTTGGCTTCTGGTGGGTAGTGTAATGTATGTTTTTTCAACTAGGGTTGCTCGTGTCTTTAAAAAAGAACTGATGAATTGAAACATTTTGTAGATGCAATCTTTAAGTATTAAAGATTTCAATTAATTTGGATGAGTCTTTGATCGGTACAGAATTTCCGGATGGAGAGAAAAATCAGAAACATCAAGCGAAGCTTTACTTAAAGTGAGACATATTGATTTAAAATTTTCAAAGAATACCATTGATAGCTTTAAAAGACCAACTCAAAGTTTAGTAACCCAAATAAAGATAAAAATCAACTTACTTCTGTATCATAAAAAATACACCTTCCGTCGTATGTACCCACAACTGCCAATTTTCCATCCTGGCAAAAGTTTGCCGCAGTTATCAGGCTGGTACCTGGAATTTAAAGACAAATAACAAGAAATAGTAAAACAACTTTGCACAAGAAATAAAAACAATTTGAGCTCAAGGTAGCTTCAATATCCAAGGAAGCTTAAATATCAAAAGTAGTTTCGATATGTTATAATAATAATAATAATAATAATAATCAATATTTATACAGGATAAGAACTTGGTCAGCTTGCTGAGAAGCTGCTATCAGTCAAGGTCCTGTTAAAATTAAAAGTTAAAAAAAATTAAAAGAGATTATATTACAAGATCATATTGAAAAACTTTGAATAGATATTTAGGAGTTAAATCCACTGTCTAGCAGGTCGCATTGTCTCTTGAAATTCATTAAAGACGTTTCTTGTTTCATCGAATCTGGTAGCTTGTTGTATAGTTTGGAACCCTGGAACAGGAATGACTTTCGACCTGCCTCTGTGCGAACATTTGGAAGCAAGAGATTTTTGTTGTTCCCACGTGTTTCCTTGTGATGCTTAATTTTCGTGAAATAGTCCTCGAATAGGCGGGGTCCCAGTCCATTTTTGCATTTGAATACCTCAATTAGGCATCTCTTATTCCGCGCATGATTTACAGTTGGTAATATCACTCTTTGGCTCTGTCCATTGATTAAACCTAAGACTCGAGTCCGGATTCTTTCGAACTGCATTTTATGTGTATTTGACATACCAAGCATGATATTGCTGCAGTACAATATTTGTGGCAAAATCATTACTTTGTAGATTGTTTCTGCTACCCATGGACTGATGTTATGTCGTATACGGGCGAGCAATTTTGTTCTTGACAAAACTTTCTTGTAGGTCTTTTCGAGATGCACTTTCATTGTCAAATTTTTGTCCATTGTAACACCTAGATATTCGTACATCTCTGATTCGCTGATCGTCTCTTCTTTCAATAAGATGCTTATTTTCTCAGACTTAGCAAGTTTTTGGTGTGTTCCGAATAATACGAATTCTGTTTTTGTTTTTTTCAAGTTAAGAACAAGATTGTTATTTGTGAACCATGTTGCAACTTTATTAAATTCAGTGTTCAACGTTTCCTCGATCCTTTTGCTGTCTTTGTCGGATGTAAACATAACCGTATCATCTGCATAGAGCAAGATTTGACACTCTTTAACCTGTTCAGCGATATCATTTATCACTATTGTAAACAGCAACGGACCCAAAATAGATCCTTGTGGAACTCCACATCTGATGGACTGTTTTTCAGAACATGTACCTTGAAAGGACACAAACTGTTGCCTGTTGAAAAGATAGCTTTCAAACCACGTAAGTTCTTTTCCATGTACTCCATATATTTGCAATTTAGCTATCAATGTTGCATGATCTATTGTATCAAACGCTTTTCTTAAGTCGACGAAAACTGCTCCAGTTAGTTTACCTTTATCCATGCTGGTCTTTATAAAGTCAGAAAAATATGTGACTGCATGCTCAGTTGATGATTTCCGTCGAAATCCAAATTGACAGTCTGAGAGGAGATTGTTTTCTTCGAGATATGTGTAGAGTTGGTTATGTACGATTTTCTCAAAGACCTTTGATAGAATTGGCAAGACTGAGATGGGACGATAATTGTCCATCACCATTTTTTCATCCGATTTGTGTACAGGAGTTACTTTGGCACATTTTTCTGCTGTTGGGAAAACTGAATGAGCTAAGCATTGGTTTATTAAGTATGACAGGGGCACAGCAAGCTCTTCCGCCCCATCAATGACGAGGGATGCTGGTATCTCGTCATATCCTTCCGACACCTTTCTTTTCATCTTCTTTATGACCGCTAATACTTCAAAGGGATTTGTAGCTGTAAATTGGAAGGATTTATTACTTGGGTTCATCTTTTTGTGCAGCTCTGAGTGGTCTTGAGCTTTCCATACGATGTCTGATAGTGACAGAATTTTACTTTGCAAATTCTTTCCGATAGCAGTAAAGAACTGGCAGAATTCGTTTGCGATTGTTTTTTTATCATTTATTTCCTTGTTATTGACTTTGAAGACTTTGGCTTGCTGTGACCTCGAATCCTTCACAGGGTAACATTTTTTTAGCTGTTTCCAAAAATCTTTCAGCTTGTTGATACTTTCTCTAAAGAGAGCTCTAGTGTGAGTAGCCTTGCTTTTCCTTATCAGCCTCGTTACCGCGTTTCTAAGGTGGCGATAATCAGTCCAATCAGCTTCTTTACCTGTACGCCGCGCTTTTTTCAAATGATAGTCTCTTTCCTTCATTTTTAATTTGATATCATGAGAAAGCCATGAACATTCTCTGCCTCTGATTTTCCTTTCAACAATAGGTACGTGCTTGTCAACTGCAATCTTTAGAAATTTTTTGAATTTAATCCAGGCCATATTAATATCTCTTTCAGCATAAACCTCTTCCCATGCTGTACTCTTGAGATCTTCGTTGAAGCTAGCTTCGTTGTATTTTGCATAATTACGTGTGAAAATCTTTCTAGGTTTGAATTTTTGACAATTCTTTTTCACAATCACTCCTGTGAGGTCATGATCACTTATTGAATTTGCCACTGTGATCTGCTTTGCAATATTATATTTTCTTTTATTCTTAGAAATAGGAATTTGAATTTGGATTTAGCATATAATGGGGAACTGGAAAGGGCATTTGTAAACCACTCTAGACAAATCAATGAAATACTACAACAACCCAGGCCTCAGGTATAAATCAATGCAGCTATAACTTGAAAAATTATGAACAACATCCAACAACTGATGACGTCATTAGGTGAGTAACTGGGGAATGATAAACCTCATACCTGATCCATCTATTTCATTCCAAAGAGCAACTCTTTTTTCTGGGATATTCCACAGTCGAATCTTGCCGTCCAAAGAACCAGAAAGAAAGTAGCGATCGTCCTGCAAGGTTAAGAAAAAAGGTTGTGAAGCTGAAAGCTGATAAGTGTCATATCCGAATGCAACCCACAAAGACTATAACTGTACACTGCTCCACTATTTTAGTAACAGTTTGAGTTTTGGAAAAAGCTAAAACCAACTTAAGGCTGATGCTTCAATAGTTTTGGATTCAATCTTTGATTGGCCAAGAACAACATCTCAAGCATCCAGAGCTATAAAACTTACTTGACAACCCAGAATGCACTGAAAAATACCGTGATAAGGACAACATTTCTTAGCAAAAAGTTATGTATGATGCAAGCAAAAAGAAAAACTATTGAAGTTTACTACATAAAATACACTCAATGGTACTTTCTAGGGGGTGTAGGGGAGCTGAAATACATGATGAAATTGGAAATTTCTTGTGTTTTTCCTTTGGAAATCTCCTGTTATTATAAAGTTAAAATCTTATGGCTTCAATGCTGACAATTTACGTCTATATTTCATGCCAAACGACAATTCTTATAAGACCAACACCCACAGTCACAAACAACATCGACTCTTTGATACCAATCACATCTAATCATAGAGTAAGTGATTCCTATCATAGAGTAAGTGATTCCTATCATAGTGTAAGTGATTCCTATCATAGTGTAAGTGATTCCTATCATAGTGTAAGTGATTCCTATCATAGTGTAATTGATGCATAGCGTACTGAATATAGTGTCAAAGACTGTATTAATAAGTATGATGTATTTACTCATTAGCATAACTTTAATAAAGTGTGTGTTATTGTATACCAGTAATATTCATTTATAATTTTCAGAAAAGATGATAAAAGAGCATCATAGAGTCATACAAATTCAAAATAATGAACTTTTGATAAACAAAATTAATAAATAAAACAATTCAGGCACTTGAGCATTATTAGGGACGCCAGATGTTGTACTGTTGAAGAATCTCATAAGAAAGGGAGCGCAAAAGGCTTAGGAAGTGAAAGAATTAATATCTAAGAAGCACTATTTAATTATTCTGAATAGCATAACTTGAGCTTTACACAAAATTATTATTACTATTGATATGAATATAGCATTGAATCTGTTAAGCAGTTTTGTGTGAAAAGAAATCAGGAAACTGCCTAATCGAAATTGTTCGAGATACTAATCAGAGATGGCTGAGTATTATTAGCTTAATGTACCCACAAAGAAGAAAAAGGTGATTTAGAATAAAACCATAAATCTAGTTATTCTGCGATCCATCCCTTTCGTCTTAGCTTGAGAATGATGGGGTATTTTTCCGCACGTGATTTCAGTGTCCTTCAAAACAATGTTTCTGAGTTTCTGAAATTAACAGGGTGGACCAACTTGGTCAAAAACGTGACATAATAGTTGGGAGAAGCCAATAATAAGATGAAAAGTAGTTCGAAAGAGCTTTGTCAAGTTTCCAATCTTTACATTAAGAGGTCAAGTTGATAAAATTTATGAATAGTATTTTTTAAGCAAATTCTTTGATTTTGGTTTTTGATTTCTTATTTTTAGGAAAACTTCTACGGCTTTCCAGCATAAGTTTTAATTCTTTTACCTCCTAATTCAGGATCTTTCATATATTTCTTTTCTTACTATTATTCTAATTTTGCTAAACCTCTTATTTAAAATATTTTATTGTTTCCTTAACTAGTTGTTGGATAGGACATTCATGAATAGCAATATTGTTAAATTGAAAAACTTATCCTGTATAAAAATTGGATATGGTCATAATGATATTGAGAAGATATTGTAGTCGTTTCTTTGACTTGATGACGTATGTGTTCGCCTTCCATTTAAAAGTTCTTAAGTAAATGCTATTTGTGTCAGAGACAAGCCTTTAGTAGTTATTAAGCTTTTGTAAAGCATTTCTAAAAACACAAAACAGAGCGGTCAAGCACCAAATCTTACCTTCGGATGAAAGCATATCGCTGTAACGAAATCGACATGTTGGAAACAACACAGACACTCGTGTCGTGAGATATGCCAAAGCCTAGAAGTTAAAAAAAATCATTATATTATATCTACTTAAATACCCAGAGGTAGATTTAGAAAGAAACGTATGTCTGTTGTTACTTCCAGTTTCACGCATTCACCCGTGTCTACCTCCGTAAATCGCTCTGCCAATGGCATATAGCACATTTCTTTCCAGCATAGACGAATAAAACGTACATCCAAATTATAAAATGGACACCACTACATACAACACAGGGGGATTGCATAAATCACTAGAACCTAAAACACTGCAAGGTTCCCGAAGCGTGCATGGTCAAAGTAACTACCTATAATGTGGTAGTATTAATTTCAGTAGTTTTATTGTTCCTGTTTTAGTTGTATTAGTTATATAAATTGTATTTGTAGAAGTTGTGGCAGTATTAGTTTCAAAAGTTGTAGTATTGTAGTATTACTTGTAAAAGTTGTAGTTATAGAGGTTGTGGCAGTATTAGTTTCAATAAATGTAGTATTGTTGTATTATTTATAGAAGTTTTAGCTGTAGCCGTTGGGGTAGTATTAGTGTTGTAGTTGTAGTAGTTTTGGTAGTATGAATTTTAATAGTTGTGGTATTGTTGTATTAGTTATAGAAGTTGTAGTTGCTTCTCAGGCCTAAACTTGCCATAGTTTCAAACTTATAACGACCTTCATTTACAAGATTCATTAGGGTTAATTGTTTTGTCGTTTTCTGTTGTTTTGTTCTTGTTTTGCATCCTTCAAAACCAAACTCGCCAACCGCAAACCACCAAAGCAAAGAACCTGCTGAGAAAACCGTGCTGTGCCCTTGTTTTTTTGCCCACAATTAGATTACTTAACACAGATCTTGTGAAATCATTCAAAAAATATAAATGAAATAATAGATAAACGCAAAATGAATTTCGACATGGCACAAGTAATATTCTGAAATTTTGCAGATTTCATTATACTATCATATAATCTAACATTGCGCATGCGTATAGAATACATTCCCACAATTATGAACATTTCATGAAAGTTATTGTTTAATACTAGTTTCAACTCTTCTAGTTATTGTGTTGTATGAGCCGAGAGAAGGTTAGCATCTCCCTCGATAAGGACGAGAAAGGACCCAGGTCCTTCAACAACACACATACGGTTAAGGCTATGTCACTTACTTCGTGGCATCTAACCAATTTTTCAGTGCATAACTCATAACATAACGTAGAGGGCCCTTATCCCACTGCTAAGGGAAACGCCGAGAAAGGTTGAAAACCATAAATATTAAAGAAAGGGAAAGGTTCAAACCATATATATTGTAGGAAGGGATTACTATTGATAAGAATAGGACTGCTCAATAATAAGGTTCCCGGTAGAACAGATAATAACCTATACTGTACATCTCCCCCTTCTAATCATTCTAAGCATAAACAGAACAAACGCTGCTAAAAGGTGCAGCGAGACGAACACTTTTTGATGTCAAACGTAGAGCCATTTGCGTGTATCGGATCTCAGGCTCCAAGCCGGAGAATCTATTTGTACCTCAACCTAGTGCTTCTGATAAAGTTTGTTCTTATGAAAAGTTGAGCATAAAGAAAAATTGGGATACATCAAAACTCACCTCACTGTTTTGTCCATCGAAGACGATAAAATAAAGTAGTTCTAAAATGGAAATAAATTCATCATAGAAACATATTCAACACAAGTTTTTGTATCCAACTTAAACTGACAAAGAGTTTCAGTTGTTTTCACCTGACGGCATGGGTTCGAAACCACCGTCCAACTTAATTTCAGGGGTTGTTAAGGGCAGTCGTTTTCAAATGTGAGCATCTGTTACACTAATGGGATCATCTAACCAGTCGTCTAGAGCTAGAAAACATCTATAGATAACAAATTAAGGTCCTCTGCAGTGTTGAGTGACGTAGTGGATGCTACCGTGCTCATTCTAGGGATAAGACCTCTTCAAGGCAAGCACGTTCATAATAAACTCAATTCACATACCTCAATGCATCTACAGGACCTAATCTAGTACAATATTTAGTGATGTTGGGCATGTTACCGTTTTCCTTCTGGAAATAAGGCCTCTTGTGGACTTTCTTAGGCTGGCACATTAAATATGAACTCACTCAAACTTATTTTCTCAATATCAAAAATTCTAGCTATTCGACTAAGGAAGAGAAAGCCCTTCTAGGAAATATTCATTCATATTCTATCGACCAGAAACATAATAGGTTTTCAATTGGAAATTCAATACAAAATGAAGAAATGACGACTGATAAAAATCGCAAAGAGAAATGACCTTTAAACAGATTAGCGGATAAGGTCTGGGTACTAGCACAATGAACAAATGGTATCAACAAAGAAAACCGTTTGCCATACAAAAACACCGGCTAATTCGAGCTCACAAAGATAGAGAAACCGAACAAGGAAACGAAGCCAGGCGTGGAGGAAATTACAACAAAACATTTGCAAAGGGATGTAGGATGTAGGAAAAGCAAGGCCCTGAATTATCACTATAATGACAATGTAAATATGTTTTATGCATGAGCTTCGCCCATTGAAACTGTACAATAACAGCACCAGCTCGTGACAGCCATTTTCTATATAAGAAATCGCCAGACCGAATATCGAAGCAGACGCGAGCAACCAGCTAAAGAGAAACTCTTCGCGGAGATGAAATAAAAGCAGTCAACGGATTTTAACATTGTGGAATTGTACAATATTAATAGTGAAATAGCAGAATATAAAACCAAACTGGATGTGGATTTTAATTCAAAAGTAAATTGAAATTGTCTTGGGTTTGGCTTCATAAGAAATGTGGTAGTAAGGCTTGCAAGAAGATGCAAAATTATCTGAAGAGGTACAGCCTATATGGATAGTTTTACTGACAAGAGCAGTCACCAAAATCTAACATCACGGAAGTGGCATAACAGAATAGCAAAACAAAATCAGAAGTAAGTATCAATTCAAAAGTGTAAAGAAATCGTCTAAGAGTTGTTCTCATGAAGAAATTCTGTTGAAAGGCTTGCAACAAGATATAAAATTATTCAAAGCGTTCCAGCCTAGATGTGCAGTGAAACTGGTTAAGACTGGACAGCATTCACAAAATATACGAATACAGAAGTGGAGAAGCAGAAGAGAACAACAAAATAAGAGGTGGATATTGATCCACAAAAATATCAAACCTGTCAAGAATTGCGCTCCATAAGATATATCGTGATGAAGCTTGCAAGAAATGATAAAATTATTCGAAGAGCTCACGTGGGCAGAAATACTAGTTACTATATTCCATTGTGGATAACAGTGTAGATTTTGCTAGAAAAATGTTTGCTCGCTAAGGAATATATTGAATAAATAAGTTAAAATCAAACAAAACTGGATGAGATAGCAAGGCTTGCTTTGCGCATTCCCAAGGAAACGTAAAGTAATCTAAATGCAAAGAAACAGAAATAGCAAGATTTGCTTCAAACATTTAATCAAAAGCTATCGAATGAATACGAAATGCGTTTAATGATAATTCGACGTAAAAATCCAAATCTTTGGGATAACTTAACTAGATATTGACATAAAGAAAATCATTTTGAAGCCAAAAACTTTATTAAAACTTCTGAGAGGGGATATAGCTGGTCATTAACAGCAATCGCTGTATATTATCTTATAAAAGATTATTATTCCCATAGAAATACGTGAAAAATATCGAGAATTTACAGGAAAACAGAGCAACAACAAAAATCGAACATGGGAACGCAACTGGATATAGAATAACCAGTTTGATATTTCAAAATTGCATCAACTCAAATCTTCTACAAGAATTATTTTACATCATAAGCGATTAATCCAAATTCTAGAGTGAGATCACTGGAGTAATCCCTCATTATATGCCACATTGGAAAGAGATAAATATCGTTAAATATGCAAATCAAAGCGTAAGCTTGGCTTGGTCGAAATCAATAAATCAAGCTTTGTGAGAGACTTGCTTAACAATGTCACCGATCAATACAGATGACCTGCCTTATGATATAGACATTGAAGAAGTAGTAGGGAAATCATTGATAACAGTGGGTCGAGATCAAGAGTCATCCAGGCAGTTTTAAACGAACTGACGTGGAGAACCTCAACGCAACTTTCAATGAACAAGAGCAATAAACCTGGATTCCCACCGAAGCGGATCATGCGGTCTTCAGTGTATATATTCTCTATTGAGATCGGCCTTGGGATTCTAGTGAACAGCCTGTTCATGACCGTGTTCCTGACAACCCCGTCACTTCGCAAGACGGCCTCCAATCGATTCCTAATCAACCTTCTCGCCAGCGATATACTCACTGCCATATCGGCTGCTATCGCTCTATCAGTGCATACCTCAAAAAACAGTCAGGTAGACATAGCAGAAAAAGCCATATTCATGTACATATTCACGACAACTCTTTTAAGCTATCTGTTGAGTTTACTGATCGTCACTGCTGATCGCTTCATAGCCATCATCCTTCCGTATCGTTATGAGACGATGTCGCGCAAGAAGAACGTCCGAATCATCCTTGTGCTCACATGGCTGTTTATAATTCTCGTGCTTGTTGCTGGCATTTTGCTGGCGACCAGCGATAGCCAAAAAACGCTGAGAATCGCGACGGCAGGTTTGGATTATTTCTTGATCGTCGTCGCGCTAACAGGCATCGTGTTTCTGGTCGTCACTAACTTCATCATCTACAGGGAGGTTCGCAGGCAACTGCACGTCATATCTTCAATATCTGTATACGACAACGACGAAAAAGCAGCGAAAAGGCAAGAAAACAATCTGCGAAAGAAAGAGTTGCGAGCAGCGTATTTATGCATCGCCATTGTTGCCGTCTTCGTCGTCACTTGGAGTATTTTCGTCATGGGATTAATCGCGAAAATACAAAGAGGGAGGGACGACAAACACGGTAAACAGTTTTTCTTTATCTGTCAAATCATCGTGCTGGCAGCTCTTACTATCAACCCGTTTCTGTATATTCCGTTTAATTGTGAGCTACGCAGAAAGATGACAATTCCATTTCGAAGGTTGAAAACGTTGTTTTGCAAAGAAAAGCAAGAGAGAATGGGTACATCTACGTCACAGACAAATAGCGTACAAAGCTCGCTGTGAGACTACAGAAAAAAGAGAAGTGTCGGGGATTGGCAACAATTTATTCGGGGTTGATAGTATATTCTATCTTCAATTAGCCTTCACGGTCAACGTCATATTCGATACAAGAATGAAAAGTGGCTATATATGACGGCACGATTTCGATTTGTTTTCATGCTGAGAACGATAATGAATAACATGAATAATGGTTTTTGATGCCACATACTGTAGAAGCATCTACAGGAAAATTTGGATGACAATTTTAAGAATAGAAGACCGAAATGACAACCCACAGGGTAATGTCTAGTACTATGGTTTTTATACAAAGCTCTAGTCCGTTATTTACAATAGCAGGATTGCACTGTTTTTCAACTTGTATTAAGATTATTTAACAAATCGCTGCAATGAGTCATTTACAAACATAACATATGAGCTTGCATGATGTGTTTACGAGAGGTTTAAGATCATCAAAAAGAAATCAGAGAAAGAGCTTATATGTCAAGGTGTACGCATATACCACACTGCATACATGTAAACATATACCACACTGTCAACTCTCACGGCTTGTTGTTGCTAATAATGCCGAAGCTCTCACGAAAACCTGTCAAAATTTAGTTTTTAAACACTAAAAACATCTGACATTCAAGTCAACCTCTCCCACAAATCTATCAGGACAAATACGTCATATGATTAGGAAAAAAATACTTTAGAAGCCGATATCTGCACCCCAAATGGGTACGTGGTCAGGAGTTATGAACACCGTGGGTGGCTGCACCATGCAATGTAAATGACTAGGGGTGACACTTTAAGTCGGTTGGGCAGTTCCTAGCTAGACTCCAGGTTGTAGAATTACATCTTTACCTTCTTTAAACTTTACATGACGAAAGAGCGTTATCTCGAAATCTATAATTAATCGAGCCTTTAGTGTGGGAAGGGCTCTTGTATTAAAGTCAAAGTGAAATGAAGTCTCAGCCAAATCTACCTACTAGGGAATTAAATACAAGCATAAACGTTTAAACAGCTTTCTCAAATATAAATCCGGTTGATCCTTCTCTGAATCTACGATCTTAAGTAGGGATAATATCATAGATGGAAAGAAAATCAAGCATGAAGCAGTATTGAAGGACCATTGCAGTATTGGAAACCTCCTCTTTTCGTATCATGCTTTTATGAATGCTACAGAACAGCTCTGAACCATTCTAAGCCCTCAAAAACCTTTATATACCCTTCTGAAACTTCTTCAAAACTGTTTAACTCTATACTGTACCAAAAGGGGACGTGGGTCTAATACTGCAATGGTAGCTTTCTGAGGCTCCCGTTATATGATACATATAGCAGGAATATACAGAAAGTTTAAATCTCGCATTTGCTTTATCTATGAAGTGCTGAGCGAGCGAATGAGTGCACTTCTACTAGGGGTAACTTTAAATGACCACAGGCGTGAATCAGTTTCTGTTTGACGTGCTAGCCAGACTAAGGCAAGGCCTTGTTCCCAGCAGGGGTAAGGTAGTATACACCACATGACTTCATATAGAAGTATGAGGTCTTATTGCTTTTTTGCATACATTTGTCTTCGAGTTAGCTTCTGTAGAAGGCAAGGCTTTTTTCAGCAGGAGCACGTTAGCATAAACCACACCACTAGATATAAAGTAGTACAAAGTCTTAGTTTGTTCGATTTCAACCAATTCGAACTCAAAGGTGTTAATCTGAAAACTAGACCACCACTCCTTGCGTTTTAGTGTTTTAGTTGGAGGCAAGCCGGACGAAAGTTGGTTTATAACTCATGGCATCAAGAATTCCTAGCACGTAAGCAGCTAGCTTGTAGGTTCACGCCACGGCACCCACTGCTTGACAAGAGGGTTATTAAGGGGTGAATTTGCAACTGGGATTGGTATTTCTGTTATCTAGGAAAATGGGATTGGACTCTTTGAGACTGGGTTTGCCAATGAAAACATAAACTGGAATTGGGATTGCTAATGGGATCGAGAGGATAAAAGGATCGATATCATCTCCTACCTTGTGTCTCTTTGTGGCTAGTTTGATAAATAAAGACGTTATCGCATATATTGTATATTACTGATCACAAAGAACTTAAACTGTCTTGTCACCCTTGTTTTTCTTCCTATGTTCAGTTTTCTTGAAAGTGGGAGACGGTTATTAAAAATAATTATGCAGCATCAAATATCGCCACCAGCAAAACCAAACAATGAAAAACTGATTAATTTCCCTCTGTCACAGAGCCGAGAACTAATTGCACAGTAGAAATTGTGCGCTGCAATCAACTTAAAATTACATCAACGAGTTTCTGTCGCTAGTTTTCAATAATAGGCGGAAACAGGTGAACCTCTGCAACAGCTGTTCCCAACTTCAGGAGGGCGTGGGCTCAGACCATGTCTAACTTGAAAATGAGGCTGGTTAGTTGTTTTCAACAGGAACTGATTTCGCACATAACCCTAGCTGAACCCTTAATGAACCAAAACTAAACCCTTACTTAGTCCTCCTTAACTGAACAGTTACTGAACCCTTATCAAAACCTTACTACACTAAAACCTTATAGAATCCCTACATAATCTTTGCAAAACCCTCACTGAACCCCTATTGAACCCCTGAACCCTTGCTGAACCTTTACTGAACATTTGCTTGACCTTCACTGAAACATTACTGGACCTCTGCTGAACAATTACCTAACCCCTATTGAACCCTTACTGACCCCTTATCAAAACTTTACTAAAACCTTACTGAATTTCTACTGAAACGCAACTAAACCCTTGCTTAACCTTTATCCAACCGTTGCTGAACCCCTACTTCATCCTTACGGAACCCTTACTGAATGGCTACTGAACCCTTCCTGAAAATGATAATTCCCAACTAATGCACAAATCAAGTCTTGAATATCATTGTATAAATCCTTGTACAGTTTGAATTTCAAAAGAAATCAATGTATTCAAAAATAAGGAGTCTCTTTTCATTACAAATTTTCATCATTAAGCCTCTTTTATAGAATTTGAATACTTACCTCCTACAAACATTTCTACTCCATTTTCAGATTGAGAACCTCAAATTTAGTGTTGATACAGCTTCTAGCCTTTTCGAAGACAGTGTTGTAGAGATAAGAAGTTGTAAAACTTGCAAAGGTTCAAAAAGCATTGGGCGCACCATTACCTAAAAACACGTGTTGTATGTGGCCTATTTAGTGGAGTTGGAGCTAGTATTGTGGGCTACTATAGCCCGTAGAGGAAAAATAAGAGAGTTACAGTTATGCTATGCTTTCTTTGTACTAGAGAGAATTTCCGACCATAATTCAGGGCTTAGAAACTTATTGTATACTTCGGCCACAATAAATAAGTGTGTAAATATATAACTATAAGGAAATCGAGGTGAAAAATGGAATAATTTCTCACAGGGTAACGGTAGTAACGATAACCATCCCATAAATAAATTCAAAAATAAACCATGCTTGTCTTAAACGTTTCGATAAAATCTTCATCAGTAACTGTTCTTACAATGATTTGGGGACTTACTTAAAAACCTAATTTACAAAGCACAGGGTTACAATGAGATAAACCTAAACAAGGACCTACTTAATACAATAACGCTTAATCTAAAAATAAAACAAAGGTTGGGCTGAGAAAACAAAGATAAGTTAACAAGTGCAGAAGAAGTGAGGAAACCATCCTATAAAGATTGCTAAAAACACGATAAAGGAATAATTTCAAATGATCATGCACAGATGAGCAGGTTCAATAGAAACTGTATTTGGATAGACCAAGCGGCGTTTACGAAGCAATTAATTCGACATAAAAGACGAGTCAATAATCCAGATAAAGACCGAAACAGATCAAAAGAAGACAAAAGAGCTTTTGATCAAAGTAATTCAGGAAAAGCCGCTTTTTATTACCGAATATTCAATAATGATATTCATAAGCACTGTTCACACTACACAGACCAGATCGGACCGAGCTGGACCCAGAGAAGGACACGATAGCTTTAGGTAAACATCGACGTCAAAATCTGGAGCTCGGTGTTAGCTTCAGCCCAGCCCACCCCCGAGTTGCTACATAACAGAGCATCATTTAGACTTCTGTAGATGCATTCTAGTGCAGCAAATTTGAGGCAGGCTTTCAAAAGATCAAATGTGTATTTCTCAACAATCAGTAGGTCAATGTTTACATGGGGTTGGATTGGGTGTATTTCTTTTATCAAAAATGAACCTGATGAAGGCAATACATACCTGGTCTGATTAAAGGCCTCTGATTTTATCTAACATGTTGAGCTAACGCTATTTCTTAATTAGACTATAGATAAATTGCTTATTATTGCTTATTATTGCTTATTATTATCAATTGCTTATTATTATCATACCTTTACTACCTGTGACTGGGAGGGTCGAGTTGTCAGATCACTTAACCCTTGTTCAAAGGATCGTATCGTGGATTCGAACCAATCTTAGGAAGATCACATTAGGGGTGAGGAAATAATTCGCCAGCTTTCTCTTAATTCTAATCCCAGACACAAAGGCAAAAGGAATCACGAGTTTTTCTCACATTGAGAAGAAGGACTAGCGTTTTAGTCAATTTGTCTACCTATTCAGAGGGCCTTTAGTGCTTTGTTTGATAGTAAGTAGTACTTGATTAAATAAGCAATACTGACCCTTTGTTTTATGACACACAATCACTAACACCTTTTCTGTTTTTCTAGTATCTTTTCTTTTTTCTTCGTATGTTATCTCTTGTGCCTTTAATCTTTCTATTTTTATGTATTTAATGTAATGGCTCTGGGATAGCCATGAACTTTTCTTCCCAGTGTATCGTCTCTGTAATGTATTTGTTAATAGTCCTGTTAGTTTTTTATCTTTTGATTATATAAAAAAGCGTAACAGCTTATACAGTATCAAAAAATCTACAACCTTTAATCGAAGGGATATGGAGGAGGGTTCGAATAGGGAAACTTTATTGTTCTAAAAAATCCCGCTTAAATCAAACGACTTGAATCTGAGAGTCTAAGTCAAGACGCAGATCAATCTGATTAATTGACAAATCATGCCACATAGCTGTTTTGAAATTCAAGTACAATTAATCGAATCCTTCAATTCTAGTTGGCTTTAAAGAGTTGGTAAAAGAGGCGGTATAGACCATACCTTCTGTTTCTTGCGCTCATTTCGATGTTTAGACTAAACGCAAATCTTTCTATGTCGTTTCGCATTGCGGTCTGGTATTTATTGAGATCGGTTTTCACCATGCTGTTCTCGCTTTTTCAACAGTGAAGCATTTTTGAAATTCGAAGTTTTACTTCTCATTTGAATGATTTTGATTCAGTAGCCGTATCTATTAACTAATTGATTCGGTGTTAGAGATTTTGAACGGCATTGATTCTAAACCACAATGCACCGCACTAAAAACCAGGAGTTGTCTAGTGGCAGTAATTTTCAATTTCAAGACTTCTGTAGCACAGATTGGGAAATCAAACAGTTGATAGTTGATAGGCAAACACGCTTACAATCTTCGTTAGGTATTGGTTTGTATGCAAAGCACAAAGGGCCCACTGAATAGGTAGACTAATCGAAGCAGTGCATTGATAGTTGATAGGCAAATACGCTTACTATCTTCGTTAGATATTGGTTTTTATGCAAAGCACAAAGGGCCCACTGAATAGGTAGACTAATCGAAGCAGTGCATTGATAGTTGATAGGCAAATACACTTACTATCTCCGTTAGGTATTGGTTTTTATGCAAAGCACAAAGGGCCCACTGAATAGGTAGACTAATCGAAGCAGTGCATTGATAGTTGATAGGCAAATACACTTACTATCTCCGTTAGGTATTGGTTTTTATGCAAAGCACAAAGGGCCCACTGAATAGGTAGACTAATCGAAGCAGTGCATTGATAGTTGATAGGCAAATACGCTTACTATCTATCTGAAAAAGTTCGGGATTGGTCAGCTCACTTTATCGTGGGTGTTGATTGGTTTTCCCACACCATACCAATCATTCACCTCTTTTCTGATTGGCCTATTTCGATCCACATCTGGGTATATAAATCAGTTAGGTTTCTGTTTCGTCCTCTTTCTGACGTATTACTCTGTTGAGTGTCAGACGAAAAGCTTAAGTAATCTATGTGTTCGTTTCGCTATGCCTCCAATATTTCTGGCTATATTGAAGTTTTGTACCATCCAAAGACTGATCCAAAACAACACGACCTCATACTACTCTAGGTAAGGTTGTAGTGCCTACTACCAAGCTTCTGCTGAAAACTATACACAAACACCACATCTGAGTATAATCATTCGTTAGGTCTCAGTTTCGTTCTTTTTCTGACGTACTACCCTGATGAGTGTCAGACGCAGAGATTAAGTATGGTTAATCATGTTTCAACTTGTTTCCGATTCTCCTCACTATATTCAGGAAAATAAAAGCCAGTACAGGTCACAACTACATTGAACGGGTATGGTAGTTATGAATATATTTGCTGTGATAGATACCGTTTCTATAATGCTGAAATGAATGACAAATCGGCGAATGGCGAATGGCGACCATGTCAGTTAATCAATCATAGCAAAATGAAACTTAGATATCTTGAAATCAATTGATGACTTGGATAAAGGAAAACAACTTACTTTTGACCATGATAGGTCTAACACGTCTGACGTGTGACCATGATAAGTGCAGAAGGGAGATTTTGCAAACGGACCTCCATCTTCTCGATCGTCTTTGCTCTAAAAAAAAGTTCACAGCTAGCTTAAGCTTAGAGGTCCTTTACAGGAAAAATCTCTTTAAAGAGTGAATAGACTTTTCTTGTTTTGCTCTGCGTTAACATGATAAATAAACATGTGCTGAGGTGAGGTGGGGATAAGGCCACATGATATGTACCCTTTAATTAACAATAGAAACAGGAAATTGAGCCTATTGAATAATTAGATTGATTGCGGAGTTTGTATCAATTCCTGTTGTTTGTGTTCCAGCTTTATTTTTAACACGCTTCGGGTTGAAAAATATTTGCGTTTACATGAGATTCTGTGATTATGTCAGCCGGTGTTGAACAGTCAACAAGGGTTCAAAAGCCGAGTTGAATTTGGCCCTTGTTAAGATTCAACTCGGCCTTCTTCATGTAAACGCGATGATAATTACATCGTCAACCAAGTTGAAACTCAGCCCCTCTTGAACCCAGCTTGGGTTGTAAAGGGTCTCTTGGATAAGCAATTAATATACCAAAGCTACCGTATACCATATGTCAGATAATACAATGTGAAAATGAAGAACCCAATCAAGATGTATATAGCCAGTGCGTTCTAACAGTTAATTTCCAAAGTCTTCTTTGCTTGGAATTAATTCAATTTTTGAAAATCAATTTTTACAATTACGAAGGCCTATCATATCCAATTTTTGACTAATTTTATCTTCCTTGGACCAACAGAGATGCAATTTCAAAGAGGTTTAAAGCACATTTTCGTTTAAAATGGAAAATTCATTAATTTCCTTAGTGTTTTTGTCTTTAAAAGCCTATGATAAAAGAACCTCCACGCTGAAGTGATTCGTCTACAAATATGATGCTTAGTCGGGAAAATCATTCTTAGGATTCTTAATCCTGAGTTTTCTATGACGCAAGTACTTCACAAAATCAAAATCAACTTACCGAGCCGTCGTCCTCTAGAGTTGTATCGTCTTCGGCGGAAGTTATAGAATTAATCGACGTAATAGAACTAGTAGGTGAACCACGCTCTGCAAAAAGTAAGAAGTTTGATACAAGATTTTAATTTTCTATAAAGAAAAGATAGCAAGCTGTATCCTATACGCCCAGACGTGGATCGAAATTGGCCAATCGGAAAGGCGTGGAATGACAGATATAGTGCAAAAACAACCAATTATCACTAGAAGTTCAGTGCGACGACCAATGCAATTCGTTCACGAAAAAGTTCTGGAGGGAGATCAAACTTTTTCTGTCTACAAAATTCACTTCAATTAAAACTTATTCATAAAAATCACGAACACACAAGAATAACCAATCGAGATGATTTTGGAGAATGAAAATGACCCGAGTAGGACTCGAACCAACGACCTCTAGATTCGTACTCTAGTGCGCTACCACTGCGCATCGGGTCTCGAGAAACCCAAGTTCACAAGTATGCCCCTACACGAACTAGAGAAAGCTCATCTGGGCCATAATGACAATAATATTCAAACAATATGGTGTCCTTTCAAAAATGAATCTCTTCAAAACTTTAAGTCATGATAGATAATAGTATAGTTAAAAATGATAGATAATAGTATAGTTAAACAGTTGATTCTTAGAAGAATAAGAAACATATTTTGTTAAAAAGTAATATGCCAGGAAATCCAGTGGCAGAATGGCTGCATTGACACTGAAAAGCTTTCACTGGTGCAAGCCCCCACATTTAGAAGTAAAGCCTTTGCATTCAAATATTAGTCGGTATGAACACTCCAATTTCTTCCCATAGCGGATTTCAACAAGTGCAGGCATGCAATAGTAAAACATGTGTAGTGGGAAGGCAGCATAGGAAAAAGACATAAGATGCCAGATGAAGAAGCCATCTAGGGATGTCAGAAACGGTGAAGAACTCTGAACCTAACCCCTTATCCCTTTTACCTGAAGCCATGTTTTCATTATCGAGGCCTTTTTCTACTAATTCTAAATCAAATTCATAATCTAGTAGCTGGATCTGGCTATCTGATGAGTCATTATTCGGGCCCCGTCCACACGTATACGTTTACGTTTTGTAAACGCACATAGAATGTTTTCCGTCCACACGGATCCACTAATCAGTTTCAGAGCGTTTTCACCTGTCCACACGTAAACGCTGAAACGACTAAAAACGATTGTAAAATATCAACACAATCTCGTACCCAAAAGTCATTAAGAGACTACGCATGCGTAAACTGCCTTTGCAATGTTTTGGCGCCGATTTCGCATGTCTTCGGCTACCATTTCTGCAAGACACAACAGTATTGGTAGGAATCATGCCACCAAAAGCAAGTAAAAAGCAAAAAAAACTGTCGAAGCAGCAAAAAGTGAAGCATATGTATGGAGCAATGATGAAGTAGAGCTACTTTTGCAAATAACAAACGAATAAAAGGTTTCCAAAGCAATCAAAAACGTCAATTGACTAACAAGAACCAAGGCTATGACGTCATCGTTTACTAAAGTATGCGTTTACGACCGTCCACACCAAGACGCGAATACAGCGTTTTCAAAAGTATCCACTTTGGACAGCGTTTTCGAAAGTATGCGTTTAGGGTCAACTGAAACGCCGTTTACGTGTGGACGCAAGGTGTAAACGTATAAAAAAGTATGCGTTTACGAACGTAAACGTATACGTGTGGACGGGGCCTCGATCGTCGGGTTTCGAACCAAGGTTTCACCCACCAAAGGTGAACGTTCTAATAAGTGTTCTAAACTAAGACAATAAGTTAGTACAATAACCTTGAAGTTTATTCAACTAGGCTTATCTTCAACGAGGCAGATAATTGCAGTAGCCTGCTCTGGTAAAATTTAATTGTCCATGTTAGACCGTGCCTTATGAATTAATGAGATTATGATAGTGGCTTTTTCAGCCCAAACAGCCTTGTCAAGGATTTGAGAAATTCAATTTTATCTCCTGATGTCTGAGATCAAAAATTCAAAAAAGCAACAAGGCTAATCGCAACAGATCAGAAATACATCTAATATCAACGATGAATTAAATATTGATGAGCCAAAAATCCAATATTTACCGACTCTAGCGTATTTTGCCCGCATTTCTTCAAAAAATGACTGCGCTTCCTTCAACACCCAAACTCTCTACAAAATCGAACAGTCAACCTGTTAAGCAATCTGGCAAAAATACGGGATATGTGGTGAATTGAAGAGGTGTAAAAAGCTGAATATTCTTAATTTTGAAAACTCATTAAGGCGGGCAATATTGTTTACATGTTTCGACTTTCCTTGGTTTTAACACTCTTTACATTTTAATCAATGCAGCACACGATTTGAAAGAAGTTATAAGTAAAAGAAAAACCGCAAGTTCAAAGAGAATTGCGTAAAATTAAAGATTAAATATCAATAATCAAGATCTTTTCAAACTTTCTGGAAACGAGCACATATCTTATAAATAAACATAAGAAATTTTGATCTCGTATTACAGTTATAAGTCGGTAACTATGGGTGCGGATTCGGATAAAGAAACACCTGGTACCAGCAAAGACGTTTGGGGGTTTGCAAAGCTACAGTAAAGTCGACCAGAAAGTCAGTTTTATCTCTAGGGGCGTGTTCTCTTAAACCACAAAAATCTGCCAAGTTTTGAAAACAGAATGGCACTGTATCCAGAATTCATTATTTACAACAAAATGGTAGACACTTTCAAAATTCAAACCGCTAAACTCTCGAAAGTCTCGGAAACTTTCTCCTTTTCAATAGCGAAAGGCTTTAAATTTCTCCAAAGCCTGCCATTTTCAGAAGAATCGCTTTAAAAAACAAATATTCTGAAAAAGAAAGCGGCCTAGAAAGAATTTGTTTAGAAGGACACACCTAGAAAAAAAATTTTTTACCATAAGAGACTTTCACAATTGACATATGCCACCATCGAGTTTCCAGCCTGGGTTGTTTCCACCTAAGGCAAGCGTGCCAGCCATTGTCCTTGTGAATTAATTTATACCCAGAACATGAAGATACCTGGGTCATCTCATTCTAACATATTAAGCAGGCTAGGATAGAAAATGACAAAACTCACCACAATGTTATCCTGTCCAGCTGCAGCCTGAAAATAAATAAATAAATTTCATCAAATAAAATATCAAACTTCTAAATTCTATATGAAATCATATTTGGCTGACTGACCTATATCTTTTTTTGATAAAAAATTTTGATAAAAAACAGCTTTTAAATGTTAAGTGGAATCCTTGTCACTGAGCATCCCCTTGTGCTTTGAACTCAAAAAGCTTTGTAAAATCGGCTTAATAATCAATGCAAAACATAGTGGCCATTACTCCAAGTGGCATTGTATAATACGTTGCAGTAATCAAAACTCTAATGAAAACTGTTACGGCTAATTGCTCAGTGACGATTACACTGTTAAAATTCAAGTGCTACAAAACCTTTATGATTACAATACAAAACCTTGCATACTTACAATTAGTCTTCCACACAGAGAAAACTTCATTATCCATATTGCTCCCTAGAGTGCAAAAGAAAATATGTACAAAAACCTATATGAAAACATAGGCACAAGTACATATCCCTAGGGAGCACCTTTGTTCTGATTTGTCTTCAATTCAAAAGCTAAGCAAAGCCAAAGGCCGGAAGCTTCATTCCTTTTTGGACCATGTTATTGTCCCAATTGTTCCAATTGATCCAACAATCGCCTTAATAAGCTGAATGGACCAAGTTGACCAACAATTACCCCAATTTATTGTTCAAAACATACTTTTCCTCAGATACTTTTCTTGATTCGAGAATAAGCTTCACTTCCTAAATCGTATGAAACCCACCTGATACAAACAAACGCTTTCATGCTAATTCTTTCAAACAAAGATGATTAAATGGGAAAATTTCCCCCAAATTCAAAAAGTTATCCATCTAGGGCCTGCTTTCAATTTCAATGGAATTACTTTCAATAATTCCAAGTTGGCATTATTCTACTTTGCAGAATAATTTGTGATTTCAAGAATCTTAAACTCACTATATGTTCACCATTCAAATCTTGTAAGAGTTGGATTTTTTCAAAAGCTCTTTTGTCACGGATCGCTTTGTGTGTCTTCATCTAAGAAAGAAGTTGATGAAAATTATTATAACATATATGGAATTTTTTGTGAGAATTAAAAACGCTTTTATTCTCAAGTATGTAAGATGTGATGAGAAACAAAATAAAAGAGTAGTTGAAGTTTGAATTTTGATCGACAAGTACAAATCAGGCCACAATGGTACTGAGTAACCATAACTTTTTCAAACTGTAATTAATGAAATCTCTGAAAGACCCACTCATTGACCTGGGTAGGTGCTTCGGCGATATGTTTCTTAACTATACCTTAATCATACCAGAGTAGGCTACTGCAATTGGCATATGCCACCACAGGGTCTCGAGCATGTTGTTGTTCCCGACACAGGCGACCATGCTAACCACTGTGTCAAACTAGGACAATAAGATAGCACAGTAACTTTGAGGTGTTCAAAACTCCATTCCAGGGAGAGGCATTAATTCGTGTTTCGGATAAAATCCTTCCTCAGAGCCATGTTATATTACCATTAATTCATAAGGCACGGTGTAACACTAAACCTAAAAATCATAGGCATTTCCAGATGAAGGCTCTTAAGAGAAGGGCATTATAATGGAGGCTAATCTATATCAAATCAAGTAACTTTTTTACCTTGATATAGTAACTATTTTGCATTTCATCTTCATCACTGGATGAAGTTTCTTCTCTTCGCGCTAAAATTGAGCAAAGTCAAGATAAATTTTGAAATAGAAAATATCAGGATCCCTTAGTGACTACTACAAAACATGTCCACCCTTGGTTAAGTTAGCGAATCAAACATAAACTTGCTTAATAATTTTCAAGTGCCTGTTGATATGGACGAAGATATCTCACCTGCCAGACCCAGCGCTGGCAAGCAAATTAATTTTCAAGCATTCTTTATCATGCCAGGTCTGATAGGCGAGGTAAATCGCTAGACGTCATTAATCTTCAATGCATCATTGATTTTCCATCGAAAAAAGGTCGAGTTTACTCCACCTAAACTGTAATTGCGTTTATATGGAAAAGCTTCACTTCACCCATAAGGCGAAGTTTCACTATACAGGTAGTATAGAGTGAAGTTTTATTTTTCATATAAATGCAAACTGAGAAGTCAATTGTATTCTATAGGAGGGTGAAATATCACTTGCCAGCCCCAGGTCTGGAAGGTGAAGTAATTTGCCCATATAAACAAGACCTTAAGCTAGGTCTCAAACCTAGAAACTTGTCTTCATCACACAACACTGACATAACTAAACGCTCTTAACAATTTAGAGGTGCAATATCATAGAGATACCGTACGCGCCAAAAACACATAATCTTTTACAGCCTATAAAAAATCTTGCATTGAGTAGGAAACAAAAATAGTTTTTTAAACAGAAATGAAAATTTGTAAACAACACCAATAGGCAGTTCAGATAATACCCATCAAGCATTTAAGGATTTTGTTTTCAATCATAGTCTGTCTGCTGATTACAAAAGCATTAAACTTTAAGTTACAGGGAGCCAGTCTCTTTTCTTGTTTCTCTTCTATATCCCTCTGTACCTTGTACGTAGAGCACTATGATGCGATTTTAAACAGCGCAATTGCTGAAGAGATTTTTTTTAATCATCGAGTTCTGAACCTAAATATAAACTTAAAGTGTTGTGATTGATCTGATGCAGGATTTTGTATAGCTTTTTAAAGATAATGCATTTTTGGCACATATGCGGTATATAATTTGCACTAATGATAACTTACTAGGCCTAACGAAACCTGCAACCTCTTATTCACTACTTGACTAGCTCCAACCTCTGCTGGAAAAAGTGCATTAAAAAAACAATACTGTCAACAAACCTTTGACTTCATCTGCCACTGATTTGATTTTTTGAACAGTTTTTCCCAGAAACTTTTTCAATTTCTTCCTGCAAGAGTAAAAATATCTATGGATAAAGAAAAGTATTGGTAAGGTATTGGCTAATGCCTAGAACACATATAGGGTCAACTGAGTATGCAAACTAATAGACTAGTGAGACCCTCGTGGTATTTGATAGTGTTGTGGTAAGGCGTCGGACTCACAACCCAAAGGTAGCTGGTTCAAAACCAAGCCTTTGCAAAATGAGGATAACATCCTTGGGAAAAATTTCAAAACATAATTGTGCCTCTCTCCTCCCAGGAATATAAATGGGTACCTGGTCAGTATTTATGAGCATCGTGTGTGCCTGTACCATGCTATGTAAAAAATGACTAGGGGGTATTATGTAAAATCCGTTGAGTAGTTCCTGGAACTAGATTTAAGACTATAAAATCACACCTTAAGTTTTACTTTAATCCTTCCCCTCGTTATGATCACACACCTTGTGATTCCTTTTACCTTTAGGGAAACAAGCAAAGCTCTACCTGTAAGCTTGCAAGCCCAGGTCCTTATGATGTTATACTAGTCCATACCTTTTACTTTCTAATTTGATGCTTGGTGCCACTGAAGAGTCTGAAAGGTATCCGTCCTCTGATAGCGATGTGATGTTGGAGTCACTAAAATGCAGAGACAATGTTACAAATCATGCAAAATTTTATTGATCTTTAAAAAGACAACCAGGATCAGTAGCGTGCACTTGTAAACTAGCTGCTTGACACTTAAGATTCTAGATGATGCAAGTTTCTAATTCATTAATTGAATGGGTTTAATTCAACCTGTCAACTTGTTAATTTAATGTCTCTCTAATAGGAAGTCTTGAATAGTCTTTGATCAGTGCAGAACTTGAGGATGGCCAAGAAAATTGGAAACATAGCGAAACATTATAACTACTAATAATAAGTAGTCTGTAGAACAAGTAGTCATACCACTGCTTTACTCATGATAATCCCCCACAGTGGTGCAAAATTATCACAAATATGCTAGCCTTGCAAGCTTGTTAGCTCCGAGTAATCCTTCCTTAATAAGTTCACACTACTTTTTTGTATTTTTCTGTCTATCGTGATAATTTGTGAGAATGATAAAAGACCTGTGCAGAATACGAACCAGCCATTACTGACTTTGCACTTCATTGCTCTACCAACTAAGCTATCAGAGCAGTCCGTGACTTGGCACCTCGTTGCTCTACCAACTATGCTATCAGTCAGTGGTGATTGGTTCCATTCCTGCTCGAGCCATTTTTCATTCTCTCAAATTTTCTTGATCGATTATCTCCATCCTGCTTCTTCTCAAATTTCTCTGTCTTCATTTGCAGATGAAAATCACCCTGCAACATACCTGGAGTATTCCGAAGTCAATCGCATGATTTGTAATGCTAAGGGATTTGTGCATTTTGGTAGCTTATCTTCAGCTAAACTGAGGGGAACGGTCTCACCAGTGTCCAGATTTTTCACTATTACTTGCTCCAGAATTTCCTACAAAATAGACACAGTGGCAAGATAATTGTATTGGTCTAAATTAAAGATAAGATTAAGTTCTCTCAAAAAGAACTTGAGAATTTCCTACACATTAGACACAATTGCCAAGTAAATTTCATTGGTCTAAATGAAAGATAAGATTAAGTTCTCTCAAAAAAAAACTTGAGAATTTCGTACAAATTAGACACAATTGCTAAGTAAATTTTATTGGTCTAAATGAAAGATAAGATTTTAAGTTCTCTCAAAAAAACTTGAGAATTTCATACCAAATAGACACAGTGGCAAGGTAATTGTATTGCCCTATACAAAACATAAAATCACATTTTCTGAAAAAACTTTTAAAAGGAAGAATCTATTTACTAATCCAATTGGATAAAGCTCCTTGTTGTATTTTTGGCAAAACCGATGCAAAATTAGTAGAAAGATAAAATGACAAAACGATACAGTTGCTCTTAAGGGTTTTATCATGCCAGGAAGTTTCTAAAATTGTACAAGTTTTTTGCTCCTCTTTTAGCGGAACTTAAGATTATACCGATTGGACTGTGTAAGGGTTAGCAGTAGAAGCAACTTTTATTTTCCTAGCTTGAGTTTAAAACAATATGATGGGCAAAACTCTTCAGACAAATTTAGTGACTTGTCCCTGAAAATAGGATGCCTTAAATGTGAAACACTCAAAGAAACTGAAAATCAAAATCGGAAGTCGTTGATTTGAGTTGTGCTAGGGTCATGTTCTAAACTTAACTTATCTCGATCAAACTGATACAAGCTCAACCTTGGATTAAAACTCTCAGTTAAACGCCCAGCAGTTTGATTAGACTCAAGACTTACTATATCTGAAAGAGGTCTCTCTGATTGAGACATATCGCGCATCAAATTCCTTTTTGTTACAACTTCTCCTTGAGAATCTTCATCCTTTGATATAACTCCCTTTGGAGTCAATGTACCTGAAAGAACAATGCCAGCTTGTCATAGAATAAGACAACTTTGAGACAAGAAATTGATACAATTTTCTGGTATTCTTTGTTCTAGAAATATTTTCAAATAACTGTCTTCCAATTATTGTTCAATATCAATTTGGAACGATTTGCAAAAAACTTTAATTAGTCTCAAAACTATTGAACAATCTCAAAGGATTTTGTGACAATTAAAACAATGGTGACTTTTTATCATGATTTTAAAACAATTACCAAAGATATTTTAATGCAATAATTTAGCAAGTCTTCATGAAATCATTTGAATGATCATGGGGTATCTCTATAATTATTTTGGTTCTCATTACCCATTCTATTGGCTATATCTGTGCTAAATCAGGCGGCTCTACCTAATACAGTTTTGGAGCTAAAGTGGACTTTATGTCTGTTTACATTTGGTTTTAACTTAGGCCTATTACAATTAGGCCTATTTATAGTGTTATTCAGCATATTCACAGTATCAGTACCAATAGGGTATTTGGCCTTTCAAAAAAACGAATAAGAAAGTACAAACAGTGAGACAAAATAACTAATTAAAGCTTTTACCTCTGACACACATCAGAGTAGTGTCAGAAAGAGAAGAAAAACAAAAGAAAAATTGGTTAATCATATAGCAAATAGTTGTCAGACACAAAAGCTCTAAGTAGTTGCTATATTTCTAATTTTCCTTGCAATGCTCAAGTTTTGTACGGATCAAAAAAGTAAAAAAACACAATAACTTAAACATACAATATCAACTATGGCAGCAATATTCAACAATAAGCAACTAGTGGAAGAATTACCAACCTGATTCGTGGTCTTTTTCAAGTTGCACTTTGCTTCCTGTCGGACTCTTGAATTCATCTAGATCCCGATTCTGGACAGTGAACTTCCTTTCATCAGCACTTCATCCATATCCGTTGCATTGGCATTCACTGTGATAAAAGGCTGGTTCTCCTGGGTTTGTTTAGCTTTCCCCGCCTCTGGCTGCTCCACTAGTGAACTTAGGTCTTTGCAAGGCGGTCTTGCAGGCCTAGGAGGCTTGGCTTGAGGTTTTGATGGGCCAGTAGGATCCTAGGAGTCAGCATTTAATCGAATCATAAAAGACTTTTGGAGCTATCCCTGTGCAGTGAGGGATATTGCCCATAACTTTCACGAAGGAGCAAATGCTATTTACCGACAAAATTCATATCTTTCATGTCCTTTTTCAAAAAGATAATTGATTGAATAAATATTTTGACTTTACACTTGTTAGAATTTCAAAAATCCTGGAAAACTTCCATTTCAAGTTGAAAAACTAAGATAATTTTGAGATTTGGTAAAAAAGGGAAGAAGTCATGTCTATTTGCAAGGCTAATTAAAGACAAATTCTTCTTTGGAAGGCACTGTTTGCCTCCCCTAAGCCCCATAATATACGCTTTCTGTTGCTGTGTATGTCAATTTTGTTAATCTATTCCTGTGTAGAGACCTGATGGAAACAATAGGCAAACGGGCTATATAAATATTCTATTGGTAGGTTGAGACACAACAGGAAACTGACACCAAGGTCAGCTAATGAAATCTGCCCTTGGCAATGTTAGCCTAAGCAATTCTGCACATGATCTACCTGAAGCAATGCCAGCCTAATTGATGATCAAAGTAGGAGAAACTTCCAGCTATTCAAACAACTCCTAATCATCCTTTTGAACCATGTCATAATGAAACTAAAAGTAGATCTTGAGTTAAGTGTAGGAAGAATTTTTGAAGACTAAAAAATATTCAAGAAATAAGAAATTATGACATTGATTTGATACCTGGGACTTGGCCAGTGCTTCTTTCTTCTGTTGTCTTTTCTTTCTTGGTGGGGCCACTGGGGGTGGGGTTGCCTTGTTACCAACATCTGACGGTTGCTTTTTGGGTGGCTCACTTGACACTGCACCTCCTTGCACTGAGCTTGTTTGTTCGGCTGAATTAGGTACATTATTTTTGTCTGCCCCATCTTGAGGTAAACATAAATCTTTTTCTTTATCCTCTTTTTCAGTTTTATTTTCAGCCTCTTGCTTCTATATTGAAAGTAGAAAGAAATCTAAAGTCAATATTTCATCGATCAAGCTTATCGAGTAGCAAAGGGGGTTTTTCATCAATCTTTGAAGATATTTTTTAATAGTTAAAATTTCAGTGTAGATAAGAATCTATAAATAGGCTTTCATACCAGACAAAATACTGAAGTAGAACTAGAAACACGAATGAAGAGTGGTAGTGTGTTTCAAAGTTTGGAGCCAAAAAAATGTATATGTTTCCAGACGATGAATACTAGCGTTCTTGAAGGATTAAAAGAGGTTGCCCCTGGTTACCTGACAAACACGTGGCATTTTATCAGAAGCAACGTGTTCACACAATTCAAAAAGGGGTGAATTACTTATGTACTAGAACTAGATTACTAGTTCATATTGCCTCTGAATTATTATTGTTTGAATATACTTAGATAGTGCTCTAAATCACTGAACTATAGAGGTAATCAAATTATGATCAAAAAGAATGTCAAACCAGAACTGGCCATAAGAATTTTAGTGCATGAGCAATAAATGGCTCTCCTTATTCCTGTCTGTTGTGCTATTCTCCAGTAAAGGTGGCACCTTCACGCCCATCTCATATGTGCATTGGCGTGAAACTGGCCTGCTTCAAATGGCCTGGTCAGTGGCAAACACTCACCAGCTACCTAACCAAATGTAGTGAAAAGGGACTGACATTGCAGTGACAGCTACATAGGAGACCTCCTTAAGGGTTTCCCAACCAGAAAGTTCATAGCCAACAAAAATTTGTGGTTGAGAAAACTTGAGAAGAATCAGGATTTATAGCAGGGCTCATAACCACTAAGCATCAGGGAGCTTAAAATCTATGAAGGACATAAATTGAAAAACAGCTAACAAACAATCTTCAAGCAGCTATGGCTTGGGGCAATGTAAGAGGTTGTGAGTTTGAAGTTGCTTCATAGTTATTCACATATATTATCTTGATTGTTTTTCTATCAATGCAAATTTTGAACAATTCATCACTGAAACAAGAGCTTGCAGGAAGATTATCACAAATGAAAAATATTTAGCATCACAGAAGTCTTTGATTGGCTTACCTGAGAATCCTTTCTCTGCCGATTCCTAGAAAATCAAATGAAATCAATAAGTACCAGAAGTGACTAAAATGTGTTTTACCTCTTTGCACCATTCTTGCAAGAAGAAAAGAGACTGTTTTCTATGCATGGAACTTGTATACATGCGAACTCTGGAGGTGGGACAATATGCATGACATTTTGCTGTCAGTAGTGTTGAACCTCCAAAAAATAATGTCCCACCTCCATTGTATATATACCACTTGAAGCAGGATGTCCTACCACTTCTAATATAATGTTCCACCTCTGAAGCACTATGTCCCACCTCCAGTGATTGTATTGACCATTTACAGCAAAGTTTAGCACTTACCCACCTAAAGTAGCTACAGAAAAGTAGGATAGAACAATACTCTTCCGTCCTGATACACCAACTGAAGCTCAATGCCTCACCCCCAGCTTCTGCATCCACCACCAAGGCATGAAAAAATGTTTTTTCTTCTTTCGACCGAAAAATCACTTGAATGCCAGTGGTTCATAATATACAATAACATCGCTAAATACAAACAAGGAATATAATTTGAGGAGAAGCAGGATTTGGAAAATCAATCAAGATAATTTTTGAGAATGAAAATGATCCGAATAGGACTCGAACCCGCGACCTCTAGATTCGGGTCATTTTCATTCTCACAAATCATCTTGATTGATTTTCCAAATCCTCCCTCTCCTCAAGTTTACTCCTGCAACTCTATCCAGTGGTGGGACTGCGATGGTCCTCCTGGTGTGAGAAAGTCCTCGCCCTTTGGCAGGTCCAGTGTAGTGTCAAAGAGCCCGGATAAGTTCGTCTCTGCATGGGGTGAGTGGTGGTGCAATTTGTGTGAATGAAACGGCCTAGGTTTCTCGTAGCCCCAGTGACGCAGTTGTAGCGCTCTAGAGTACGAATCTAGAGGTTGTGGGTTCGAGTCCTACTCGGGTCATTTTCATTCTCACAAATTATCTCGTAGGAATATAATACTTTGCTCCTTTGTTGCTTTGAAAAAAGTAAGCAATTTCAAAAATTTTCTGGAGGAATTTCAAGTCGGAAAAATTTCCTGCGACCAGCGGTCAAACGGTTAGGTGCTTTTTCATGTCCTGTACCACAGTGGGCACATTTGTTAGCCAGCGTGGGAAAGAATAGGAATTTTGACCGAGATCATGCAGAGTAGCCTTTGCATAGCATCACAAAGAGGATGCGAATGCAATTAGACGGCACGCCCTCGCCCGCTTGACGGATAGGGCCAACTAACGACTTGATCAAAGTTGAAAAAGATTCCTTATTGATGTATGTGAATGAGCGTCGAATCAAGCCCATAATTTGATTTGTCTGGTATAAAAGAAGTTAGTCCTAAAAGTCTGGTTGGCTGATAAATATGACAAATCTTTGTCTGTGATTAAGGTAATTTTCTTGGTCTGCAACACCAAGCATAACTTTAAGAAGTTCAGAATAGATTGTGTGCCTATCGAGTGGGGACTAATGAATAACACACCTAAGAACTAAACGGACTTGTCTGCACCTTTTCTTGAGGAAGGAAACAACATCAGGCCTGCCCTGACGCATTTAGGGTGGAAAGAACCTTACCTGAGCGGAGAAAGCTCTTCGGGAGCATCGTAGAACTCTTCTGTATCACTTTCACTAGCCATGCTCGGCCAAAATCTCTTCAGTTGAAAGATTTGCAAGTCTAAAATTCGAAGCTATCGCTAAACGAATAAAAAGGTTTGCGAAATCCATCAACGTTCCGTCTCCATTTTGATTTGATACAATCCAGGTCCCTTGACAACAGGGATACAAGGAATTAGGTATTCTCTACGTCATGCGATCAAAGACGACTGGGTTGAAAATAGGTCTAGGGCTTCCGTCAGGGCCAGAAAAATGGGACTGGCGATCAAATCCTAATATTTGATATAATTTCCAAAATATTAGGGGACCTTTTTAACCCTGATGTTGACTAGGAAAGCTCAATTTACTGAATTTCACCTTTCCTTTTTAGCTAACCTACATTATTTTGTTTTCTGTTTCTTAATCAACCTTGTTCACTGATTCAGATCTCTCAACTGGATATGTTTCCACGAGAGTAGTTATATCTGGGTCAATTTTAGCCAGATTCCCTAATGAAGCTTTAAAACCATGAAATGAGTTTATCAACATTAAGAGTAAGTTTATTGTCGTGCATCTATTTAACCAATACATCGACATCTGCCTTCAGCGGGTCTTGCAATTCTGGGATATTCTTTGCAGCAACAGCAACACCTGTGTCATTAGCAAAAAGAGAAATTTTTGCATGCTTAAGTACGACAGGTAGATCATTAATGTAAACGAGGAACAGTAATGGACCAAGACAAGAACCTTGTGGCCCACCAAACCTCACAAATTCATACGAAGAGGTGTTACCATTTATAGAGCAGCATTGCCGTCTATCTGATAAGTACGAACTGAAAAAATCTAATTCTAGCCCAGAGACTGCCAAGTTGATAGCTTTCTTAACAATATACTGTGATCAACAGTATCAAACGCCTTTTCAGGTAAAAAAAAAACAACGCCGGTATATAGTCCTTTGTTCACATTGAGCAGCCAGTCATCTGTGTTTTTCAACATAGCAGTAACTGTTGAATGAAATTTACTGAACCCTGACTGATATTTACTGAGAAATTCATGTTTATTGATGTGAGTAAGAAACTGGTCATACACCAGTCTTTCGAATACCCTGGCGACAATAGACAATACCGAAATTGGTTGGTAGTTTCCCATTTCAGTCTTGAGCCCTTTTTTAAATATTGGAGTCACCCTAGCAAGTTTCTAATCATCGGGAAGACGCCCAAGCGAATGGAATTGTTGTAGATGATTGATAAAGATTTGCCAATAATTGGGGCTACAATCTTAAGGACATAGCTTGGAATTTTGTCAAGTCCAAAGAAGCGTTTTGACTCTAGCCGACTAATGGCTTTGACTAATTCATTTTCAGTGATTTTCCGGAACTTGAATTTGGGTTTATTATCACCGGGGCTAGTGGAAGGTACAGGGTCTGCCATATTAGCAGTGCCTGTGAATGTTTCACTGAGGGTCTGACCAATATTTGAGAAATATTTGTTTAGCTTATCTACTTTGTCCTGTGGATCTGTGATCACGTTATTGTCAACTATTAGGCTCTGAATCTCCGTAGTCGTTAACCTTTTTATTGATTATTTCATAACCCCCATGTGCGTTTTATGTTACCTTGAGCATTATCGAGTTCCTTAGAGAAGTATTCATTTTTGAGTACTTTGCTTTCTTTCTGCCCCTTGTTTCTTAAATTTTGATACGCCTCCATTAGCAAGTTGGATTTTAATTCTACCGCTTTCTTCTTCAGGGCATCTCTACTGCGCATTTTTGTTTTATATGAGATGTTATCCAGGGAGAGTATGTATTCCTAACCTTGTGAACTTCAAGCGGTCCATGTTTGTCTAGAATGTGAGTAAAAACCTTTGTCCACATGTTGACTATCAGCTAGGGATACTAAGCTAGAACGGGCTAATTTTTTTGAAATTAGCTCGTTCTGGCTAATTTTAGCCCGTTTTGGCTAATAAAAAAATATTTTCTTGAAAATTTTGAAGCCCAAACGGGCTAAAACGTCGATTTCTTGGATTTCCAGGAACCGGGCCACTATTTTGACGCGATATTTGAGTTCTACGCATCAAGAAACGGAGATTTATGTAAAAAAATTTGGGGGTTTCTCCGGCGGAAGTTTGAGAAAAATGCGACTTTAACTTTTGTGACGTTTTCTATTGTTCTTTCTGATGCGAAGAAGTCCGCGTAGTGACGCCCGTGCCGTGCGGCGAAATGAAAAAAATAGATAATTCGGACTTAAACACCAGCTTTGTACGTTTCTATGATGAGGTCTTCTAATAAGATGTTTATCAATACAACGTAAATTACAAAAATGTTTAAATTAAAATTGCACTCATAAAAGCCTTGTTTCTGAAGCTTCCCTGCACGGCACGGGCGTCATTACGCGGACTTAACCGCATCAGAAAGAACAATAGAAAACGTCACAAAAGTTAAAGTCGCATTTTTCTCAAACTTCCGTCGGAGAAACCCCCAAATTTTTTTACATGAATCCCCGTTTCTTGATGCGTAGAACCCAAATATCGCGTCAAAAGAGCAGCCCGGTTCCTGGAAATCCAAGAAATCGACGTTTTAGTTTGGGCTTCAAAATTTTCAAGAAAATAATTTTTTATTAGCCAAAACGGGCTGAAATTAGCCAGAACGAGCTAATTTCAAAAAAATTAGCCCGTTCTAGCTTAGTATCCCTAGCTGATTATGACAGAAGGATCATCATAATCAACGAGATCATCCCAATAAACCTATTTTAACTCATTCAAAAAATCAGAAGTGTTAAAATTTTTAAACTGCCTGCTTTGGATAATCTTTTGGACCTTAGATATTTCCCCCATAAATTTTTGACACAGTAAACCAAGTAATGGTCGCTAATTGTGAGTTTTATGACACAAACTTTGAGACGCTGTACCTCCTTAAGTTTAATAGAGAAGTATTAAGTATTATACCATTTCTTTCTTTCCTTGTACTACTCTATACTTTGGTGAGAGAAGTTTTAGCAAAATTAAAAAAAAAATATTTGCAAACTGTTGGTGGGTGTGGTCATCAATTACGTAAAAACCGGGCCCTGCCTAAAAGGGCCTCTGGCAGTTTTAGACACTCTTCAACATGGAAAAACCGAATCTGAAATAAAATTTAGGGTTAGGCTGTTTGCTAGATGGTTGTGGTAATTTTCCTGTCTAGACATATCAGATGGTCAAAAGAGTCCATATTTGTACCAATTTACAGTAGTGAAAACAGGCTTCCAAATCATAAGATATGCCCCCATAAAGTAAGAACAATTTAATAACATTTCAGGCTGAAAATAGAGGTATGTTTAAGAATAGCCAGTTTCAAATCAAATTAACTGGTTCTTATAAAAAAAGAATGTACAATAGTGTGCCTCGTATGCCATCAATTTAAATCCACAAGGATTTTGTCTCAGGGAGCTCTGAAAACTCTTACAATTTTTTTTGAATAATTGTGTATACATGTCTTTAACCTGTGTTTATCTAAATGTAAATTATATGCAGATTTAATTTGAGTTGTCCCCTTAAGTCTAAGGTCCTAGTGTTTGGTTTTTCCTACAGATCATCTACAAGGTTGTTGTTGCTGCCGGGGTTTTTTCCCCTGGGACTCTGCTTTAAAGGTCAGTTCTTTCCCCAGGTTTGTCGTGACAACCTAATATGGGAGGTGTAAATTTGTTCCATGTGCTGCAGCATTGATTCTATGGCATGCTGATTTGATAAGAAATTGAGTTCTTCACTGACCGGGCATACAACCAAGTCTCGCTGTTCTTGCGAATACCACCACCCACTCCTTCTTAGGGGGTTTTTCTAATAAAATTGGGTTTATTTATTTCGTTTTATTGTTTATTTTGATATTTGCACTATTTTCTGCCTTCCCTTTCCAAGGCCTATACCATCCGGCTCCTGTTTAGATGAGAGAGGTGCTTCGGCTTAATGTTATTTCCCAACGGGAGGCTGGAATTATGTTCCCTATTTGTACGTCACCGACTAAGAGAATTGTATTCTGTGGATAAGTAGGCCTTGTTCACCTTCACGCCCACTCCCAAGTGTCTCTGACTTACATAGAGTGAATTATCTAAAGTCAGTATTCGTACTTTGATCTCCGAACAATGAGTACATAGCAACCTTAGTGATTACAATACCCTGTGGCCTGTGGTAACCTGAATTATTTTTGGTGTTGAGATTTCTTAGTTAAAACAAAACCACGTTGCTTATAAGTTATACACAATGTGATATTTGCTTCTTCATGTCTCCATGTCACAGTGGAAAATCAAGATAAACCCTGCATCCATTCCACAACAAACCGCGCTTTCTTTATAATGTAATTTGAAGGAATGGGAGCGCGACGAGGAAGCACACAGTATTTTGATTTCTTGTTCATCTCAAAAATAACACACGACAATAACACATTCCGTCCTAGTTGGACATTGCGCGCCTCCCCAGCTCTCTCCACTGATCACGATTTTGGGCAAGTTTTTCAAGTTTGTAAATGGGAAGTTCTTCATTAAAAAACGTGGGATCCCCCAGGGCGATTCAGTTGGTCCAATTTAATTAGTTACCTGCAGTTTTACCCTGGTCGTTTCTATCACTTTCAGCACTTCCGTTAGGTTATCGTATTTATTAGTTTTCCCAACCCTGTTTTCTTCGTTAAGTGGAAGTTTTTAGAGTTCTAATGTTTTCAGAGTTTTCGCGTTAGATAAGTTTAGAACCGAACTGCTCGTGTTCAGATAGGTTTCGAGCCGAACTGCTCGCGTATTAGTTAAGTAATTAAAAGAGCTGTACTACCTGTGATTTGCTTGTTAAGAAAGCCGAACTGCTCTGTATATTACGATAAGTTTTTAGAAAGCCGAGCTGCTTTGAGCTGCTCCGTTGATTTAGTTAAATTTGTGACTGGATAAAATCGTGGTTGTTAATATCAAAGATTGTTGAGCAAGAAAATCCGTTTCTTCGCCTCCGTTTTTTCAATCTTCAAAGATCTCAAGGTCGTAAGTTTATACATATTCAAATGTTCAATTCGTAACGATTTCATGGACCCACACCGGTAAAACCCCCTTGAAGTGGTATTACCAAATCACTAAGGAACTTTATTATTTTGCATATATTCATCCGGTTTGGATATGCGACTTCCCTAATGACTATTAACTTTTACGTTACATAGCTAGACCTGGCTTAGGCTTCTCTTCGTATCATAACATGTGTTCTTATCACAAAATTTTGTTTTCAGTAGAGAATGACTCTCGTAACAGGTGTCCAGGAAATGTTCCATGCTGGGTAGCTAGATGGCATTTTCAACAGAGTTCTTTTGTCATCATTATTGGATCAGTGGCAATTGCAGCAAGTGATAATCGTACCACAAAACTGGACTATTTTGGCAGCGTGAAACTTCTTCTACTGACTTAGGTTTAGGTGGTATGCGTGTCAATAATTTCTTTTTAGTGGCACTCAAACTCACACATGCCTACTCTGATTTTACACTGAATAAGTTTCTTTGATGAATTCCTCTCTATCTTCAATATCTTTATCGTTTACGTTTATTTTGAATCTCTTCCTGACCTTCCGGCCGGGCAACACGGACCTCCCCTGCCTATCCTCTCAGACAGTGCAGTACTGGTAACGCAAGAGAAGCAATCTCTTCTTCGATACATTCACAAAACCATTAGAATAAAAGTTTCCGAACATCGATATCCTCTGCCACAATTATTTTCATTTTTTCTGCAAGCAACACATGCAAAATGAGGCGTGCATTTCGCTTCCTTTGGCCTTGGAAAGGAAGATTTCTTTCACTCCATTGGCTTCAACCTGTAAGGTTGGTGCTGATGTGATGGTATCAAGAAGCGTTAGGTGATATTTATCCTATTGGTGGAAATAAGATTCAGCCAATCTGTCGTTATTTGCTCCATACGGAATGGTATTCCTACCACTCGCTTCCCTCTGACAGTATTTGGCCTACACCTCTTGCCTTCACATGGGTTTTGAAAATTTAGGGTCAGGCTGTTTGCTAGATAGATAGTTACACCCAATTAATGTTTTTAATCAAAATAGTTAAAGAGTTGTATTAACACTATCTTCCCTGTATTTTAGTCTTTATAGGAGGTTTATTTGAGTATCTTACGACAAGTTTAAATACTTCTTTCTGAAATTACCCAAAATCAATGTCATCTTGGGATAGTTCAGATGCTCAAAATATGCTATCAGGTCATACAAAGATGGGATGAAATGCCTTCCCCACTTTAAGCAGCCTTAAACAAATATACAACTGACAATGCTTGAAATAATAGATACTAACTATTTGGAGCGCTGTGTCAAAATCTGTTTGTGAAAGTAAAGAGGGGTACATGGGTTCCCTTTTTACAAAGCTAGAGAGTTCCGTGTTGTATACCAGAAGTGAAAAGGGATTGATTTAAAAAACTGGAAGCCAGTTGCCAGGGTCATTTTCTACTATCAACTAAATTCTTCCAAGAAGGCGTCCACTATTGCAGGAGACGAGTTAAATGAAGCCATAGTGAAGAAAGCATGATTTCGAAGATGAAACAAAACTGACTAAAACTTAGAAAAGCCATGTTATTCGAAGCAGATGAGAGCTAGTGCAAAATTTCGGAACCTCTATCCGGTGAAGATTGAAACACAAATGGCTACTTTGATACTCAAATAAACCTCCTAAAGAAGACTAAAATACATGGTAGATAGTGTTAATACAACTCTTTAACTATTTTGATTAAAAACATTAATTGGGTCTCGAAAACTTCGGTTTGTATGCGAAAAATAGACATCTTTACGTTTTTTAACAACAACAACAACACAAACTTTGAGGCGCTGTACCTCCTAAAGTTTAATTGAGAAGTATTAAGTAACTATCTATCTCTGAAAACTTGTACCCTTCTTTGCTTTCACAAACAGCTTTTGACACAGCGCTCCAAATAGTTAATATCTATTATTTCAAGCATTGTCAGTTGTAAATTTGTTGAAGGCTGCTGCTTAAAGTGGGGAAGGCATTTCATCCCATCTTTGTATGACCTGATAGCATATTTTGAGCATCTGAACTATCCCAAGATGACATTGATTTTGGGTAATTTCAGAAAGAAGTTATTTTACCTTGTCGTAGCACGTAGCATATATTCAGCAGTCATGATGACCAGTGATCCAACTGGTCAGATAAAATGATTCTTCTTAAGATGAACATTTAGAAATTATTGAGTCCAAAAGTCCGACATCTTCTTCCAAGATTTCACTACCTCTTTGTTTGAGTTTTCTATTATTACAACTACAAATAAAATTTTTTGAAAAGAGTGTCAAATGCTCTTTTCAAGAGAATAAAACAAACATAGAGCTCAAGTCAAATCCCATGTGAAAGCAAGAAGTGTAGGCCAAATACTGTCAGAGGGAAGCAAGTGGTAGGAATACCATTCCGTATGGAGCAAATGACGACAGATTGTGGCTGAATCTTATTTCCACCAATAGGATAAATATCACCTAACGCTTCTTGATACCATCACATCAGCACCAACCTTACAAGTTGAATCCAATTGAGTGAAAGAAATCTTCCCTTCCAAGGCCAAAGGAAGCGAAATGCACGCCTCATTTTGCATGTGTTGCTGGCAGAAAAAATGAAAATAATTGTGGCAGAGGATATCGATGTTCGGAAACTTTTATTCTAATGGTTTGGTGAATGTATCGAAGAAGAGATTGCTTCTCTTGCGTTACCAGTACTGCACTGTCTGAGAGGATAGGCAGGGGAGGTCCGTGTTGCCCGGCCGGAAGGTCAGGAAGAGATTCAAAATAAACGTAAACGATAAAGATATTGAAGATAGAGAGGAATTCATCAAAGAAACTTATTCAGTGTAAAATCAGAGTAGGCATGTGTGAGTTTGAGTGCCACTAAAAAGAAATCAACGCGCATACCACCTAAACCTAAGTCAGTAGAAGAAGTTTCACGCTGCCAAAATAGTCCAGTTTTGTGGTACGATTATCACTTGCTGCAATGGCCACTGATCCAATAATGATGACAAAAGAACTCTGTTGAAAATGCCATCTAGCTACCCAGCATGGAACATTTCCTGGACACCTGTTACGAGAGTCATTCTCTACTGAAAACAAAATTTTGTGATAAGAACACATGTTATGATACGAAGAGAAGCCTAAGCCAGGTCTAGCTATGTAACGTAAAAGTTAATAGTCATTAGGGAAGTCGCATATCCAAACCGGATGAATATATGCAAAATAATAAAGTTCCTTAGTGATTTGGTAATACCACTTCAAGGGGGTTTTACCGGTGTGGGTCCATGAAATCGTTACGAATTGAACATTTGAATATGTATAAACTTACGACCTTGAGATCTTTGAAGATTGAAAAAACGGAGGCGAAGAAACGGATTTTCTTGCTCAACAATCTTTGATATTAACAACCACGATTTTATCCAGTCACAAATTTAACTAAATCAACGGAGCAGTTCGGCTCAAAGCAGCTCGGCTTTCTAAAAACTTATCGTAATATACAGAGCAGTTCGGTTTTCTTAACAAGCAAATCACAGGTAGTACAGCTCTTTTAATTACTTAACTAATACGCGAGCAGTTCGGCTCGAAACCTATCTGAACACGAGCAGTTCGGCTCTAAACTTATCTAACGCGAAAACTCTAAAAACATTAGAACTCTAAAAACTTCCACTTAACGAAGAAAACAGGGTTGGGAAAACTAATAAATACGATAACCTAACGGAAGTGCTGAAAGTGATAGAAACGACCAGGGTAAAACTGCGGGTAACTAATTAAATTGGACCAACTGAATCGCCCTGGGGGATCCCACGTTTTTAACGAAGAACTTCCCATTTACAAACTTGAAAAACTTGCCAAAAATCGTGATCAGTGGAGAGAGCTGGGGAGGCGCGCAATGTCCAACTACACTCTTTTTTTTTTATAAAAACACACTTTATAAGAACACTGAGGCTCGATTTCCCAAAAAAATAAGAACAAATTTAGAACATGCTCAGCCTCGGATGAGAAATTAAACAAGAAAAAAGAAGGTGATTTTTGAATTTTTTCACTAAAAAAATCGCTCCTAAAATAAGAACACTTTTAAGAACATTCGAGGCTCAAATTATGAAAAAATTAAGAACATCGAGCCTCGGAAAAAATTATCTGGTTCTTATAAAAAAAAAGAGTGTAGGACGGAATGTGTTATTATCGTGTGTTATTTCGAGATGAACAAGAAATTAAAATACTGTGTGCTTCCTCGTCGCACTCCCATTCCTTCAAATTACATTATAAAGAAAGCGCGGTTTGTTGTGGAATGGATGCAGGGTTTATCTTGATTTTCCACTGTGACATGGAGCCATGAAAAGCAAATATCATATTGTGTATAAGCAACGTGGTTTGTTTTAATTAAGAAATCTCAACGGCAAAAAGAATCCAGGTTGCCACAGGGTATTGTAATCACTAAGGTTGCTATGTACTCATTGTTCGGAGATCAAAGTACGAATACTGACTTTAGATAATTCACTCTATGTAAGTCAGAGACACTTGGGAGTGGGCGTGAAGGTGAACAAGGCCTACTTATCCACAGAATACAATTCTCTTAGTCGGTGACGTACAAATAGGGAACATAATTCCAGCCTCCCGTTGGGAAATAACATTAAGCCGAAGCACCTCTCTCATCTAAACAGGAGCCGGATGGTATAGGCCTTGGAAAGGGAAGGCAGAAAATAGTGCAAATATCAAAATAAACAATAAAACGAAATAAATAAACCCAATTGCATTAGAAAAACCCCCTAAGAAGGAGTGGGTGGTGGTATTCGCAAGAACAGCGAGACTTGGTTGTATGCCCGGTCAGTGAAGAACTCAATTTCTTATCAAATCAGCATGCCATAGAATCAATGCTGCAGCACATGGAACAAATTTACACCTCCCATATAAGGTTGTCACGACAAATCTGGGGAAACAACTGACCTTTAAACAAGTATCCCAGGGGAAAAAACCCCGGCAGCAACAACAACCTTGTAGATGATCTGTAGGAAAAACCAAACACTAGGACCCTAGACTTTCAGGGATAACACGAATTAAATCTGCATATAATTTACATTTAGATAAACACAGGTTAAAGACATGTATACACAATTATTCAAAAAAAATTGTAAGAGTTTTCAGAGCTACATGAGACAAAATCCTTGTGGATTTAAATTGATGGCGTATGAGGCACACTATTGTATATTCTTTTTTATAAGAACCAGTTAATTTGATTTGAAACTTGCTATTCTTAAATATTCCTTTATTTTCAGCCTGAAATGTTCTTAAATTTTTCCTACCTTATTGGGGCATACTTTATGATTTGGAAGCCTGTTTTCAACACAAGTTGAGTGAATTGGTAGAAATGTGGACTCTCTTGGTCATCTGATATGTTTAGACAGGGAAATCATACGTTTTTATCCATCTCATAGCTATAATATCTCTGCTAGAAATATCTATTTCACTTTCAAAATAGTTATTTGTAGATAAGAAGAGAGAACTTGTGAAGATTGGGAACATTTTGAGGTGGCTCATTAATTTTGGCCACCAGTGTATACTTGGGTCTGATTCAAGTGCACGCCAAGCTCCAGTGCTAAATCAAGCTTCTACTAGTACTAGTTCTGGATCTGCTTTATTTAGTATGCAGCAAACATGTTTAGTTGGATGCAACAGGAATTATACACTCTTTATTTTAAAAGAACGAGTAAATTTGACTCGAAGCTTGTTGTTCATAAATGTTCCTCTATTTTCAGCCTGAAATGTTCTTTAATTTATCTTACTTTATAATGATTCATTTGGAAGCCTGTTTTCTTAACTACAAGTTGTGTGAATCGGTACAAATCTGGAATCTCTTGGCAATCTGATATGTCTGTGTGTTGTTAATCTGCTTGGTTTGTAATTATTTGTCAGTCACATGGTAATTTCGTATGATTTTTGTATTGAACTTCGATTTGTCAGCCTCGGTTGGTTCTTGGCTTGTTCTCAAGTTTCGCCAAAATTTGAGGCTCGTGTTCTTACAAAATTATTTTTGTAAAAAAAGTGTATAATTTGTGTTAGTCTTTGAGACACGACACAACATTATTGGTTTCATTCATCAAAACATTCACAACAATGATGCTTGATACTTCAGCAAACACTTTGTTGGGTAACTACAGCATCTGCACGTTGCAATGAGAGGTAAAAGCTTTCTCTTTCTTTCAGCTTAATCACGAACTTTCCTGCCCAGTCTCTTTGCTAAACTCCTTGACTCTCCTTTGGCTGTTAAAATAGTCCAGGAGGAGAAGGGGGGGTATCGTCACCCGACGAGGGAATTTACGGGAATAGGTGATTTTGGTCAATTTCGGGGTGCTGATTCCGAATTTCGATGTTATACGAAGAATTAAGGGGGCTAACAGCCTCGTTTTGACGAAAAACCTCGATTTCAAGCATGATTTAGTTCTGCTTTAAAATAATGCCTATAATGTCTAACATATGTGCAAAATATCTAAAAAAGCAATTCAGGGGTCCTGATTTCAAATATTCCATGTTTTTCGGGGGAAAATTTGGGGCTAACTGCCTCGTTTTGGTGTTAATCTGGATCTCGATTAAAATTGCTCTAAACGCTCAGATATTAGAAGTACGGTCGTAGGTAGTTTATTTTTTCAATTCAAAAGGTCTGGGATTATCTATTGATGCTGTACGGGAATAATGGGGGTTAAAAGGGGCATGAAGGTGGATCGCTTGTTTTCATAAGAATCATGTTCTTGTGTAAATTTTCAGAAGTATTTGTTACTTCCAACAATGTTTGAGAAAAACAACCTCATATATCGATGGTAATTGACAAAATCCTTGGAATTGCTTGCTGCAAAGTGATTTACTTTCTTCCAAATATGAAATGGGACTGTATGAAATCAGGCAATATCAGCATTGACTGCCTTTCTTCCATGAATTCTTCGAATTTAACCATCAAAATCCAAGCGGATAAAGTGTTACATTCTATATAGTTTCATTAGAATTGACTATCTTGAGATTCAGAGTCATCTTCTTTTATTTCCATGTTGTCTTACAAATCATCTTCATCATCAGAATCCCCCAAGTAGTCATCATCAAGCTCCGAAAGAACCTCGCTAACATCTTTCAAAAGCTATCATTGCTCCAAATCTCTATTCTACCCGAGGTCCTGTTGTGTTCTTCAAGGTTGAATTGCAGTTGATGTGTGTTTCTGAACGATGTGAGTTTACCGCTTGCTTCATTAATTGACTCAATACGTGAAGAACCATAAAGGATGAGGATAAATTTGTCCATGTCCTTCAATAACTCTTCACCTGCAACTAAGTAAAGTTATCAAGCTACAAAAAAACCTGTCGAAGCTACCATTCTTCAAAACTGCTTTCCAGAACGCTTGCTTTCCTTAAAAGGCTTAGCACATGCGTATTGCTAGAGAATGCTTGCATTCCTATCTAGGCCTTCCTTTCCTTTCCAGGCAATTATAAAGAGGCACCATCCAGGGTTTTCTGGGTTTTACCTGTGCTATGGTCAACTAGCACTTTAATATCGGGAAAGCTATGTCCAACAATCAATGCCATATATGTATCAATCAAGACGATGACCTTATCATAACGGTGCTCCCAGGCTTAGCAACAAGTGAAACGAGCTTTGTATCAGCTTCTTTATGTTCACAAGATAGATTTTCCATAACAATCAATTTTTTCTTTGAGATCTTTCTACATTCATTTTTACCAGAAAAAATAAACACTTTATCACGAATATCTTTCCTCTCTTCATTGCTTTGTTAGTAAGAATAAAGTATCTTTAATCTCACCTTTATGCAAGAACTTTACCAAATCACTTGATACTATTATATCTAGGCTTGGGATTATTTAGCGAGAACGTTACCCCTAGCCATTCACTCGCCACTTTTGATGCTGTTATTAGAAAACTTAAGGTGACTTTCATATAAAGAGGGTAGGTCCCTTATCATTTTAACATTCCAGAAACAATGCTTCTAATTGCTGTAGCCAGATCAAGCAGAGAAGTATGCATCAATTCTTGTAAGGCAGAATCTTCAAAACTCAAAACAAGATCTGTTGTAGTTAATGTTTTTAGTGTTTTTTAAATCGATGAATCGGGTGTACTTAGAAGGATTCAAACTAAAGCAAGCGAGCGCACAGGTGCCATATTTAGATTCACGCTGGATATTGCCTGTCAGAATGTGCTAGCAACGTGCCCAAGATATCTAGCTATTTAGAAAGCTAATTTTTTACACTTGCCACTATTCTGAATTTTGACTTGGACCATTGATTCTTGGAAGGTTTTCCCTTTAAAAGTAGAAATCGGATCGAGAAATACTACATATGAATCATTTGCTGTGATTCTTTTTTCAAAAGCATTCATAAGTTCTTTACCGGCGTCCTCTATATTCAGAAGGTTTTCACTGATTGGACTTCAACAAGGCAGCCTAATAACAAAATGTATGATTGGTCGTAGCATGGGGCATCAGTGATGTTTCCGACTATCTCCATCTTATTCAACATTGCATACCTCACATTGTCGATGACATCTTCGTAGATTTGATGTTCCAGACCCCTCAAGAAAGTGATCTTGAAACATGCATTTTGAAGCATTTTGAAGCACCAACCATGGTAGCTTAACAAGCATTTTCAGCAGCTTGGTAACTTTTAATTAGTTGCATGTAAAAGAGTTATTGAACGGTATAGAACATCTATCTTCTTCCCGTATGGTTTCTTTCATATTGAGTCTGTCAAGTGGTAAACAATTTTGGCGACATTTCGCAAAGAGAAGAAATGAGAATTCTGTTCAGAGATGCACATCAGTTGAATGTGAATTGGGACAATCCTGAAGAACACGGGCTTGGATGGAAAATCTATCCTCATCCTTTATGGTTTTTCACGTATTGAGTCAATTAACGAAGCAAGCGGTAAACTCACATCGTTCAGAAACACACATCAGCTGCAATTCAACCTTGAAGAATACAACAGGACCTCGGGTAGAATAAAGATTTGGAGCAATGATAGCTTTTGGAAGATGTTAGCGAGGTTCTTTCGGAGCTTGATGATGACTACTTGATGATGAAGATGATTTTTAAGATAACATGGAAATAAAAGAAGATGACTCTGAATCTTAAGATAGTCAATTCTAATGAAACTATATAGAATGTAACACTTTATCCGCTTGGATTTTGATGGTTAAATTCGAAGAATTCATGGAAGAAAGGCAGTCAACGCTGATATTGCCTGATTTCATACAGTCCCATTTCATATTTGGAAGAAAGTAAATCACTTTGCAGCAAGCAATTCCAAGGATTTTGTCAATTACCATCGATATATGAGGTTGTTTTTTTCAAACATTGTTGGAAGTAACAAATACTTCTGAAAATTTACACAAGACCATGACTCTTATGAAAACAAGCGATCCACCTTCATGCCCCTTTTAACCCCCATTATTCCCGTACAGCATCAATAGATAATTCCAGACCTTTTGAATTGAAAAAATAAACTACCTACGACCGTACTTCTATAATCTGAGCGTTTAGAGCAATTTTAATCAAAATCCAGATTAACACCAAAACGAGGCAGTAAGCCCCCGAATTTTCCCCCGAAAAACATGGAATATCTGAAATTAGGACCCCTGAATTGCTTTTTAAATATTTTGCACATATGTTAGACATTATAGGCATTATTTTAAAGCAGAACTAAATCATGCTTGAAATCGAGGTTTTTCGTCAAAACGAGGCTGTTAGCCCCCTTAATTCTTCGTATAACATCGAAATTCGGAATCAGCACCCCGAAATTGACCAAAATCACCTAATCCCGTAAATTCCCTCGTCGGGTGACGATACCCCCCCTTCTCCTCCTGGACTAAAAGGTTAGTTTCTTGTTTATTTCTTGCAAAGTTCTCGCAGCTATCGATGCACATCAGAATTAAATTCTTTGAATCAATACTTTAGAATTTGATATCTTGTCTAATTTGATTAGTTTAAACTTATAGAGAGGCATGGGCCTTTTAGGTATTTTCCTTCCTCCACAGCTTTGTTTTGGTTTGGCCGCCATTACAGTTTCCATACAATTTTCAGTGTTAATCGGGGATAAGCAATACTAAATCCTGGATTAGCTACTCGAGGGCTAAAATGGCTTTGAACAACGCAATACCCCGATTACTTAAGCTGGGATTAGGGAGCTAACCTGGATTAGCCTCTAATCCTGGATTAAGTTAATCGGGGTTTTCAACAACCGGGCCCTGGATTATTCTGTTTGAATAAACAGGTTTTTCGAGATAAACAAGAAATTGGCATTCTTTGCGCTTCTTGGTCGCGCTCCCATTCCTTCAAATTACATTACAAAGAAAGCGCGGTTTGTTGTTGAATGGATGCAGGGTTCAAAAAGACTTCCGTTTGACCACAGGGTATTGTAATTACTAAGGTTGGTATGTACTCATTGTTCGGAGATCAAAGTACGAATACTGATTATATATAGAGTCTTTAGTAGGGGGTGGTTAGTTCCCACCAGCAGCAGGCAGCGGTCAGAGTCGGGAAGATAATTTTTGCTGTCAGGGTAAGCCAAAGGTAGGTTTAAGTTTATTTTCATTTAAATTATATATAAATATATACGAATCATAAAGAATCATTTGACGTGTAGTATGCTGACAAAGAGAGTGCACAATGCTATCAAAGCAGAGGGTATAAGCGTTTCAACATTTTTTTCTAGAATCATAAATTTTAAACTTTGCTATTAACCGTTGTAGGCTCGTGAACTGTTCACTGCTTCCAATCGCGATTGAACAAATTTCTATTAGCTTGATGCAAAGATCGCAAGATTTGCAAATATCTAATTGTTCTTGCTCAGAGGCTAAGATTTGGTGATTGCAACAAACTAAATTTATGTTCAAGCGAAGGGCGGGGTCGCAAGGATCACACGCCAGTTACCATTTTTAGCAATCCCTATGAAAACCAGGCTCGCCAGGCTTTAGTTCAGGACCCCAGTTGAGACGTTTGTTTGTTTCTTAACCTCCATTCTTGATTGTCTAGCACAAGCTGGAACCAGGTTTATGTGGCTATACCTCAACAAAAAATTGCAGAATATATTCTCTTGGATTAGCAACAGAGCGGCTTATCATTGAGAAGTAGCTACCTCCTTTTTGTTTTACCAATTGTAGTTTGCTGAAGTACTCGAGCATTATTTGTTATCTTGATGCGTTATTTCTCGTGATGCGCTTTTTGGAATTTTTTAGTGCGTGAAATCGTGAAATCTGAATCTTCTATTCGTGATTTCGTGAACTCATATAAGATTTCTTCGCAATTATTACAAGAAAATGCTTTTGCAGAAGAATTGAATTTAACAACTGATGATTCTTAGTTTGATTTAAGGGAGTGGTCATTAAGTATGTTCTATATTTGGGCGGAGGGTATTTAGGAGGGGTACGGGATTTTTTGAGTATTTTAAGGTGGGGTATGAAATAAATATTGACACTTTTGGAGGGGTATGAAATCAAAATCACAGTTTCTGAAAAAATTCTTTCATACTGTTGTGTATAATAGTTATTCAATGTTCCAAATAGTTGCTTAAATGCTCCAAGTAGTTATTCAAAAGTTCCAAGTATATAGATATTCAAATGTTCCAAGTATTCATTCAAATGTTGAGCTATCAGAGTCATCAGACGCTTCATCTTGGCTTGATTCAGACACATCAGGTGAACCTGTAGAACTGCTGCTGGCAGTTGATGAAACCCACTGAAAAATTGTTCTTTGTGGCTTGGCTTTCAAACAATTCTCCTTCTTTTTCCTATTTCTCTGAGAAGTTTTTTCTAGATTGTCCTGCATTTCATCAGTAAGGCTTTGCACAGAAGTATGACCAGCAGGATCAAATAATTTTTCATCAATAAGCCATAATAATGCTTTGTGATGGAATCTCCGTACAAGTTTGGCATCCTTCTCTAAATCAGAGAGCTGAATCAACTTTCCTGCATCATTTTTTTGCAAATCAACCAGGCTGAGTCCTCCCTTTGTCAACAATTTTATCACTTCTTCTGCTTGACATGCATCAACATGCAAGCAGTGGAACGTTTCATAGAATCACTAAAATTCATCAGTTAGAGCTTAGGAGGGGTAGGAAACTACTTACAAATATTTTGAAGGGGTACGAAACATATTATTGAAAAGTCAGGAGGGGTTTGAAATTTTCATAAAACTTCTGTAAGTACCCTCCGCCCCAGTATAGCACATACTTAATGACCACTCCCTCACGCAACTATGAGTGCTTCACTCCAATGAACTCATCATTCGTGAACATCTAACTTTAGTGTGTGAATGCGCGGGAGGTCAAATATCGGTGCGTGAATCAAGCCTACATGGCCCGATATTCGCCTGCATATATTTTCACTTGGAATTCACACAGGCCCATACAGTTCTAGAATTGAAAGAATCGAAATGAAACTCGCTTATCCATAACTTCTTTTTCAGAAGCTGATGAAGTTTACGTTGGTTTTTGCCGTCCTTCTTGGACTGGCATTGTGCATTACTGGTAAGCTGTTAAGAAATATGCCCCAATCAATAATAGCTACCAATACTTACAGCAGCAGCATGAGGTATTAGGGACTTTAAGCAATCAAGACGGCAACACCAGATAAAACTTAAAGTTTCCTTTTATCATCATTTTGAACCTTGGGCAACCAAAACACTTCCAAATCTAGGGATTTGCAATTACAGGTTATGGAAAATTCTAAACCCCAAACAGGTTGACAGGCCGTCAATTTTCAACGCCAAATATGTTTTTCAGTCTTCCAGGTTTCAGAGCCTGAAATTCTATTCTTAGACCACAAATATATTCAGCATCATCTCAGACGCTTTTTCAACTGGAGGGGGGACATGAAAAGGGACCCCAAAATTTCGTCCCTCCTCATCCCGTTAAATCAATGAGTACTCCCTGTGACTATGAATAAATCGGTGATGATGATGATGATGTTTTTCTAGCAAGTCAAAACGCAGAGTCAGAAGTCTCCAAGGAAGCAGAGCATGATGCTGTAAAGGAGGAAGCTTCAACTGCCACTGACTCAGAAGAGGACGAGGCTTCCCATGCAAAAGAGGAACAGGACCCTGACAAAGCGAATAGCCCCAGTGATGAACTAGAGCTTGAAGAGCACGATGTAGATCAACTCAACTCAGAAGAATTGGAAGAAGATACTGATGTTACCAAAGAAGGTAGAAAAACTATTTAGAGTGGCTGGTTTCGATTTCCGTGAAACTCGAATTCTTCTTTTCGTTTTCTTAATTTGTAATGTTTGCAGTAACGTGGAAGGACTTTGGCAGTTATAAAGAGGGAGTGTAGTAATATGGAGGAAGTCTTGGCAGTAATGTGGACAGAGTTTAAGAAAATATTGGGGCTGTGTAGAAATGTAGAGGGGCTTTGGTAGCATTGAGAAGGAAAATCTACAATGAATATGGGACAAATCTAAGATGGGGTACCAGCAATGCGAGCACTGCAAAATAATCCACGATAATCTGTCGTCTTAAGATTATTTTTTAGTACTCGTGTTATCGTCAAAAGTGCCTTTAAGGTCTCAGAAAAACATTCCTTAACTTTTGATAACATTATCAGACGGGTGTACGTGTCTAAGGTATGTTATAGTCATTCTTTTTTAATCAATGACAGTTGTCTTTCGATCAAATATGGAAAATGTATTACACAAGTTTCCTACAATCCATAGGCATTCAGGATCCTGCACCATTACATTGGTGGAGTAGAAGGAGGAGGAGGAGGAGGAGGAGGAGGGATGTGCGCAGACGCTCGTTTCGTCGCAGACGCGTGTTTCGCAGACGCCAGTTTCGCATACGCTGGCTTCGCAAACGCTTGACTCGCAGACGCTGGTTTGGCAGACGCTCGTTTCACAGACGCAGGACTCGCAGACGCAGAGCACACTTGTTTCGCAGACGAAGCATGATTCGCATTCGCAGATTCTCGAGTTCCAGTTACTTGACTACTCGCAGGAGGTCCCGCAGACGTGGCTGAATACAAATATAAGGCTATAAACACTGTCCTGCATTAGTTCTGCAAGGAACAGTTTTCGTTTTTAGTTAGTCAACATTTCTCTAGTTTTCAAGTGCAACTAAATCCTATATCGAAAATGACTAATTTGCAAAGATATGGACTGAAAATGTTAAATGTAGTGGTAGCGAACGAGTGACCACATAGATCTCTGACACAGAACTCTAACTGACAAAGATCTCTGGATGCTCAGATTCTGCTGAACAACCTTCTTGCTTGGCTCCCATGGGTATAGCACAGCACATAGTACAATGGGTTTACCACTTTTCTGTCGAACCTCATGTAAATGGGTATTAAATCTGAGAAACAAATTTTTTATAAAGTTAGGTCTAAATTTACGACAATTGTGTAATATAAACGTGAATTGGGGTAAGCTGCCACCGTTTGGTTCATAATGCTTGATATCATTTCAAAAATATTGGTATCATAAGTAGGTATGCTTACAAAATACAGTGGCACACCCCTATCCAATCCAACAGCTGGTCATGTACCATCTAAGTATTTGCACGAGGTTGATAACTAAGTCTTTTTTCGTGATTTGATTTCAACAAAAAATTAAGAAAAATGACAAGGAGCGTGCAGTCAGTCTATAAAACGCGAAAACAATAGATGAAGATGTGATGCTAGGCCCGCTTGTCTAGCTCTAAAAACATAGTCAGTATTGTCGCAGTTTTCTAACCCCAGAGTAGTTTGAAACAAGTGATTTCCTAAACAGGATTTAGTTGCACTCGATATTTTGTGTAAGCTTTTTTATTTTTCTACTTGCACCATGCTATACTGTTTGGTAGTTGTTTGATTTTTTCCAAGTTTTTCATAATATTTACTCTTTGCAAAGAACAGTTTGGCCTTTAGTGCTTCTTCCCTGAGTGACTTTGCGACCAGAGGGGATAAAGAAGAAATCTCTCATCTTTCTATACATCTCACTTGTTCTACTTTCTCCGTAGCTTTTCTCTACTTTGCACCATCATCGATAGACAGGGAATTAACCATAACATTCTAGCAAATCGGGTAACAGAACATCTGAAGGTAATTTTGCGCTCCTTGAGGGAAGGCAATCATTTTAAGCCCTGGGAACATTCTGATGAATATGACATTGTGACGTCATCAATGTCGTCATCAGACGATGGTCACGAGAAATCCACTCTCGGAATATTCCATCGATGATCACATCATTGGAAAAAGCATCGAAAACTGAGCAAATGAATATAGAACACTGATGTTATTTGACTTATCCTTCATATGATTACAAAACGAAAAAATTATTGAAGAGTGTGGAATAATTTAACAAGGCGAAAAAAACATTGAGTGCATCATCGGAATTCAATTAGGGAACAATTTTTTTAATATTCACTGTACAAAAGTAAACAAAACTTTTAAAGAGGAGTAATGAGTTGAAATTAAAGCTGAAAAGAGTTATCGAATTTATGATTTAATTTCATTTGGCAAATAAATCGTCACTTAAAGAGAAATCATACACTTCCCACGCATTTCCATTTGTACGAAAATCAGAAATATCTTGCTCTTCTGCTCTACCTCCTGTTTTTCCCGTATCACCCTCCTTGCATCTGTCGTACATTTCTTTGTCTGCATCTACTTGCTTTGGCAAAGTAATGCGACATCATAAACTTCCTTTGTTTCCTATTCAAGGGCAAAGATTGGGGTATCTGTTAATTATCAGCTATTTCACTAGTACCGCTGCACCGATGTAATGATTCCAAATGTTTCAATGGTAAGGAATGGATGATGATTGTATGAAGAATTCAAGCTTTTTTCTCCCGTTTGGTTCAAATGGGAACAACTACGGTAGTTTAACTACCGAAGACACTCCGCCGAAATGAGTAAAGATAGAAATAACAATCAAAACAGAGGCAACAAAGGAAAAGGAATTTGGAAGGAGGTGAAATTGTTTTACCAAAACAAATGGATGCAATTATTCTCCTAGGTGATGTATGTGTAGTGCAATGGAGGGTGTGCATACGGTGAAGTATATTCAGTACAGCGGCGGCATACCATTAGTACGTAGAGACACATCATCGGTATCAAGGGTGCACATGTGACTACCCCAAGCATGTTCTCAGTCGTTTCAAAAAGTCGGTTCCAAATTATTAAACAATGGTAATTGATACTAGGCATGTTAAAATCGTTCCTGGAATGAAATTTGTATACTAGAAATTCTGACTTCTGATTTCCCAAATAATAAGTCATCCTCAATGGACGGCCTAATTAAAAGTGGCACACAGTATAGGACTTCACGTGGTCTTGCTTGCACTCGGAAAAAGTATTGGTAAATTAACAAATTTGGAGCAAACCTTCCAAATTGCATTTTCCAGCAATTCAAGCATCAATTTTTTAGAAATCTTCCCTCTCGGTGGTAACCGTGTACCGCATCAGGTAGCCAGGTAGTACAATTTCCCTGACGTACGCACAATGTTTCAGGGTTAGGTAGCTTTACGTAGGTGCATACAATCTTTCAAAAAGCACAGGTGGTTCGAGTTGAAAAAAAATTGATATTCCTTCTCAAAAGGCATTCTCCAGCAATCTGGAACATCAAAATTGGGCGAAGCAGTGGAAGAAAGAAGGAAAGGATCTTGTGGGAGTACAGGGTGTCAGGGACAGGGTGTTGAAAGTACAGGTAGAAGAGGGGGTTTAAGTGTGGCAAGAGTACTGTGAACGGCTGATATTCAAAGCTTATTTAAACCCTTATGACTATTTCTCCTTTGTTCTGTAGAAAATGTAGAAAATGGATGGGACAGTAGTGAATGCAGAGGAAGTATTGGGACCGTGGCAGGAACAACAGTTCAGGAAGTAAGAGAAGCAATAATAAGATGAAGAGAAGGGGTGCAGAAATGTCTAAACGCTGTATGTGGTGAACGAGTTGCTAGCTGGAGGAAAGCTGCCTGAGTCATGGAAAAGTAGTTTAGTGGTGCCATTGTTGAAGGGGAAAGGGGAAGCAACGGAGTGTGGAAATTACAGGACAATAAAGTGGATGGAACATGGAATGAAGCGATCGAAGAGAGTACCTGAGGCCAAAATAAGGAAGGTGGTTGATATAAGTGAGGAGCAATATGGATTTAAACCAGGAAAGATGACAACAGATGCAGTATTCATAGTTAGACAGATTCAAGAGAAGTATTTGGAGAAGCAGAAATAACTTTTTATGATATTCATTGATTTGGAGAAGGCCTTTGATAGAGTGCCGAGGAAATTGATTCAATATGCATTTAAAAAATATTGTAACAAGTACATGGTAGGGGTAGTTATGAAGATGTATGAAGAAGCAAATGTAGTAGTGGTGGTGGATGATGGGATCAGGTCCAGACAGTCCGAAGTGAAGGTGGGTGTTCACCAAGGGTCAGTTTTGTCACCACTATTGTTTATTTGTGTGATAGATGAGTGACTGATGGAGTACACGTATTTTTTTGTAAGCAGCTGCCGTATAAACAAGGCAGTGCTCGAAAAGACAAAAAATTAAGCAACTCCAGTACTGGACAGAGAAATGCTAAGTAATTTGAAAATTTTAGTTCTGATCCAATGGGCAATGAAAATCGTGCAGCAGCTATAGAAAAGAAGGTAACTGTGGATTGTAGTAGCCTGGCACACTTTAGTTTGCAAGATACCATCGACATTTGTTTTACAACAGCTTGTGAGATAGTATTATAAGAAACAAATTTTTCAATAAAATAGCTAAGCAATTGTTAAGCAATTTTGAGTACTCAAATTTGCCCTCTAACTAAGCAATATTTAGTACTGAGCTCGAGCTGAACTTTCTTATAAAGGATACGTGTAGAGAGTACTAATAAGACTAGAAATGAAAATGGCCAAGAAATAATAAATATTGATAATAATAAAATATAAATCAAGTCTGATGAAGTAATTAAAAACTGAAATTAAAAGGGAAAAGAAAATTATAGTTAACAGATTTTAGGTGTAAATAGGCACCTATATTCCTAATTTTTGGGCCTATTTCAAAGTTCAAATGAAAATTATTTTCACGCGTAGATTGCCTTGCCCCTTACTTCTTCCTACTACATCAATACCACATCAACCCCTGACGAGCCTTCATAATGATTAGATCCTTACAATCATACTCTCATAGAAATGAATATTGATGTTTACATTGGCAGAATTTTGCTTTTTTTGTATTCGATTTATGTGAATAAGCACAGCAAAAAGATTTAGCCCAGCCATTTGCGTTTTCTTCGAGTCGGAACCACGCACACCACGCCGCTCTTGGTTGAGCTTCTGAATCCATTGTTTCCTCAAAAACTCAAATCAACATCTTTTTTGAATTGCATTTGTATCCTTGCTTGTTTTTTGCTTTAAAACTGATCTTTTACGGTTTTTATAGCACCTTTGCGCCGCAAACCGAGCAATTATCACAGTAACATCAACATGAAATTCACCAAGGCCCAAATTTCAATATTCATCTCTGACGTTAGATTCGAAAACGAGTCGTGGATGCAGAAAATACACTCTAAATTGCTTTTATAGAGAAACGGGGTTTCGAATAAAAGATATATTCATTTTCATGTTCAGGATGTCGAGGGCTTTCAATTCAACACAAGTCATTTTACTTTAGCAGGTCCCCTAAGCACTAAGAGTGATTTTTGGATAATGTCAATCTTTTTTTTTACAAGAACCAGTAAATTTGATTTGAAGCTGGCTGCTCTTAGATATTCCCCCTCTTTCAGACTGAAACGTTCTTAAATTGTTCTTAAATTCATATTGATTGGGAAGCCTATTTTCGCTATCACTTGTGTTAATTGGTTCAAAAGTGGACTCTCTTGACCATCTGATATATCTGTGTGCTGTCAATTTGCTTGTTTTGTAATTATTTCTCAGTCTCATGGTCATTTCGTATAATTCTTTTATTGACCTTTTAATGATCAGCCTCGGTTTGTTCTTAAAATTGTTCTTAAGATTTGGCAAAATCTTAAGCTGTGTTCTTATAAATTACTCTTATAAAAAAAGAGTGTAAGGGCAGTGGTGCACCGTGAGTTCAAAGACTAGGTATTCAGGGATAATGTTTTTCGACCACGCCCAAAAAATTGAAGAGGCTGGGACACACCCCAATAAAATTCTATGGAAATGAACTAGGTTGATTTTCCCTGCTTCACATTTATGCTTTAACGTCAGATAACTATCGGCATTATATTAGAAAACCAACGTAAAACAAACGAAAGAAGAATATCTAGCGGCTCTGGCCTAGCCCAATAGGCCTTACGGGCCTATATAGCTTACAAAAAATATAAGATTATAATATTCTTTACTTAACCTCCACCAACTTGCTTTCTGTCACCGTGCAACAACAGAGTTCTTAAAGCTTCCCTTCTTTCTCGGAAAGCCTATAGACAAATTTGTTTCTTCCCTTTATTCGGTTTGTCTTTGTCTTTAAGTCGATATGAAAAGTGTGCCTTCTGAACTTTGAGGCATTGATCAGCACATTGTCAGAGTTAAATAATGTGCGTATTTTGCTATTTGAAACCTACAGGACTTGCCGCTTCAGTCGTTTTGCCAACGGGGATTTTGATTGGTTAAAGCTGCTTCAAAGTTCCCCTCGGGGAACGTTGGTTGTAAGCTTAGAAAGTATCCGCCCGTTCTCAAAAGCAAGTTTTAAGAGTAAGGTCAATAAAAATTCCAAAGGGGCCGAAATGTCAAGCAGACATTGTCATGCAGCATGCAGACATACAGACAATTACCATCAATCAAAAAGCCGCCTACTAGCCGTGATGGAAAGCTCTTTATCGTCAGAACAACAGCACAACACAATTGAATCACTTCTCTTGAGTAAAGAACTTCCATCAAATCTAAGCTGCCCAACTCATCTGGAAAGCATGAAACACCCAAAGTTGAAGTAAAGTTATAATTAAGAAAAGCTTACAGATCTTTCTGGAAATCTAAAATGCATAAAACCCCAAAATGAACTTTTCTGAATGAAATTAATAAAGAATTTGCGTATGAAATTTACCAAGGTGAATCTCCACTAGCCGGAAAAAATCGAGACTCTACTTTTGTCGCTTTTACACATATGCAGTTTATGTCTGATAAAAACAGGGCGGGAAAAGTCAAGCACTTCAAAGCAGAAACCATTCCTACTTTTTGCAGAATCGCTTCTTGCAAGAAGTCGCAGCGGAAAATATCGAATCGCGCGACTTTTCTCGCCTAGTGAAGATCAACCTTATACTGCGCCCTCGCAATCACAATTTAGCAATTGAAAGGGTAGACATTCAAGACCAAGTTTTGCTAGAGAGGAAATATCGTGTGATTTCTGCTTTATATTATTACTGTCGAAACTGAACTTCACATTGCAAGTAATGGTCCAGCATATAGCTAGCGATGTTCGTGAAAGATTCTTGTTAAAAATCTTCAACAAATTCCCAAGCTGTGAGTTTTTGAAACCAAGTGACCTATTTCAGTTTATTTTAATTGATAAAGAAGTGGTCCAAGATCTTCTATCATTCTTATCATACATAATAAAAGAAGCGATGCCCAAACATAAGCCTCACGTCTCATAATACTATAAGTATTCTACCGTTTCAGTTCTGTATTATTATTTCATTTTCGCGTTATAGTTCTTATTATGTGTTTAGTAGCTAGTGTTCGTAAATTTTATTGTAGGCGTTTGCCCTATGAAACCCTATGAAATTCTTAAATATTGAAAAAAAAACATTCCATGCACATTGATTATGTTTTGTCTTTTTACTAGCTTTTTTGTCTTTTATTTAGTTTCTCTTCTTGGAGCCGTAGTACCAGTGCTAATTTCCTATTTGTAGGGTAACAACCAAGTCTTCAAGCAGGCGCTTTAAACGGAAGAATAAATTCTCAGGAATCGGAAGAAGGTTATTCTGTATCTATAACCAAAATAGCAGTATAAGCAACAAAATACAATATTATTTGGTTCAACTTAAAAATATTTGAGTTAGTCTAAAAATTAGTTGAGCATAATACTATCTTTATCCACAGCATGCACGAAAGGTACTCTGGAGGATGTTCAGTACTGTTGTATAAGAATATCATCAGTACAGTGGAGGGATAACATTAGCGCATTGAAGGGTATTATTTCTACAGTGCTTATGGTATCCCTCAACAGTACTGATGGTATCCCTTCAAAGTACTTATGGTATCCCTTCATAGTACTCAACGTCCTCCAGAGTACTGATGGTATCCCTTCATAGTAATGAACATCCTCGAAAGTACTGAAAAGACAAGGGTGATAATGAAATTAAATAAATTCCTGATTTCTCTCTCCACTCTAAAATTTTGTACTGTCAAAAGGCTGAATGCCATTTGGAGTATTTAGAATGAAATCTTATACAGGGCTCTTTAAAGGTTGATAATAATGGTTAAAAATTGCAATCTAAAATTAATTGGCATCTAAATAAAGCGAAAATAGTTTAAAATAAAATTTGTAAGAACTAATATGATACATGTTTAAACAGTTGCATAAAGTAGCGTAATCTTACATATTGAATGTGACAAAACCCACTTTTTTCTAGTTAAGTCAAGAAATGTATGAAATTTATTGCAAATACTAAAGCTGGTATTTCAAAAGAATCAAATGTTTTGGAAAACAATTTTGAAAGCATAGAAGCATATTGACCAATTAATCATTTTAGAGGGTTGTTCAGGTAAAAAACAGCAGCAACTGTAGCTAAAACTCTCGACTGCATCCACGAAATGATTAGGTCGTTTCAATTTTAACTGAAACTGAGATTCATTCAAATAATTGCAAAGGTCTCACTATTCAGTACTGTCCATCGAATTTTATCGTGTTCTGACACAATCAATATTAATGATTAAATGAAATTATAAGATCTATAAAATATATTTAATAATAAAAGTTAGACGCCTTCGTACAAAAGGGAATAACTTACAGCTTGATCTTCCTGCCAGACTTAAAGTTAGCTAGTTGACGAACATTAAATAACCGTATTTACAAAAATAGAAACCACTCAATTAAATAGAAAATGAAATAAAAGGCCAATCAGATTATCCACAGAATGATTTCTGAAATCCCATTGGTGAGTAGTCAAATCTTTCTAGGATACCCAGACCCCTTGCAAATGCACCTCAAAAGTTTCTATTTACTCTCGTCAACCAACTTTAAGACTATGCTACAGATCAGAAAATAAAAGTACGAAAAATTTAAAAGTTTTAGCACTTGGTTATCGAGGAAAAAATGTTGTGCCAATTTGATCTTAATCCAGAAATTTCAAGTAAAAAAACATGGGAAGAGCGACACTCAAACTCTGGATGTGTATTAATACTAATAAACAAAGTCGACAGTTCAAGGTTTGAGTCCTGCTTTCTCAATTGATTTTCTGATTTCTGCTACCTCTAAATCTATACATGTGAAATCTTGTTAGCTTACTTACAAAGGCAATGACATCATTGCTTGCAAATTTTTACGGTCGATCAAAGATGAGATCAAAATAGAATCTTGCGAAGAACTGCAAATCTTGCAATCTCCTCTACGACTGCAGTTACTGCTATCTTTGGCATGCGGAGTATTCAGATACCATCTGGAAATTAGGCCTACTTGCGCATTTCAGCATCTTCTTCTCGAATCTTCTGCAGACATTCTTCACGAAGACTGACAATCTTCGACATTGGAAATGAACCAGGAACTTTGAAGCAATCCTAAAGATATGAAATATATTTTATTAACTGTAGTTTGAGATGAATCGTAACATAAGGGCAATTTTAGAAAAAGGATTTTGAAAATTAATCGAGATGATTTGTTTGCATAAGCATGACCCAAGCAGCAAGTTATTGTTTTGAGTCCTACTTTGGAGTTTTCTATATGCATCAATATCTAAAACTACACTAAACAAACTAAGATAACATAACAGTGCCATGAATTGCATAAATAGGCATGTAGTCTTCGAAATGAACAATACTCAAAATAAGCATTTATGATAAGTAAGTTTATCAAAAAGAGAAAGGACATAAAAACACATTACAGTTCATATACAAGAAGACAAGAAACAAGAGGCTAGAGACGAAAAGGGCTGCGGTAGTAGAATAACAATGATTTTGCTTGATAGATCGTAATGTGTTCAACCTAGATTCGAAAACCAACGCCAACGCATGCGTAGAAGCAACGCCAACGCATGCGTAGAAGCATGAGCAACTCAGCGATCTAGCAACATCTGTACCTTGTTATTCACTGGTCGTGTCATGTTTTTCTCACAGGCTATCTCGATTGGAAGGCCAATTTACAAATGTCACGAGTGATATATGGCTTTAGAGCGCGTAGCATTAGAATTGAAAATCAGATAAACCAAACTGGGCGAACGACACACTTCCACTCAACTTGCCAGATTAACTCGACCAAAAACTAAATAAATTCAACAGTATTTGTCCCAGGGTCTTTTTAACGTGCAGTTCTACACAAAATTTGCAGTTCTAAACCCTTGTTGTGCAGTTCTAAATATATAGAAGTAAGAAACGATATCGAAGGAGATTATGATAATGAAAATAACGCTAAATACGCCCTTTTGCAGCAATATTTTGCAGCATCAAATTCAAAATTTTCCCAACCCTTGGCAGCAAACATGTTGTTGCCTCAAGAATGCATAAGGTTTAGGAAGATGTTGACACGTACTGCTGATATAATCTTGAGCAAGTTAAAATCAAATCGGATCAATCAAATCAATATATCTATTTTTAATGTTAAAAGGAAACTCAAAATCCTAATCCATGATGGATCTTTAAAGAAAAAATCAGTATGTAATTAGATTTTTTTTTCAAAATCTTCCCAGACAGTGTGCCTTCCATACTATATTTCTCTTTTCTCTTAGAAAAAACCATGTTTCGTCCCTCTGTTAATCAAATAAAACTAAACACAATAAACTACAAAGACAAAAACGAGAACAAACAACAAAATACACATGACTCAGCATTAAGTGTGAAAAAGATAAGATAATTCACAGTTTACCTTTATCTCAAGACCACCTCAAACCGACCACAATTTTCTGGAAAAGGGTTATCAATTCACACCAGGAGGCTCTTCCTCTTATATTTCCATTTACACGAGCAAAAGCAAGGAAGGAGGGTCATGATCCTTCAAGGATCGCACACAAAAATGATACTATCTTATTGCAGCGTTCAAAAATGAAATAAGCTTCAAAAGTATAGCCAAACCAAACTGACCTGTAAAAACTTGTGACAGTCCAATGCGAGTAAATCATTCGTTATTTCCTGTGGTAAAATAAAGAAGATATTAAGGAGCTTTAAATAGGAAAGGGTTGATGGTATATCATACGTACCCCATAACGTTAAGTAGTCATATATCGTAGCGCTTTAATGGTTTCTATAACACAATCTAAACTCCAGTTTTTGCTTTCAGCTGACAGTTTCAGGTAGTATAAGATAAAAGAAAGTCCGAATATATTGAGAATTCAAGATGAATATATTCGGACTTTCTTTTATCTTATAATACCTATATATCTATAGCAATTTTTGAAAACGTGCGCAAATATTTTCATAACAAAATCTTGAAGATGTATACCAAAATTTAGAAAAAATCTTCAAAATTGATAGTAACGCCCTAATTATACCAGTTTTTGAAAATTGGAGACCCATGCTAAATAGGAAGATCAGAATCTTCGTGATTTTTTATCAATACATTCGACCTTAATCTAATGGAGATATGATAAAAGGTCATCATCAGAGACATTAGGTGGTAAGGTCGAATATATAGATAAAGAAAACGGAAATTTCTTACTTTCCTCTTCCTTATCAAGTTATTTGCCCGAACCAACATATTCAAAATAAGTTGTATTGTCATAGGAGAAATGTGAAAAATGATCGTACCTTAAAAACTACGCATATATCGTTAAAATCTTTGCTTGCAAGAAACTTCTCTTTATTCAATACTATTAGCGTGAATGCAACTCTCAATAAAATCTTTGATCCTTCATAGAATAAACAGTCCCATATTCGCAGTGCTGTCTACAATGAAAATTAGTATAAGCATTCATGCAAGTTGTCTGCTGTCTACAACGAAAATCAATATAAGCATTCATGCAAGTTGTCTGCTGTCTACAATGAAAATTAATATAAGAATTCATGCAGTTGTCTGCTGTCTACACTGAAAATTAGTATAAGTATTCATGCAAGTTGTCTGCTGTCTACAATGAAAATCAATATAAGCATTCATGCAAGTTGTCTGCTGTCTACAATGAAAATCAATATAAGCATTCATGCAAGTTGTCTGCTGTCTACAATGAAAATTAGTACAAGTATTCATGCAAGTTGTCTGCTGTCTACAATGAAAATCAATATAAGCATTCATGCAAGTTGTCTGCTGTCTACAATGAAAATTAGTACAAGTATTCATGCAGTTGTCTGCTGTCTACAATGAAAATTAATATAAGCATTCATGCAGTTGTCTGCTGTCTACAATGAAAATTAGTATAAGTATTCATGCAAGTTGTCTGCTGTCTACAATGAAAATTAGTATAAGTATTCATGCAAGTTGTCTGATGATCGCATGAATGCGTGAAACTCGTTGTAACAACGAAGATGTGCTTCTTTTCTGAGTCTATCCTATGTAAGTATTCATGTAATAGTCTAATGTATGTGTTGAAATATATCACCACAATAAGCTACCATGACTGCCATAAAACTATGGTGACCCAACGAAGAATATAAAACGTAAAGATAAAACGCTCGATTCATCAATGTCATTCTTCATTTTTCAACAGGAAGATTTGACTGATACAATAGTGAAGTTTTGCTCGACACTTGAAATGATAGAGAGATGGGCAAATATACTCTCGTGAAGTATTAATTTATGTGCAAACGCCTGATACCTGAGGAAGATAAGCATTGAGATAATGCATCAGGTCTCAGGTGGGGTATAAGCCGTCAAAAGTGTTGAAAGTGTTTCAGTTAAGAAGCAAAGGGAGATAAAATTACAAACCTCCACAGGTAACACATCCATGAAAAGACAAATGAACCATTTTGACGTTGTCAAATTCAAATCGATACCATTCAGCTTGAAGTGTGAATATAAGTCTGGGTGTCGAGCCCTAAAGTCGAAGAGGAAACGTTTATGAACCAGGGGCGTAGGTAGAGGGGGGCTAAAGGAGTCGTGGGTTCTCCCCTTTTGTAGAAATGTCCATACATATTGATTGATGTAGAGAACATATTTTAGCTGCTATTAACCAGAAGGAGTTTGTAAAAGTTTTGAACAGCTCCCCCTTTCAGAGCTTCTAGCTATGTTCCTATATCAACAGGAATCATTATAACTGTAGGTATCTGGTATATCCTACGGTACCCGTGTTGGAACCACTGCAATACCTGGTATGTTTGGCAGAGAGTCACACAATCAATACACAGGGTGCAACTAACAAAGGGCAAAACCATTTTCGAGTTTCGAATTTCTGAATATCCGGGCAATGGATCATGATGGGGAAAAACATCTTAAAACATTGGCCATGGTGTGTGCATTTTATCACAAGCGTTGTCACTTATGCTTCTTAATTTTGTAGGTCCTTGGCTTTGGAGAAGGCTATGTGATTCCTTTGAATCCTACGAGTGTGAAGATGGCAATGGCAATATTTTTTTCTCTTGAATATACAAACAACAACATTCTTCGTACAACTAAATATCAACCTCTAAGAGATTTTATAAACCACCAATATCTAAAGTATTGCCCATGTTTGTCGCCGTCCCAATACTGGCCTGACTAAATTGAGCCTCTACATGGCACCAAAGTAGCCTGTTATTGATACCCTTCGATAAATATTTCGTAATTTTAGCATAAAACAAGCCAAGCAAGTAACACAAACGAAGTAAGTTTCTTCAGAGTCCTCAATAAAAATGATTGATCCGAGGAGCTCTGACTCATTAAATGCTTGAGGAACTAAATGCTTGAACTGAGTAGGCTGTACGATACGGTTATTACAACCACCAAACATAACGCATGGTAAGTAAAGTACATTGTAACCAATTGAGTTGCAGACACACTTACGAAAGTAGTTCCATGAGAACACGGCACTCCACACGAACACCTATCAATTCGACTGAATAGAAATCTGCCAAAATAAATGAAAATGAATAGACACAAATTGATAAATGAAGATTATCACAGTTGTAATGATTGACAAATTCAAATAGGAATCAGATAGATAAGCTGAATAAATAAAGAATCAAAGTATTCATTATCATGCGATGGTGTATTGAATCAAAAAACCTTCATTGCCTAAAACTACAATTGCTGACAAACTCCAGTCTCTCATTCCTCCATAAAATTTGTTAATTTGAAGGTGAATCTAATAGATTTGAAAAACTTAATTGATCCTTCTATTTTCTTGCCAATTGTTGAATTTGCAAGAGAAGATTGCCAACAATTTTTGAGGTTTTTGCTATGCAAAAACCTTTGTTTGTGACTGCAAAGCATTGATGAGAGTCTTTAAGAGGATCAATCAAAGTAAGAGGTCGCCCAAATTGATCGCCAACCTTCATGTCACTCGCCAATATATGAAAATAATCGAAAATTTGATTGTAATAAATACATAAATGATAAAGTTCCAACAAGCATCCCACCTGGAACTAGCCGCTCTATGATTTCAACAAGAAGCCAGAACGCATGTTCTTCATTCTTCGTTATCAGTAAAAGCATGCCAGCCACATAATTTAGGCCCTGCAAGATAAACGATAAAATTGAAATCAGGAGTTAGAATACCCAATATATCAAGTGGGTTATTTAGAGGGTGCAGCGGTGCGCACTTAAAACCAGTTACTTGCTGCTGGAAATTCTGGATGGCGTATTTTCTAACCAACATTATGTCAAACTCAAATCATGGGGTTGCCTTGTGGGCTGTAATATTCAATTTGGAAATTTCTGTAGCACAAATGGGAGCAGGAAACACACTATGACCTTACATTACTATGTAGTGCATACTACCAGTCCCTTACCGGAAACTAGGTCAAGTTTATCAGGCTAAACACAAACTCACATACTCTCATGTGAGTGGTGAAAGGTACCCCTTGTAGTTGTAGCAACACCTAAATTCATAATGCACTTACCTGACAGTAACCGACAGCGGTATTATAATGTGCAACAGCAATTAAAACATTCCGCAGTGGGTTTAACTGACTGTTTTTCACGTCTCGAAAGTGCAAGTTTTCTGGATACGTTCTTTGGATATCTAAAACAAAAAATCTAAAGACTTTTTTTCTAATATTTTTGTTTTCATACTTCCAAGAATAAGCAGTAAAAGTGATTGCCACTGTACTGAGAGGACAGCAAAATTTTCAAGACTTCTTGCATCCAAGTATTTATTGTATTTACTAAATGATTATATTTAGGGTTAGATTTTTTACCTCTTTGGATGATATCAACAATTTTCTCATCATGTGTACCATTGAGAAGATCTTGGTATTTTCCGGGGTGTGCTTCAAGCTTCTCTCTAGCATTGCTTACGTTTAACCAAACCTGTAATAAATTCATTGTTCAATATCCAGTTTAGCCCTTTGGTAGTACGATGAGGTTAATAATATGATTTCCAAGTGCATCTTATTTCCAAGCAGTGGTATACTTTTCTGAGTCATGGGTACGTTTTCTGAGACACGGGCCTGACACATGTATGATCAATCATACTCATAAGAGAAGTAGTCTAGAAACCCAAACATTAGGCATCATATTTTTATTGTATCAGCCAATAATCCTGTAGAGCATGACAAGAGTGCACACGGACAAAAGAAAACAATGCAAAATTACATCAAACCAGTTGACTAATTTGCTACAATCCTCGCCAAAAGGTACAAGACAGTGCTGTATTGCTACTGAGGATTATAGCAGAGTGGAACAAGAGTGCACACTAGCAAAATGACACAATGAAAATTATAGGATTTTCAGCACAAAAAGATGGGACAAAAGACTCTCCTAGTTTCTAGACAATATCCTATTTCATGACTATGGATCAATCAATCAATTCCACTTGTGCAATATGTTTTCCGCTAAGTAAGTAAGTAAGAAAGTATTCATTTGCCACTACAAATTAAATTACAGGAATACGAAAATAAAATAAGATTGATAATTGAATAAGGCAAGTTACAGAAATGCAAGGAATAAAAGCACCAGAAGATAAAATTAACTTGAATATTAAAAACACCTCTAACTACGGTGGCAGGGATAGCATTGAAAATGTCAAATTGTCTTTATTTCCATAATGGTCCCCTTAGAGGCTTGCATAAAATAATTGGGAAATTAGACAGATAGAAAGGTATTAAGTTTCTCACCTACAGTCCATATCCTATTCTGCGGTAGCCATGCCTTGCTAAGAGTATATTCTAATCAGGCATAGTGTGGGTGAGATCATTCTTCACAGATCAACAATCTAAACTCTTAGCACTTAGAATTTTGCTACTTATGAAACGAATGAAAATTGCATCACTTGCCTCTCCTCTGTTTTCGGAAGGAACACCTTTTCTGACAAATCTCTTCACTAAAACAGGAATGATGCAAATAAATAATGTAAACCATCAGTTACTAAACCAAAACTTAGAATAATATTCAAGAGTTGATAGCTTCATCGATCTGAACTTTATACCATTTACGACACAAACAGAGAGAAACATAGATGGATTAAATAATTTACTGTAAACAATTTTCAAATTTTGCATATAGCTCCGTATTTGTTCATTAGTAAATTTAGTCCTAAAGAAGCCCTGTATGCCAGGGCAAAATATTGACAATACTTTTCTTATATATAATATTTAATCCATCTACGTTTTTTCTGTTTGTGTCGTCTTGCGCTGTTCCTGTCTCGCTATATTTTGCTTACTTTGAGGCAAGCATCGAAAAGGATCCGGCACAAAGCCTAGTATTGTGGACTTCCTTCGTTTAAATTTATACCATTTGTTTTACATTTTATACAACATTCCACAAAACTTTCTAAACTTACTTCTCAATTACAAAAAGGAGTACAAATACAGCTTCTGTTGATCTCCAGTCTTATTTCTTGTCAACATACTGGGGAATACTAACATTAGAACAAGCATGTAATGGATTAACTTTTCTATACTGGCAAGCAGTGATCAATCGAAGTAAGAAATTATTACCTTTTCTTGAATGCTGAACGGTTTGAGTTTTCATCAATTTATCCCATCTTGCAGCTCTGCGGGCCAGCACTCTGAGATAATCTGACATAAAAGCCCCGTAGCTGTCATAGTTGAAATCAGCAGGACGTTCAAAACCATACTGATCTACCTCACTAGAATTAGACAGAAATATACATTAGGAAGATTCTACAGTGAAAAAGTGGTACAGTGTAATGGGGATCTAAAGCCCCATTTCCACTGCTTTATATTTGAATGAAGACGGAGCTAATACAATCCGTTTTGCCCTTACGTTCACACTGATATGTTCAAATATGGAGCTGTTTGAATACGCAAACAAATATGCATACTTTCGAATGTGATGTTGAATACACTCTGTTTTCAGTGTGAACACCAAATACCGATACCAACTACCGGTGCTAGTAGATTCATTACCTGCTTATACCTGCCATTATGTTCTTGCGTTCTCTGAAAAAGACAAAGTCAAATCTTAATTTCAATTCCCAACAATACCAATCGGAGTTAAGAATTGAATAAACATGGCATATAAAGTTAATGACAATGTTGATCCCCTTCAAAAGTTGGCAAGGCCCATTATTTTCTCTTTATAATTTTGTTGGTTGTCTGATTGTAAAAGCTCACTAGGCTTAGCTCAAAGTAATTGTTAGACATTAGAATAAAATATAAGCCTAAAACCTAATTTCATTTAGGACTTTATTTAGGCTTATATTTCAGGTGCTCCATTTGCATTTGGGCGCCTAGAAATACATCAATGCAATGATACGCGATTTGTTTGTTGACAAATGGCTTTTACTGTTTTGAATTTATGCAAATGATGATTTTTGGATAGCATACAGGCAAGCAACACCAAGTCTGGAATTTAATGGCTTTATGGTGAACATGCAACTTGATGGTTGGTGTACGCTTGTTGCATACATTTCCTGAAAATCTGATAGTTGTGTATACTTTTCTAGAGGCCATTGGGCTTTTAATGGCATACATCAAGACTCAAAATTTCTTGTTTAGCGTAGAAAATTCAAACCCTCCAAACTACGGGAACAGAGATGTACTTTAGTGTCATATGGAAATCTAATTTTCTCAAATTTTGAACCTAGAAGCACAATTTTTGCCCAGACACTGCACATGAAGAATACAGTATAAATTTGAGTAGACCCTGGCCGGGCCTCGGGCAGTTGCCCAAAGCTGTCAATACTCCAGCTCTCATTTCTACCCTGTTTCCTTTCCACATAATTTAATTCTTCACATCATCTACCTGTAACAATCGGAAGGCAAACCCAACCAAACTATCTTTTCACGTTCATGCTAGCAAATTTTAAGTGTTTGTGGGTCCCGTAAACCATTGAGACAATCAGCAGGAATCCTACAGAGGATGACTTTGAATTCAAAGAATGACAGACATAACTTTTAAAATAATTTTAAGAAGGATGTCTTTAGGAACAATATTCATATCAGGGCCGTCGGAAGCATTTCTCGATTGCGGGGGCTATTGGGGAGAAACAACAGATTTAAATGTTTTTTGCCATATCAAATATCTTACTTGAGAGAATTATTGGGGGGGCTAAAGCCCCCCCAGCCCCCCCGCTTCCGACGGGCCTGCATATTATTTTATACTGTTAGGCAAAATCTCTTTTATCATATTTATTATCTTAACATTATTAGTTAGCCTGTAAAACTCCATTCACAAATATTTTATTCAATCAATTAGGACAATTTTTCTTATTGCTGTATTATTTACAAGTTTTTATTGTGACTATTGTGACTCATGAAGAAAAAAAATTTAGAAAAACGAGAAGGCCTCTAGCATCAGCGAAGGTTTCTAGAACTAACGAGCCTTGATTCTCGTGTCAGAAATGTAGGCCTATCCTTCAATATCATATTTGTATTTTCTTATCAGTTTGATATGCAAAGTAGCAGATGTGTCGTCATTATTATAGACGTTTTTACAACAGCTTCATTTTCATACTTTAACTGTCTGTCCACCTCAATCAATAATGTTTGGGTTATAGATTATCAGTTCAATCTGAAGACTTGTAAGTTTCATTCACTAGATTAAACGTTCACAGATAATTCATCTCACCATCTGGCCATTTCACTGTAATCTTCGACATCGATATGGTTGGCTGCCATGAGTCTGACAGCAAGGAACACCTTTTCCTCTTCTCGTACTCACTTGCAGCACAACAACAAAATTTGCCGCGCAGCTAAGCTCTCAGAACTCATTGATGCCCCGCATGAAACGTGATTACACGCATTTTATTCTATAAGGAACCAACCTCAAGGCCTAGCACTAGAAGTTCCTTAAATTTTCTATTGTTCTACATTGTTGGAGGAAACAATAGAACCATAATCCAATGTACTTCACAAGAAATTCTAGTGCTAGGTTCCTTATAAACAGTTCCTTATAAGAAAAAAGCGTGCAGACTTATTACATTGAGTCCCTGTAGTCAAAGAGAGCTTGTGATAGATAGGATAAGTGAACAAACACAAACAAACAGTCAAAGCTCGCATATAAGAACCGTTCCTTTTCAGAACCCATACCCTAGAGTTTCGGAGTGCCTGAGAAATTTTTCTTAACACTTCTTTGAAAACTGCCCTGGTGAAATATGAAATATGGTCATAAACTAGCCACACCATGCCAATAGGAATCTGTTAAATGTCCCTAATGATTAAGAACTTATCAGGGTAAAACTAAAATATAGAGCTTCTTATATGCAGCTTTTTACGATAGGATACACTATACAGGCCTCTAAGAGAATGGGTCCCCTTGTAACTACTCTGGCATCCCCCTCTCTACTGGAGTCACTGATTGAAGATGTGAGTAAAAAGAATAGATAACTTGAAATACAAAATTTATATTTGTTAATAGAATAGTTTAAAAACATTAAAAATGACAGACAATATTGAGGATATATGTTGTAGAATAACGGAGTTATGTTACAACACCAGTATAAATATATTTAGATAACAAAGAATTAAACGCATCCAGAAACACCTCTAGTATCAACGATATAGGGAAACATGCGAACTTATAATGTTTTAAAGATGTATATACAACATGTTAAGATTAGCAAAAGCTTTTCGGTTAAAAACCATCCTCGGTACTAGATGTTAAAATAAATAATGAAAAACATCTAGCACTGAGGATGGTTTTTACCCGAAAAGCTTTTGCTAATTCTAACATGTTTATTTACGCTTTTAAATCATTTTAAAATGGCAAATTTTGATATATGCGACCTAATGTTTTTAAAATTTACATTAAAGATACGGCAAGATTAGTCAGTATAATCGGGAAAATACCGAAAAAGAAGTTAGAGAAGGGGGGTAGGCATTTTGAAATTTTCCCTGCTTAGAGATGCCTCAAATGAAACTTTAACACAGATATGATAAATGGGTAACAATATCTATTTATATGAAATAATAACCTAAACTCTATGATAGACAAGACAAAACTTTTCGAGTCTTTAAAATTGAATAACAAAAACGTAGCTGAGTGTTAATAGCATTTCTCCTCGCCATAAAGAATTGGATAGGCTTGATAAGTTATTTGAGGGAGGACTTTGTAGGCGTGGACATGGTCATAAGAGAAGTATGGCGACTAAATCAATGGGCAGTGTATTTGCTTATGTGTGTTGAGCAAACTTCAACAGCGTAAAGAGTGCACACTGACAAAAGAGAACTAAACAAAATTACATCAAGTAACCCACAACCATAGATCGTTAGATGCACTTTTGCAAAGGTGGTTAAATACAAAGTTTCTGCGGGCTTTTGGGCCCGGGCCCTTTACCCCCTACCCCTCGTCTCGACGCTCCTGAGTAGAGTAGAACAAAGGTCCACACTGGAAAAATGAAAATAAAAGTCAGAGGTGCACCACAAGAAGAGATAACAAATTGCTACAAAGCAAGCCCAAATTGCTTGGGACACCCAAATTAAAGTAACTGATCTTTCCTCTAAAACAACAAAGATCTATGACATCATAAAAATTGTATGCCTCTTCCTTTCCCCACGATAACAATTTTGATTTCTGTAGGTGCAAGGTCACTTTTCAGTTTTCCATCAAGTTTTTCAATAAAGAACAACCTCAAAAACTACAAATCAACTTAGCTTTAAAGGGGGGGGGGATGTTGCGTCAATCAAGAATTCTAACAATTCTGGCAAGCATTGTCGTTTCCAGACTACCGCTCTCTTACGACTATACATTGTGAAGGATTCTAAGAGGAAATTTAAGCAGCTAAACTTACATGCGTCAAAGCGGAAACAACCTCATGACTTTAAATGACCAATCGAGCACAAAATCGCAAAGCGAATATCTCCCTTGAAATTTCTCAAAAAAAATTGAGCTTCCAACCACTTTTGGTTTAGGAATCACCAGCAGTATGATATTTGCAGTGACGTCATTTCCAGGCTTGGGGTAACTTCTCAACGGAGCCTCTTGGCGAGTGTCCTTTCCTTTGCTCCTTGGGCTTTACATGTGATTGTTTGGCTGGATGATTTGCTTGACTTTTTACAACGTTCTTCAAAAGTGTCTATCAAAGGAGAAACACATCATGAGAGAATTGACTAAGAAACTGACGAAGTTGAGCAGGTCCTAAATTCAAAAGTAAGAGAGTTGAATTGAAGCGAAGCAAAAAATACAGAGAATAGACTGTAAGATCATTCGACCCTTGTTCAAAAGGTCATGGATTCGTATCCACCTTTAGATCTGACATAAAGAGTCTGAGGAGAGAATAGGCCAGCTCTCTTTAACTCTAGGCCTAAAGACAAAGGTAGTCAAGAAGTGTGGTCAGATCGAGAAGAACGACCAGGGTTGCACTGCATTTATCCACCTATTCAGTACGAACGGTTTATGCAAGATCAAAGCTGAAAGAAGTAGCCAAAGACAGAAAAAGGCCTCAAGACCTTTCCTTCAATTGATTGTGGTTGAATTCAGAAACAATCATCCCTACACACATTCCATGTAACAACAACAACGACTTACATTTTTAGCTGGTAGGGCAGTACCTCTCTGGACACCCTGCTTAACTTCTTCTGCATTCCCATATATTCTTTGCAGACGTGTAAATACATCATCTGGACGCCCTTTTGGGTTTTTAGACTGCTGTTTGTGAGGCTGAGGCCTGTTTGGTTGATTACCAATGAGAGGCTTTGAAGCATTACTGTCTTGTTGTTTTGAGGGTGGGAACTTGGAGCCTTTTAACTTCTCTTTAGATACACTAAAAAGCAAAGCAACAAAAATTTTCTTTAACTTACCCAAATGGTCAGGTTTTCCTTTAAGAGTAGCTCTCAAAATAAGCTAAACTCTACTGCAACTTTTAAACTTTGGAAAGTAGTACGTCGAAAATTAGATTTTCAGAGCCCTTCGACTTTCAAAGCCCCTCCCCAAGATAAAACATTCTCATTCATAACGTCAAACAAGTTCGCGACGTTGTTCAAGAACAATTGTTTTATCGTGTAGACCACTTCATCATACAATTTTGAACACCGTCAAACATGTTAGAGGATTCTAAATTGCTGTATATACATTTTACATCATTTTATATTGGCAAATCTTAGTATATGATACAAGTTAATTCCTAACTGAAAGTCTCCCCTTCTGCATCCATCAAACTGCATCAGTTTGTACGAGAGACCAACTCAGAAGGCACAGTTAACTAAATTCCTGAAGTCAATGCCCTAAACTTGCTGAATTCATCAAATGTGCAGCGATGAATGCTTCTTAAAATGAGGTATACCACGACCTAATACCTACTTTGTTCCGTAAGGTCAAAATGAACAATGATATCACGCTATGCTACTCGGTGTAATCACTCACCTTTTCTGTGCATTTTGCAATAATTGAATCATGCCGTCTAAGTCCTGCATTGATGTGTCTGCATGGATGCCGATTGCCTGCATCAGATAATTCAACTGCTCCTTTTTCTTTTTTTCTTCGCTTGTAAGTTTGTTCGAAGGCGATCTCTGGGCTGAGCTAGCCTATATTTAACAATATTTTACGATGATTGTCAGACAAAAAGCTTTAGTAAGTTATCATATTTCACCATGTTTCAGATTTTTCGATAGTCTAATGAATGGTTTACCGACGGTTGATAGAAAACAAATAGTCATTCACAGTTTTAGAAAAACTTATCATTTCTTCCAGCGAATAAAGATAAAAAACCTTTTATTAGACCCACAGATCTCAACAACAATCACGCTAGGTAAGGCTTGTGCAATAATGGGGAGGGAAATTTGCAGCAATGTTGAGGAGAATTTTCAGCAATGTGAGGATTTTCAATAATCATTTCATGTTACTTTCGACATTTCCCCACATTAATCTGTGCCCTCCACGTTACTGATGTTATCCCTCCACATCATTGAATGGTATCCTCCACACCACTTCATGTCCTGCGCATCACCTCAAGATATCTATCCACGTTACTGATGTTATCCCTCCACATCATTGAATGGTATCCCCCCACCACTTCATGTCCTGCGCATCACCTCAAGATATCTATCCACGTTACTGATGTTATCCCTCCACATCATTGAATGGTATCCTCCACACCACTTCATGTCCTGCGCATCACCTCAAGATATCTATCCACGTTACTGATGTTATCCCTCCACATCATTGAATGGTATCCTCCACACCACTTCATGTCCTGCGCATCACTTCAAGATATCGATCCACGTTGCTGATAATATCACTCCACATTACTGAACACCCTCCACATTACCGTGAAAGTCCCTCCATAACAATGCACACTTCTGATCTAGAGTGAGAATCAGCCTACGTTTTACCAGGCAGCCTACTTTTTAACGTTACTTGGTAGATCAGAATCAAAACAGCCTAATGTCTAAATTTGATTTTGTATCCTGAAACCCACAGCACCTGAATGAACGCTCTGAATCAGCATATTTCTTACTTACCAAAGTTCTTTCATCTATACCATCACTTTTTCTCATTCCTGGCTTTTCCTTTAAAACAGATTTTTTGAAGGCACGAGAAAGCTGTCTTGTACTAGGTACTTTTGGAGGGGTCTACGACAAAGAAAATAAAAGAAAGTAAGCATGAAGAACAGCCAATGTTTTGCAATTTTGAGTTGTTAAAAGGGATCCTATCAAGTTATGCGCATGACCGCGAATCTCTGCAAAAACCATTAGAATATCAGGCCTATGTCCACGATATTACAAAAATTGTTTTAAAGTTTTCCTTAGATAACCAAAAGGGTTGGAAATTCACGAATAAAGTGGCAAAAAAACTTTCCATTCAAACTACTTTTCATTCATGACAAAGTATAATAATCTAAAGTCGTTTTCCAGACGGTGACTATTGATAATCAATTCCTTTTCGACAACTGGGATTACTCTCTTTCTACCTGTGAAAGCTTCACTTGATTTTCGTAGCCGAGGGTTGGAAAAGTTTGATAAAACACAGAGTAAGGGAAACATTATGTTGGCACGGTCATTAACCGGTGGAAGGTTATGTATAAAAACTAGGAAATTGAGTAAGGATTCCAATGTATTGAAATTAAATGGTATGAAAGTGCCGTTGAATAGCATTGCAAAGTGGTGAATTCTAGCTGCATTGAAGGCTTTTTTGGTGCTTTAAGGATTATTTGGTAAAAATAATGTTTGTCTATCTACATGCAAGTTACAACTTAGCCTTCCTTGTATAACCCAACCCAGGTGAGAAAGAACATTGGCTACTGGAAATCTTACCCGGAGGAAGGTTGAAGACTTATCTAGACTTTTAAAACATTGTTTTGAATCATAATTTGAGACAGTCCTTTGGGTTTTTTGTGTACCACAAACACAACAAACTTGAGGTTGTCTGACATTTGATATAAAGATCACAGAAAATGTTGTACTTCTCGCATTGCTCGTACCCCCCTTGTTAATTCTTTGTGTACAGCCTTAGTAAATAATTCAAGAATATCACTTTAAAGTGGGACTCCCTAATTCAAGATTCAAAATCCAAGAACAAAGATTCAAAATCGGGAATTCAGGATTCTGTTTGAAACACCCTAATTCGAAGTATGGAATTCAAGATCCGTAATGAAACCCCCTTAAAGATCCAGAATACACGATCCGGGATGAAACACCCTAATTCAAGATCTGGAATTCAAAGTCCGGAATAAAAAACCTTTCAAATCCGGAATTCAAGTTCCGGAATGAAACACCCTAATTCAAGATCTGGAATTCAAGATGCAGGTTAACAAACACCTTAATTCAAGAGTTATTGTAGTCAGAACACTCTAATAACTCTTGCATTAGGATTCAATTTTTGAAATAGGGTTCTGTCGTATTGGTTCTTCAATCCTAAATTAATGTGTTTTGTTCTGGAATTTGAATTCTAGATATTGAATCTTGAATCTTTGAATAGGGAATTAGAGCTTTGTGAGGAGTTGCAGAAAGAAAACAAACAGAAGGAGAATGATGTTAGATGGCTAAATCACAGATGGAGAAAAGTGACCAAGAAGCAAAACGATTGCAAGACAGTTTCAAGTTATTGGAAGAAGAATGTGATGGATATCAAATCAGGATCAAGGAAGGAGACAAAGAAAGTAGACAATTGCTGGCATTGCAGAATGAAAATGTGCAAAATTTAGAAAATGAGGTCAAAATTCTAAAAACTGAAGCTGAAGAAAATGAACAGGTACTGGGCAAGGCACTGCAGAAACGAAATGATATGGGTTTGCAATTGATGAAAGCAGAAAAGGAACTTGCAAAGGCTTGTGAAGATCTGAAAAAGTCTCAATATGAAGAAGGTGCCAACAACCAATTGCTTGAACTTTGTAAAGATGGAAAACAAACACAAGGAATATGATGCTGAGATAATGAAATCAGAATTAGAGAAAAGCCACCAAGAAACTAAATGATTGTAAGATAGTTTTAGGTTATTGAAAGAAGAATAAACAAAATTATATGGGCAGAATGACAAGGTTACTCTATATTTTCGTAAAACCGTACTATCCCACGGTAAAATGATGAAATGGTAAAACAGGATGAAATGGTAGTGACCTCAGGCAAATTTACATTATCATCAACAACAACGGTGGGATGGTTTACCTTGAAATCGTTTATCTGTGAATCTCTAGACACCATATCAGAGCCAAGAGGCAAACCATCGACTTGTTCTACAAAGAGAAGAGCCAAATTCAACAACAATAAGATATCATGATCGACTGTAATTAGGGCCATCCAGATTTTATTCTGGGGTATTTTATGGAACCGGGTCCTTAGGGCTGGGAGACCTTGAAAAAAACGTTGCGAAATTCTATTCATTGAGTCTTTCATTGTTTACCTACTTTAATTTATACTATTATTTATGCTATATCGTAGTGCTCGATGTACAAAAGTACAGAGCGATATAGAAAAGAAACAAAAAAGGAGACTGGCTCTCTGTAACTTAAAGTTCCATGCTCACGCAATCATAAGACAGACTATAATCATTATTTAGATTTAACATTATCATAGATTTGAGTCTATAATCATTATTTAGATTTAACATTATCATAGATTTTAGTCTATCTGATGATTGCGTGAGCATGAAACTTAAAGTTACAAAGAGCCAGTCTCCTTTCTTATTTTTTTCTATACCGCTCTGTACTTTTGTACATCGAGTACGACGATGCGGCGTTGGACAACGCAATCGCTATAGAGATATTAATAATCCTGATTATAACTCTATTCCTTGTTTATATCTTTTAATACTTATAGCATATGATCAGACAGTTCATAACCTCTAAACGAGAAGTACGACTCTTGCCTTCCTTTTTTCTTGGCATCATAACTCAATCAAATCGACCTGTTTCATAGATAAATTGCTCGGTATGCTCAGTGCCTGTTGACTAAGTAAGGAAGTTCTTTATCATCATACAATAAAAGAGGTATTCATTTGCAAGATCTATATAACCAAGCGGTCACAATAATGCACGTATTTCAGCGAGGAGGTTCGTCCTTTGCACATCAAAAGAAAGGCAGACCAACAAAAAGTGTTGTTTATCTTCAACGCCATCATTTGTTGGGCACATTGGCTTTGTTCTATCTCTGAAGTTGTTGCTAGATATGTGATAATTTAGTTTGCTAAGACCCACTCTCAACTGAGTTAGAAAAGATAAGTCTTTGGCTCATGTATGCCATACAGGGATTTTTCTGGGCTGTTCATGTCTTCTCATACTACTCGAGATAACACGGATCGATACTGGTGTACCCCATCTCGACGCTCCCGACTATAATGGCACCCAAAGGTCTACCAAATGCGTCAAATATCTTCGACAGGTTATACAAAATCCTGTATTTATATGATCATTTTCCAGCTGTCTAACAACATAATTCAAAACCCTGCAGAAAAAATCAACCGGTACTCGATGAATATCTTGCTTTCCGTTTTGTAAAAAAGTCGACCATCATTGTTTGAAAAATCAACATTCGAAAATCCAGCTTTCAATTAATCCTCTATTTTGATTCTAGTTTTCAGCTCAGTTTAAAATGTCTTGATTCCTTTTTGATTATTAGCTTGAAATCTAATAGGACTAATTTTAGATCGCTGCAGCTGAGAAAACTCTAATAATGTGCTTTATAATAAGTTATTGAGCATAGGTTGTATTACTATAGGTTTTCAAATAAACATTGACATACCACACTCTTTTTTATAAGTAAAATTTACTATTGGCCGAAGCTGTTATCATTTGCTTAATTTTCTAAGAAATAGGTAGAAATGTTCTCCCTCTGTTGTTCTTTATAAGGAATCAGGGCTCAATACTCTTATACAGTGTGCTCTTAACAACAAATGATTTTGCAAGTGAATCGTGGAGGAGTTGGCTCACAGAAAATAACCCTTTTTTCTAAAAGAACAATTTGCTTTAATCTCAAATGTATTTATAAACCAGCTCTTCTCCATCTATAAACTATTACTCCCCCCTTTTATCTTTCAAGTTGAATATACATATTCAGGAATGGGTTTAACATTATTGATCTTTCGAGATAATTTGTGAGAATGAAAATGACCCGAGTAGGACTCGAACCCACGACCTCTAGATTCGTACTCTAGAGCGCTACTACTGCGTCAGAAAGAGAACGAAATCAATACCTAACGAATTATCATACCCAGATTTGATCGAGATAGACCTATCAGAAAAAGAGGAGAATAATTGGTACTGTTGTAGGAAAACCAATCATCGTCCGATAAAGACTGTTTTATTGTTCAGCTTGTTTGATTTATCTCAAACTGTCTTCGACAGCAATTTTCATTGACGTAAGCCTATTCTGTATGAAGGCTGCACTTATAAAAAAGCATGCAAAGCTATTCTTTCACGACAGGATAATACGCCCACCGCTCAAGTTCATTTTGTAGTGAAAAACTTCTAGCGTCAACCTAGTGTCGAACGTTCAATGCAAAATGGCAGATTCTATTCTAATGTCATTCCCAGAAGCGTGTATATTGACTGCAACAGGATCAATGGGAATGTTTGCAAATCTCATTCAACTGGTTCTGATATGCCGTGATAAGAATCAGAAGAGTTCTGTATTTGGCCTTGCTCTCATCAGTCTGAACATAGCTGACTTACTGTCTTCTTTCTTCATTTGTTCGGAAGGTATATTTTCATTCCTGGTCCTGCGTGAAATCGTAGACTTTAAACTACTTGTCAGCCACAAATCATTGTTAGCTGCAGTTCTAGTATTTTCATTATCATCCTCGTTTACACATGTCGTGTTCATCGCAGTACAACGCGTTGTTGCAGTGGCTTATCCGTTGAAAGTAAAGCAGATATTCACGAAGTCAAGATGTCATTTCATTCTGGCCCTTCTCTGGGTCATTTCAGTTGCATTAGCCGTCTTCGTATACTTCCATATAAAGTTAGGAATCCAGTCTTTGGCTGGTATTGGCATAGTGTCTGGCATTACATTAATGATCATATATTCTGTTGTTTGCTACAAAACCAAGAAGCGGAATATTCTTAACGACGGCAACGTAGATATGCAGAGAAGACGCCGTCAACAAGCCCAGCAAATTTTGAAGTATTCAGTGGCCATTACCATAGTGTTTGTTATTTGCAACTATCCTAGAAGCTTCCACGAATTCCTCACATACCCAAGAAATATATACATTGCAAGTGTTTTTCTATATTGCATCAACCCCGTGCTTGACCCATTGCTATATTTCATATACGGTTACTGCAGACGGAAACGAGAAAGAGAGAGAGAGGTATCAATCTCTGTGCAAGAAGTTAATATGAAGATGAGAGACCGTGCACTTCCTTAGCTGTAAAAACTGTTTTTAATCCTTGTTTTTAATGGGACTGCCTCTAGGACACTGAGGACAGTTTGGAAAATAATGAAAGGCAATGCTATTCCCTTAGTGCAATCTGACAAACCAATTCCCTCAACGTTGTGCTTGATGGCTCAGCCATTCCTGGACCTTTCATGAACGGAAGAAGAACATTTTATCTTCTTTTAATCGCAAAGAAAGAAGAAATTCAAACAATGCACTCATTATTGTGCTTTATTCTGGATTTTCCAACAATAGGCGAAAAATAAATATTTGAGTTCAGTTGCACAGCCATTTCAATTCTAGAAGAAACAATTACAAGACAAAAGGTTTGTGCACGGTGATGGTTGGGAAAAGCTAACAATGACATACAACAAAAGAAACCCAGACTATTCTCTCCATTGACTATGGTTGAAATATGTTCAAATCGTCTACCAACCTTCACACTCGTCGTCAGTATTTCCAGTTGGGTGCCCAGGTGACTTATTAAGCAGCTGTAGGGAAATTTAGAAATGAAACGTTACTAGACTCATGCGTTTATATACAAAGGAGACTTAGAATATTTAGGCAAGGAGTAAAGAATGATCGATTTTTTTTACAATGTTGTTGGTGATGGTGATGGTGATGATGAAATGAAGGTGATGATGAAGGTGATGATGATGATGATAATGATGGTGATGATGATGATGAAGATAGATGAAGATAAATGATAAGCTGATGAAGGTGATGATGATGATGATAATGATGGTGATGATGATGATGAAGATAGATGAAGATAAATGATAAACGATAAGCTGATGATAATGATGACGATGTCGCTGATGATGATGATGATGATGATGACAATGATGCTGATGATCATGATGATGATGGTGATGAAGATGATGGTGATGATGATGATGGTGATAATGATGATGATGATAATGATGATGATGATGATGATGATGATGATGATGATGATGATGATGATGATGGTAATGGTGATGATGATGATGATGATGATGAAGATAGATGAATGTAAATGATGACGATGATGCTGATGACGATGATGATGATGATGATGATGATGATGATGATGATGATAGATGATGATGATGACGCTGATGATGATGATGATGATGATGATGACAATGATGCTGATGATCATGATGATGATGGTGATGAAGATGATGATGATGATGATGATGATGATGATGATGATGATGATGATGATGATGATGATGACGCTGATGATGATGATGATGACGATGACGCTGATGATGATGATGATGACAATGATGCTGATGATCATGATGATGATGGTGATGAAGATGATGGTGATGATGATGATGGTGATAATGATGATGATGATGATGATGATGATGATGATGATGATGATGATGAAGATAGATGAATGTAAATGAGGACGATGATGCTGATGATGATGATGATGATGATGATGATGGTGATGATGATGATGATGATGATGATGATGATGATGATGATGATAGATGAATGTAAATGATGACAATGATGCTGATGACGATGATGATGATGATGATGATGATGGTGATGAAGATGATGGTGATATGACAAAATGATAATGAAGATGACAAAACATTTCAAAGGAAATAAAAACCATGCAGGGTATGAATAGTATTCGACAGATAGTAGGATGCAAAGCCAGCATACCTGCTTTATGAAATTAGTCAGCTGAGATTGTCTTGTTTCCTGCTCTTGTATCTTTTCTTCCAAATGCGATGATTGCGAAACATTTTTTCTATGATAACGAAATATGAAATGTGTAATTTACCAAGCCTCTCGTGAGAAGCGGCACGGATCTCAATTGAGGTTAGATACATTTACATAACTGTGATTATCACGCATGAAATACACTGGCAAAACCCATCGTTGGGGGTACGGTGGATTAGTTAAGGGTAAGAATAAGGGGTAAATAAATATAAAAATCGGACCAAACTTTCCTAAGTTTACAAATATTTCAAGAGATAACTAAAGATAAGCCACTGCTTCAAACGTTTTGACATAATCTTTATCAGTTAAACGTTCTAATAACGATTTGAGGACTTACTTCAAGATAGGGTAATAATAAAGGTTTTACCTGTTTTTCCTTGGAGATTCATACGCAGTCTCTATCAGTTGTTCTTTGAGAGTCGTCTCGGCATCTTCAACGGTATGATTATCACTTTCCACCTATATTCATAAAATTCCACAATTAAGAACAAACATAAAAGTAATCTAGAAAACTGCGCATTAGCTACGTTGGAATTTGAATGTAGCTTTTCAACATAATGCTTTTCAACATTTTGTACCCAAAACATCATTAATCAAATTTCGAAAAATTCTTTATTCAGCCCATTTATTTTTAGATTAAGCGAAAAACTTGGAAATATTTGTTATCGTGTACACCCAGAAGCATCTAAGGTCAGCATATTCTTTCTTTTAGACGAAAAATATCATTTTTCGAAGTCTTATCCATCAACCTTTGATTGCTCAAATGCTTGTTTACAGGAAATCCCTTCTTTGTCCTTGGTTGTAAAAACAAAGCATTGTACTTCGCTCTGTCATCACTTGCAAATAATCCGTCTACTTTTTAGTCTCTAAGGCTGTGTTTACTTAGACAGCTACCAGAAAAGCATGACAGGGGCGTGGAGTGACTACACAGGTGAATTCAGGCCTATCTACACGTAGCCAGATTTTTTTAAAACGCAACTTTTTAATCCCTTTCAGCATGACGTCCACACGTATCCATCGTCTACAATGAACGAATACGCATCTGTTTGAAAATAGCTTCCAAAGTCGTGCTTTTTGAAAGCGATGGCTCGGCGTCTCTGTGTGGACAGATGAAAACGCATGTTTTTGAAAACTATGAGGACGAGTAGCTGCGCACTGCACAAATCATATGCTTACCATGGGACTTCGCATGCTTACCACGTGATCTTTATTAAAATGCTGCGTTTTCAGTATGTTCTAGTGGATGCAAATCTTTTTGAAAATGCATGAAAATAGTTGCGCTTTCACAAAGATCCGGCTACGTGACAGGGCCGCAGATAAGAAGCTTCATTACAACTACTCCAGTTTTTCTTTCCCCCCATTCAAATTTGCTTCATTTCCTAGACTCCAATTCCTAAACTGCATGAGGCAAGACTAATCGCAGGGTATGTTCCCATAATGAATTGCGTGAAAAGAGTTACATCAATCGCCTCTTCAAACTTACTTCTTCCATTTTGCTCCTGAGCAGCGCCTGAACTTGTATCCACGTATCCTTCTCTTGGCTCTGTTTCACCAACCTTGGCTCTTGGGACAGTAGTTTATCATCTTGATAAGAAGAAGCTCGGTTGCTGCCTATCTTTGCTGAAATTCGTAATTTGTCACTCAGCTCTTGAAGTCCGGTTTGAAATCGTTCTTGCCGGTCTGATAACGCGTCGATTTGACTAAACTGCGCATGCTCTGGACTTGTTGATACAATGCTTGAAGTGTTGTTAAAAAATGAGGGGTCGAATTGCTTGCTCGGGCTCTCCATTTCTTGAAGCTGCGACCAGGGCCCACTGTTCGTGGGCTCTCTAAAACTGTGGATATTTTGCTCTGATGAAAAGTTTTCATTATGTGTGGAGCCTTCGAATTCAAAGCCACGAGTAGTAAATTTTGAGTAATCCACGTGTTTTGGCGGTTGACCTTGATTAAATGAGTTCTGATTGTTTATAGAGTCTGAATTTCGCTTTGCCTCGCTCATCGATGATAGAAATGATAAGGCATTGACTTTCGAAGTGGAATATTCGTTGGTATGCGATGTGCAAGCTAGTCTATTCAGTTCGTTCTTCAGCTGTAAGAAATTGGAAACTTTTAAAAGAAAAGCGTAGTAAACAGCAAAAACCTGGGTACACAACCCTGGTAATCCAGAGTATGTAATTCTGTTGGCAGAAAACGTGCTCAATACATTCAATTAGACTGGTATTATGTAATGAGAAGACAAGACTCAAGAAAGCAAGGGCTTGTCCAGATGGAGTGTTCACTTTCTTGAGTCTTGCCTTCTCAGTAGATTAATCCTGGTATTCTGTCAAAGGCTGAAATGGCTCTTATGAATAGAATGCGTTGTCTTCAAATACATACATCAGCTGAAGAAAAACGATATAATCGAATTCAATGTTTTCCAGCATAATATCTCTACACGTGGTAATAGAAATAGACTTGTTGTACCAAAATCGGAAAACGAAGCAGGAAGAGGATTATTCAATACGCAGGGAGCGAGCATTAACTTTCAACTCGCTACCTGAACATATCCAAAAAGAAAAATCTATTATAACGTTTAAATGCTTAGTAAAACACTTCAAATTTTAGTCCATTTATCTCATTTTTTTAAATTATTACTACAATCCTCGCCATAAGGTTTTGAGACACAATGGTGATTTTAGCATTATCTTTAACATGCAGCTATTAACCTGTAAGATGATGTTGAAGCCCCCCCTCCCCCCAAACCAATGTTGATATTAGGTCTGGATGTCATCGGAGGATATTGCAGATGCATTTCCGCACCAAAGCAACATCTGAAACAACATTGTTTAGGGGGGATGGGGGTCTTTCCTCGACAATTAGTATATATCGAGTGGCAATCAAGCACTGTCTCATACCTTATGTCAAGGATTGTCTTAGACTCAACTTTTTTCAATCTTATCTCACAGGCAAGAAAAGTTGAGGTATACACAAAGTCCAGTAGCTGAGCTCAATTCTATCATCCAAATGGTTCTCAGTGCTTTCTGTAAACCTCTATTTAGCCATTTATGGTGAAAATAAGGCTGATTAATTGTGGGCCTGTATAGTCAATTTTGTCGCTTTTTTGAAACGTGTTATATTTGATTGTACGGTTAACGGAACGGTTAACACTTAACACTTTTAATGCCCCAGTACTAAGATTTTCACGATTAACACGGTTAACGGCTATTATTTAAATAATAAGACTATTATTTTATATAATAGCCGTTAACCGTGTTAATCGTGAAAATCTTAGTACTGAAGCATTAAAAGTGTTAAGTGTTAACCGTTCCGTTAACCGTGTTATCCAATATAACAAAATTCTAGAAGCATGCCTTAAATAAACATGTTGGCCTAGTTCTTTCATTAAATTATCTACACATTTATTATGACACGATTAACGGAACGGTTAACGCTTAACACTTTTAATGCCTCAGTACTAAGATTTTCACGATTAACACGGTCAACGGCTATTATTTAAAATAATAGTCTTATTATTCAAATAAAAGCCGTTAACCGTGTTAATCGTGAAAATCTTAGTACTGGGGCATTAAAAGTATTTAGTGTTAACCGTTCCGTTAACCGTGTTATCCAATATACCATGTAAAAACATAACATACGAAGTAGTCAAAGGGCCTAATAGCCTGAGATCCAAATCAGCCTCCTTTTCACTATAAATGACGTCACAATAGTATACAGAGCAGAGTGGTAACAATTTTGATGCCAGAATCGAACTCAGCTAATGAAACTGGTATAAAAACGTAATTTTCTTTTATGTACGATGAGTTTAAGAAAAGTTGGCTCCGAGACTGTCTTAGACTCAACTTTTTTCAATCTTATCTCACAGGCAAGAAAAGTTGAGGTATACACAAAGTCCAGTAGCTGAGCTCAATTCTATCATCCAAATGGTTCTCAGTGCTTTCTGTAAACCTCTATTTAGCCATTTATGGTGAAAATAAGGCTGATTAATTGTGGGCCTGTATAGTCAATTTTGTCGCTTTTTTGAAACGTGTTATATTTGATTGTACGGTTAACGGAACGGTTAACACTTAACACTTTTAATGCCCCAGTACTAAGATTTTCACGATTAACACGGTTAACGGCTATTATTTAAATAATAAGACTATTATTTTATATAATAGCCGTTAACCGTGTTAATCGTGAAAATCTTAGTACTGAAGCATTAAAAGTGTTAAGTGTTAACCGTTCCGTTAACCGTGTTATCCAATATAACAAAATTCTAGAAGCATGCCTTAAATAAACATGTTGGCCTAGTTCTTTCATTAAATTATCTACACATTTATTATGACACGATTAACGGAACGGTTAACGCTTAACACTTTTAATGCCTCAGTACTAAGATTTTCACGATTAACACGGTCAACGGCTATTATTTAAAATAATAGTCTTATTATTCAAATAAAAGCCGTTAACCGTGTTAATCGTGAAAATCTTAGTACTGGGGCATTAAAAGTATTTAGTGTTAACCGTTCCGTTAACCGTGTTATCCAATATACCATGTAAAAACATAACATACGAAGTAGTCAAAGGGCCTAATAGCCTGAGATCCAAATCAGCCTCCTTTTCACTATAAATGACGTCACAATAGTATACAGAGCAGAGTGGTAACAATTTTGATGCCAGAATCGAACTCAGCTAATGAAACTGGTATAAAAACGTAATTTTCTTTTATGTACGATGAGTTTAAGAAAAGTTGGCTCCGAGACAATCCTCGCCATAAGGTTTTGAGACACAATGGTGATTTTAGCATTATCTTTAACATGCAGCTATTAACCTGTAAGATGATGTTGAAGCCCCCCCTCCCCCCAAACCAATGTTGATATTAGGTCTGGATGTCATCGGAGGATATTGCAGCTGCATTTCCGCACCAAAGCAACATCTGAAACAACATTGTTTAGGGGGGATGGGGGTCTTTCCTCGACAATTAGTATATATCGAGTGGCAATCAAGCACTGTCTCATACCTTATGTCAAGGATTGTAGGTTAAGGTCTTTTATTCGGTTTTTTAAATATAAAGACTATTTTTATCCTTCTTTTAAACGCAGGTCCTTTATTGATAGCAGAATTTATTTTCTGAAAAAGTAAACCTGTAGAAATATGTTTAATAATAAAAATAATAAAAGAAAAAAGGATTTAGAGGTTTTTAACAAGTCTTTCACATTTTTATACAATTGGTTTACTTTTCTTGCTGTTTGCTTAATATTCTAACATCAATTTCAATAATTGTAGAGGCCAAGCAACGCATTCACTCGAAGATACTCGAGTTAAACAGTTCCTTCGTCTTTGAATATCCTCAAAGAAATAACCGGTTCAGTTCCAAATAGGTATAATTCATAATGACGATCAATTTTGAGGGGAGGGGAAATTCTACTGAGAGATTCTTGCTTTTGAGACTTTTTCCTATAAAGCCACAAAGGGATGGCTTATAAAAATAAAATAGTTGCAGACTATTTCTCTTAATTGTACATTGTTATTTAGAATCTGTTTTATTGTTATGAAAAAACAGGTTGAAATAGACGGTTTCCAACAAAGGAAAGGAATCTCATCATCAACTTACAACTTTCAAATAAAAAACTGGAGGCTAAATGTCTTTCCCGAGGTGCTAATAAATCCTTGATATGATATTCTTTAAAGGTAGAAGAATTAAGATATAACTTTTGGCTTTTGAAAGTAAGATAAACTCAGTAGGTTTCAACGTTTGTGACGATTCTACTGCGTAGTTATTTTGGAAAAGTTAATAAACGAAGCCGAATAAATCTCTTTATGATGACTTGAAGGAAAACTGTCCAACAAATAAGAGCACATGTGCCTTGAAGTAGATTTTAGTATCTTGCTAATACAAGTCATGTTTAAGTAGAATGGCAGAGTAGTATCTATAGAAAGTGGTAACGCAAAGATTTGATATGAAAAAGATGTGAAAATGTGAAAAGAAAATATTGTCGGTGCAAGACTGAATGCAATTCATGAAAGCATCGTTTAAAAACAAGAAAAGTCCAAATGCTCCAACCTGCAGCATCATTATCATCCTATGAGGGACTTGTTTCCCTTAAAGTATCTTTACGCAAAAATTCTAGTGGGGTAGTGACATGAACTCTATTTCATTCTGCATATATGCTTGTATTTAAATCTTAGAAACACCAAGATCCTTTGGACACCATATTAGATGCGAGGCACTATCAAAGTACATCACTCAAGGGAAAGTGTAAGGAAGGAGGCCGCTTGGAAGACCCAAGAGAGAATGGCAGGACGACATAAAGGAGTGACTGGAAAACGAAAGTGTTCAGATAGGTGCACCCACGGTGAAGAAGAAAAAGATCCTCTTAAACATTTAGCCATCGGTCTCGGGATTTATTTTTATAGTCAGTGGAAAAAGAAGTGTTTTAGAATATTAACAATTGATTGTTTTAGTTGTTGTAATTCAAAAATAAGTGGTTTTATGGCAAAATAAGTGTTGCTTGTTAGGAATCATCGTTAAGACATGTGACGTTGACTACGCACGAGGCTTCCAACGTGCAGCACTTACATGGGAGTGTGTGTTTCGTTCTGAATAACCATCAGGTTCCAGGTTGATTAGGGAGACCGCTTCTTGCATGTGTTGCTGCATCATCGATTGCAATCTTCTGATCAGCTCTTTCCTATCAATACAGCAAACAATTCTGAGAATAGTTAATATACTTATACATATGAATAGTTAACAATAGTAATTTGTTTTATTAGTGTCGAGAATGACAATGCAACTATACCATTTTCGTACCATTTACGATGGTTATATTATAAAAGATTGTAAAATGGAAAACATCGTCAAGTTACATGAGAAACTACGTTCAACCATACTGTTGGGTGACAATGACAATATAAATCTTTATCTCCTAGGACATTGCGGAATAACTTTTGATTTGAGGTTAGTTGATAGGAGTTACAGTGAAAAAAGAGGAGGGGTTCTCCTTCAATTAGTTTACCTACTTGGAGAGCTCCTCCTTAGTAAATGAATCTAAAGTAGAATCAGGTAGCGTCTTTTCCCCTTTTTTGTTTTGACTTGTTGTATACAGTCTTTAGTTATTGTCAAAAATTAATGTCCCTAATTGTATTGTAATTTGTTTGTAACTATATTTAGGATTGATAAGTAATTCAATGAAAACTGAAAACAGAAAACTGTATCTATATTAAGAACATACCTCTGAGATTCAAGATCTCGCTTTGACTCGATCAGTGTTGCTATTTCATGTCGTGCATCTTGAAGTCTTCAAGGAAAGAAATAATAAACAAATACATGTTTTATTCAGATCTGTCCTAAAATCTATTAACAGTAAAACATAATATCTCAGACACAAGTCTTTCTGTCTATTACGGAGGGGCACCTGTTGTTAAGATGTTGCAGTCACAAAGAGCTGATGATGGGTGGAAGTATTTTGATTGAAATGTCAGCTGGTAGATAAATTCCATTCTTTGGATGTTTCCTTTGATGAAATGTTGTTTAGAGGCGCCCGTTGGTTTGTAAAACCACACAAAACTATTTCGATTTCTGTTTTGTTGCACACAGGCCAGGCCGATTCTAGACAATACCTCCACTCTCTGCGCAAAATAGAAAGAGTTGCTAACCTATCGAGCATGTTAATACTTGTCCTTTTCGAGTTAGTTTAATTGAAATCCCTTACTGCTTTTCGTAACCGTCCTTCATATCTTGCATCATATCTTCGCTCTTGCGTAACTCCTGTGGACAAAAACTGGATTTTCTAAGCCGTGAAAAAGTGATTGATTACTTGGTTACTCACTAATGTGCTTACCTGCTTACTTGGTTACATACTTACTCACTTACTCACTTGCTTACAAACTTACTTACTTACTTACTTACATACTTACTCACTTACTCACTTGCTTACAAACTTACTTACTTACTTACTTACTTACTTACTTACTTACTTACTTACTTACTTACTTACTTACTTACTTACTTACTTACAAACTTACTTACTCTTACTTTCTTATTTACTGACTTACTTACTTACTAACTGACTTACTTACTTACTTAATTACTTACTTACTAACTGACTTACTCTTACTTTCTTATTTACTGACTTACTTACTTACTAACTGACTTACTTACTTACTTACTTACTTACTTACTTACTTACTTACTTACTTACTTACTTACTTACTTACAAACTTACTTACTCTTACTTTCTTATTTACTGACTTACTTACTTACTAACTGACTTACTTACTTACTTACTTACTTACTTACTTACTTACTTACTTACTTACTAACTGACTTACTCTTACTTCCTTACTTACTGACTTACTTACTTACTAACTGACTTAATCTTACTTTCTTACTTACTGACTTACTTGCTTACAAACTGACTTACTTACTAATTGACTTACTTACTGACTTACTTACTTACTAACTGACTTACTCTTACTTTCTTACTTACTGACTTACTTGCTTACAAACTGACTTAATCTTACTTTCTTACTTACTGACTTACTTGCTTACAAACTGACTTACTTACTAATTGACTTACTTACTGACTTACTTACTTACTAACTGACTTACTCTTACTTTCTTACTTACTTACTAACTGACTTACTCTTACTTCCTTACTTACTGACTTACTTGCTTACAAACTGACTTAATCTTACTTTCTTATTTACTGACTTACTTACTTACTAACTGACTTTCTTACTTACTTAATTACTTACTTACTAACTGACTTAATCTTACTTTCTTACTTACTGACTTACTTGCTTACAAACTGACTTAATCTTACTTTCTTACTTACTGACTTACTTGCTTACAAACTGACTTACTTACTAATTGACTTACTTACTGACTTACTTACTTACTAACTGACTTACTCTTACTTTCTTACTTACTGACTTACTTACTTACTAACTGACTTAATCTTACTTTCTTACTTACTGACTTACTTGCTTACAAACTGACTTACTTACTAACTGACTTAATCTTACTTTCTTACTTACTGACTTACTTGCTTACAAACTGACTTACTTACTAATTGACTTACTTACTTAATTACTTACTTACTAACTGACTTACTCTTACTTCCTTACTAACTGACTTACTTACTTACTAACTGACTTACTTACTTGCTAACTGACTTACTTACCTACTAACTTACTAACTTGCTTACCAAATGAGAAGAATCCTATTACCAACAAACGTTTCTTGCATTCCTCACCTCGTGAAATCTCCGAAGTTGTTTCTCCAGATCTGCTTTATGCTTCTTATTCAAATCTAAAATCTGAAGTAAACATACTTTGATTAGAATGATTGAATGTCTCCACGATTAGGATATCATTTCTATACAGGGTTGCACTGCACCAGGATGCAATGGGGTGGACCTATAAGCCATAGCCAATAGCCTATTGTTTTAAACAACTTAAAATCTAAAATCCGCAAAATATGATGAAATAAAAAATCAAGATTTTATACTTTACCTGCTCTTTATGAGAGTTTTTTAGTTCCGACTCTGTTTTTAATATCTCTTGCTGAATCAAGTTAATTCTACGATTGAACTGAAAATATAAAGAATTATAGCTTGGAATGATTATATGCTTTAATAAAGGCCTATTATTCAGATATCTATATACAATGTACGATTCATACGATGAAATAAAAATCATCAGAAAATGCCTCGATTTTCTGAAGAAAAAAATATTTTCAAGGCAAATACGATTTCACAAAACCATTAATCTCGAGGGGATGATAGCTTATTACGAATTTTTCTAAGGAATATTTTTAGCATTTCCTTTCTAACAGTAATGAATATTGACATTCAAGTTTTTTCCCCCAGAGTTTTCCACTCATCGAGCGGACCATAATAATCGCATGAAGTGTTGTTAGGCATTGAAAAGTCTGATAAGAAATTAACCAAATACCTCTTCTTGCAACTTTCCAGTCTGCTCTGATTCTTGTTTCGTTTTCACAGCCTCTAGCTTTGCTTCCAAGAGGCTGACTTCCATCTTCAAGCTCTCCTAAAAGTCAAAATAAAAACTCATTAGGATGCTACAGTAATACCCCATTGTTACATGTCCCAAGTGCGTCTCAATCTTGGGACTTTGCCCACGATATAGGCCAGGGAACTAAATACCCTGAACATCACAAGTAATTGGCGATCTAGCTTTCTTATGGGTCCAGCTCCAAGCTTTTTCACATGCTACGCATTAGTGTCAGTGAAAGCTTGGGCGGTGTGAATGCCTTAGGTTATTTAGCTATCCAACAGTAAGAAAAAACTTTGATATTTTCAACTGATTTCATCTCAATTCATCTATTCACACAGGATGAAGCTATGATTAGATGCATAAATTACCCTATTAGCTGCCCAGTAAAATACAAAGACAAAACCATGAAAATATACACTATACAAGAATAAATTACAAAGTAAAAATAGATAGTTAGAAGTTCTCAAGATCGGAGGGAATAAATTAGGTTTCTCTACGTTTCAGAGGTTTTGAGTCAGGGTTTAAAATTCTTGAACCATTTTTGTTGATCTTGATTTTGCGTTCAGTTCATTCCAGAATTTAAATGTCCTAAAAGAAACGCATTTCCAGCCACATGTTGTTCGTAGTTATTTCACATGTGGCACATATAGATCGCTTTGGGTATTCCGAAATTCCTAGGCTGTAAGTTATGATAACCTGCTGAACAGGAGTGCAAGCTAAGCAGTCTCAATTGCATGCACGTCACAATACAAGATTTATCATGTGTCGCAAAAATGTACATTTCGTGCGTGCATACGGAAAGTATACTGCGAATGAGAAATGATGAGCAGCAGAGCTGCGCAGTAAATAAAATCAAACAAAATATTTGACTCGTTGTTAAACCATAAGCATTCAAATTCTGATTCAAACAGTCTCTACTTCAGATCTTATCAAAAGTTTAAAGACGCCAGAACACAAATGTTGTCTTTGAACTGCATTGACTACACATCGTGCTATGCTATTTTGTTTACTTGCTGAGCAGATACTGTTTGACAATATTTACACAGAAATTCCATGTTTCCTTAATAAAGAGTTGCAAATAAGCCTTTGATAGCAGGCCAAATCAAATACTATATGAAAGTTGAGAAGAAGTGGGATTTAGGCCTACTATTTGAATGACAACTACTCCTCGATATCATTATCAATTTGCAGAGTGAATAGTTGAATGCGAGATTAAACCAGCTGATGATGGATTCGTGAATATTCGTGAATAAGCAAAGCTCCAAACTTTGGCCTGAGAGTCAAATGATTAACATACCCAACAGCATTCTCTTATTTCAAACAATGCATTGGGATTCTTGGTTTCTAAGAATTATCTGAAGTAGAAAGGCTCAATCATAAAGTATGTAGTTATGATTCCATCGATTTAACTAGAGGGAAATAGCATGACTTAAGGAGGAATTGAACTCACGACATCTGAATTTGTACGCCACACAGAGTAAGAGTCGGAGGTCGTAGGTCAGAGGTCGTTGGCCAAAGTCAAAGGTCGAGCCTAGCTCGGGTCATGTTATTCCACACAAATCATCTGATTAATGCTAAAATCCTTCTCCTTCTCAAATTACGACTTTGAATAGCCAGAAAAATCAGAAACATGATACCAAAGCTTTTCGTTTAAAATTCTCCAGAGAAATATGTCTGAAATAGCGCCTTGCAAAGACTAAGCGAATGACGAACAAGGTTCTTTTTCACAACATTTAATGCTGTAAACATGGAAATAAGCATACCACTATTATAGGACAAACTTTAGTATAATTCAACACCAAAGATCAGCAGACATTACTAAATTATTCAACTGACAAAGAAGGAAAACATATAGACAAAAACAAATTCATATGATTGAGGGAAAAATCTAGTCTAAATGCATTGCTTCTATAGAATCTCTAATTCAATAATTTGTCCACTGTTCTTGAAAAGCGTTTATCCTCCTTACCATCCCATCATCGTCCTTTGAATAAAATATTCAAAGTAAGTTTGACGTTTTTAGTTTTTCTCGTTTGTAATACGCCGTCATCTTTCTGTCATCCTATCTACCTTCAGACAACATTGAACTTGTTTTCCTTTTCGGTTTAAAGTCAGAAAAATCCCTTTCTAGTAAACCTGCTACCAGCCTAGTTTACAGTACATGATGGCATGACTTCGACACGATTCCCCGAGTGGCAAAACTTGCGATAATACCCAACCAGAGCAGCACGTAGATTGGAGAGCCTGTAGAATTTAACCAGCGGATTCATGACGGGACTGCAGCAAGCAATAGTCCAGCCCCAGTACGCTAGGCTACCCCTCAACCACCTATCGTCTCGATTTGACGTTGTGCCAAGCCCGGCTAGACATATAACGGGTAAGTGGCACAGCACAGTGGAGGTGAATAGCAGTAGACCAAGAATAGCAAGATTGGTCTCTTTCTTTACCGACTGCGGGCTGCTGAAGCGCTGTTGCGTTGCCTTGATCTCTTTGCGCTGTTTTCGTATCAGGAAGAAAACCCGAAAATTGCCAAACAGTTGAATCGTGACGTACACAGCACCTACATATACCACAAAATAATCAATAGGCCGCGCATCCTCTAGGATTGTGTTTGTGAGAATGGGAATTAATGGCATAGTCCATGAAAATAAAACACTCGAGACTTTAAAGGACTTGCAGGACAGCTCGACATGCTTGTACGGATGCAAGAATTTAATGTAACGATCAATGGTTAGTTGAGTTAGCGTCGTGAACGAGACGATTGCTAAGTAAAATGATATGGGATTGCTGATAAGGAATAACGTGCAAGAAGGATTCCCTAGCTGGAGTAATGAAAACTTGATTGCTGTTGACGGCAATGTGAAGCAACCAATTAAAAGATCTGTCACCACAAGATTAATCAGCAATATCTTCGATATCGTAAGTTCGCCACGATCTTTCGAGGAAAGCAAGAGAATGGTGCCATTAAGTAGCAAGGTTGGCAAGATAAGAACGCAGCATATGAGTATGCAAATTAACAGGCTAAGCTTCATTGACTCTTCGTAGTAATAACTGTATTGACTGCATGTGACGTTCATGGTTGTATCTTATGTGGTTAATCTGGTTTTGCGGTTTATGTGACGTTCTTTATTGACCTGGCTAGATTAAAACCAAGAAGTAAAAAACTGGATGATAACCTGAGCAAACCAATAATATCGAGGGATGTCTTTTAAGACAAATATTTTTGAGATATATTCTTGATGCAATATTCTTCAGGATATTATGATATGTTTTGATGTCCACTTATGTTACATCATTCCGTATTTTTAATCAGTGTTAACTGACTAATAAGACTCGTATTGATTTCATGTCAGGCGGCTTACGATTTTATATCATGTGGGTTAGATATTCTATGAAGCAGCTCATTAGGTAAGCAAGTTACATCCACGAAAAATCTGTATCGTCAGAGCTGAGATGGATTAAATATTAGTTCGCAAATAAGCTGCAGCCCCTTAACAATAATGTTGATTGATGGTGATAATCTTTTCTTCACAAAATTATTATCCAACAACTATTATCCACTCATAACCTTTACTATCGATGTAGTCCTCGTCAGATAGAACATTGTAATATCTTTTAGTTGAATTTGATAGCAGCCAATAACTTTGCCCATCAATTACTTGTATTATCAATCCAGTGTCCAGTAACGCCTTATCATATGCAACTCTACGAATGTCAGGTTCATCTGTAACATCTGTAAGTTAAGGTCACCAGCAACCTATAACACTTTCACCATCTATGATGCAGGAAATCATTTGAATACTATGCAAATGTAATTCGTATTTACGTGCAATTTGCCACACTCATATAAACATAGTACACAGGTCTTATTGTTTCATGAATAAACAGTTTCACTGACTCATTTTCGTTATTTCCTTTCTGCTGTATCATTTGATAATGTAGGCGTAAAGAACAATAGCCGAGGAGGCAGGTCTTCAATGCAAGCACCATTGCTTATCAAACAAAATACGAATAAAGTACGAATACATCATTGCTGATACGTCACTTTCACAGGATGAAACATTCTCCGTCATAAACATATATTCATCGTCTGCTTCTAATGATATCAAATCATCGATTATCGATCTATGAATTTCTTGTTTAGTAGCAGAATTTGACTTTAGATAAGTATGATTGAATGTTTTTGTATTTTCCATAGATGCTCTGTCCTGACTTGGATTTTAGAAGTAGAATAAATTAGTAGAATCATCAAAAGTCCGAATGCTGATAGTTATATATATAGTACATTGATCTACTTCTAAATGAATATTCACCAGACAAGGCTACACATCATGAATCATTCTACAATGACTTAGAATCAACTGCAAACAATGTTCTTTGCTTAAAGTCAAGCAGCGTCTCTCCAGATAAAGGTTTCTACATCAAGATACAGCTCATAAGTTTGATTTACTTCTTTCGTCGTAAGTTAGGCAAATATCAAATAGAAAACCAAAACATGACTGCAATGAAATTCATATTGTCAAGTGAAGCCTCGGCCATCCTTCTTGAAATTATAGTAAAATATCACTCACGATCGTATTTCATTGCTTCCATTGTTAGGTATAAATCAAAGAAGAAGTCATGACTGGAATCAAATCCATGTTATCAGGTAAAGCAGAAATCACTATTCTTCAAAGAAAAACAAAATATTTTTTACAACCATCAAAAGCTTTATTCAGCAGTTTTTTTAAAAACACCTGAACGAAACAGCATGAGGATTCAACGACACCGTCCAAAATTCACGCTTTCTCCGTTGAAGAACGCCGCGGCACAATGAAAATAACATCCGAAATGAATTGACTAGAAATCTATTTCTCTTGAAATAGACCAACGTCTTAGGAGACTCAAATGAATGTTTAACCAATATGAGTAACAACACGCAAATCGATCTTCAAGACCAGCTCGGAGCAAATAAATGCAAATAGGTCACGTGGTGCAATAACCTTATTTGGGATGAAACGAATACTGTTGGCAGAATAATTGAATTTATAAAATCTCCTTTTTTAAAAATCGCAATTTCTGTTTCTTCAAACTCTGGAAAATTCTAATTGTAATGAATCATTTTATGGAATCTAATCATTTTCTTTGAAAAATCAGAATGTTTCACTTAGAGAATATATTTGACAATGAAAATATTTCATATTCTTAATATGTGTCATATTCTTTTTATTAAGTGCAAATATCTTATTATCAAGAGCGGTAGCTATATCTCAAACGAAATCTCATCCACTTTGTTCTTCGGGTTTTCAATAATTGATTTATTCTGAGCAACGCTTTGATTTATCTAATTGAAACTCTTAGTTGAGGCTACTTCAGGAGGTCTAGCCCGAAGCTTGGCAAAGTAGCGGAACCCTTTAATCGAGGACACCAATAATCAACAGACATCTCTGAACAAGGGACACCTCTGATCAACAGACATTCAGAGTCAACAGCCACCTAGCCTTAGATCAAAAGTGGCCGCTATTAGAGACTGCTGAAGATTTCAGAAAGAAGTAAAACTCTGAAAATCGATCGGAATATAACTGCACGTAATAGGATTAGAGTTACATTACGTATCATATGTCGCTCCTAGGCTTTTTAAAAAATCTACTGGAAAGTCGTGAACCATCACTTTAAGATAAAATAGACGGTTAGTTGTAGAATAATTGCGTTATTGTATGGCCGTTCTATCATTTATTATAGTGCTTTATAGACAACCGGGTAGAGTTTTAAAAAACAAATAGAAATTCATATTTCTCCGTCTCATTCTCTTTTTCATTATCCGTATGATTTCGTGTTGACACATCTGCTTCCCAGTACAAACTTTCAACTAAGTGTTCTGTAATTGGTTTTCAGCGACGACGTGTGGAAAATTCATTGATCATGGTTTTGGATTTGAAGATTCGTTAAATATTTCCATTTTGATTTCGACTTTATGCATACTTCCTCGACGAAGAAGTAAGCATCTCAAATATTGGGAGCACAACACTTCGAGGGATCTTTCCCCATTAGTTATAAGGGCACTTTCTAAAAGCAAACAGGGTTCTTTGTTGTAATTTGCAAAATCTGGGGGAAGGTAGTTCCCGAGTCTCTGTTTCTCCCTTTTGATGCCGTAAAGTTATAAAATTATATCGAAGTTTTAAATGTATCCCGTCTCTCTTATCATCTCTAGATTCCCACCAAGTTCGTGCCTAGACGTGAACTATGCAGTGATTTTACCCAACATGAAAAAAACGTACGGCACTTAAGAAGTTTTCAATCATAATAATGCTATCGAAAATGGGTTTATATTTGACACTACTTACAGGAAGTTCATCTTTAACTCTAAGATATTAGGCATGAAGCACAGCTTACAGGTGGTGGCTACCTCTCTAAGGTATTAGCTTTTTCACAAATCACATTGGGTCCAGTGAACAGGTAGACTAATCGAAAGGTGCATTGATACTTGATAGGTAATAAGCTTATCTATTTCATAGGGTCAAATCACAATGATTGGGTCCACCGAAAAGCTAGACTAATGCAACAGTTCGGCACTTGTCCTTCCTTTCAATGTGATCTCACACCACGCGGTTCCTAAAACCTTTCTGACTTGCATTATACAAAGATAGCTGACATTTTCTCTTCACATTTGAAGTGACAAGGCTGAAGATATGCTCGAGCTCAAACTCGTGATACTTTGAACAAAAATTGACCACTTTTCTTTTCGAAACTAGTGACTAGCTTTATAACTTGAGAGATCAAAATATGGTTTAAAACATAACAAACGAGCACTTTCCATAAAGCAAGATGTCGTTCACCAAGTCATCTCGGAGATGGATGATTAGTAAAATAGACAAAGCAAAATCGCCATTTCTGTCACTTACTGTTTTCAAATGGACAATCAAAGCGAAAGAAAAACCAACCTGCTAATGAACACTCAGAAGCAGTCTGTGATAAGCATACGAGTAAGCCGAGAAACGATTTAGAAGCGGAAGACAAGGGTAGCAGTAGACCCACTTGACCAGCAGAGAAAAATGTCAGCACATGAATACTGACAGTGCGCATTGATAAAAAATCAACGAGGCATATATAGAATCGGAAACGAGAAAGACCTTTGAAAGACTACTTTAGTTGAAATACCTTATACCTTATACCTTACATCACTTTAGTAATTGCGTTGTTTAAAACCGCATCGTAGTGCTCGATGTACGAAGGTACAAAGCGATATAGAAGAGAAACAAGAAAGGAGACTGGCTCTCTGTAACTTAGAGTTTAATGCTTCCGCAATCATCACATAGACTTTTATCAGCATATTCATCGATTACAGTCTGTCTGATGATTGCGAAAGCATGAAACTTTAAGTCAAAGAGAGCCAGTCTCCTTTCTGGTTTCTCTTCTAATACCTTTCATCATTCATTTTCTTGCACAATTATAAATTGGAGCATTCAGAAGTTCTCTTTTGTTTTCACTATGTTTAACAGAAGATATATCGACAACAAAGATTTGTTAAAGTATTATTATCTTGCATATAAATTCGTATGTCATGATTATTATCATAATTATGCAACAGCTCCTAAGGAATGAAAATAGCAGCCAGGGTTGGTTTGAAGAGGCTGTACATTATAAAGTATCGAAAGGAGTTACGCAGGGTATACCGTTGTTTTATTCAAACTCGTAATGGCATATTTAGTAAGATAGTAAGTGGATTTTTTGTCATGTCCGTCGAAATGGAAGACAATTGGTAGCAGGCAGGAGGACGATATAAAGAAGGAACATCTAATACTTTTGTTGTAATTCCAAATGCCTTTTTTCATATCTCAATACTTTAGTTGTACAATTGTTTGAAATCTGTCCTTTTTCATTACAAGTATAGGCTGATATGACCCTTGAATATATGATATATAAAAGTAGCAAATATAATTGGATTTAAGAAGTAGAGAGACAAAATACCACTAAATACAAATGCGAATAATTCCAAATACCTTTTTTTATATTTCAATACCTTAGTTATACAACATGGTCCGAAATATGTTCTTTTTATTTACAGGTATAGGCTGAAACGACCCTTAATTGCATAATAGATGAAAGTAGCAAATCTTAATTGGATTTAAGTAGTACAAAAGCAAGATACAACAACTAATTTGCTTTTTTATCTGAATTATTCATGAATTTAGATGTTTTCTTTTTTCATTACCAGCTTAGCCAAGAAGGCCCACAATATTTTATAATAGTTAAATAGTCACAAATTAAGAATCAAAGTAGGATAACAATTTATAGTGTATTTATTTACATTAAGTGCTGAAAAAATTACAGATCCGACTGACTAATGTACCACTTCTGTAGATTACAACTTGTTCAAAGAAAAACCTCCTTATTAATGTACTGATAGCGTGAATCCTGTACTTAGCCTCTCGCCTCGATCATGTAAAGTAATATTTTCATAAGGCATTGTCTGACACGGGTAATTAATCTATACCAGAGCATATTTGAATTGAAGTATCCTACTCTGGTATAATTCATGTAAACATATTCGTTACCAACATAGTCTTTGCTTTTCTTGTCTCGTCTCCTGTTTGCGATCCCTCCCTTTTTGAACGAGACACTCATCATTAGATTTCCCACATGATTTCCAAATGCGTCATTAGGCACAATATGATCATTCATAATATAACATAATAGTGCATGTTGTACGATGAATAGAATAGTGCATTATGACCAAGTTAGAAATCGTGTGGAAATCTTACTAGTCGTCCAAAGAAGAACATTCGTAAAGAAAGGGATCACCAACAAGAGACAAGACGAGAAAAGTAAATACACTTTTGGTAACGAACATTATTACAATCGAATTAGCAACTAGACTACGGCATGATGCAAAGTGCTTCAACTTAAGCCTTGTCGTGGATTAGACTCCACTTCTCATACTGTCCTTGCCCCAACATTAGATAAAGGTTGAAGGGACTGAAATAAGATACATTTTGGATAAGAATTCGTGGCTCATCTCACAAATTGGGCGGGAGAAACCGTACAGTTAAGTTTTAAGTGGCTACTCCCCCTGAACATTTCTTCAAGCAAACTTGGAATTATTTCCAAAAAGATCAATGCACCATACTTTATTTTGATTCGTTGTACAAATTTTCAACTCTGTTTTCAACTTAGTCTACAAGTAACTTAGTCTACAAGTAACTTAGTTAAACTACAGCTGTTAATGAAGGCATTTGTCTTATCTCAATTTAGTTACTGTCCACTTGTTTGGACTTTTTGTGATAGAAATCTAAATCAACGAATAAATAAGGTTCAGGAAAGGGCATTGAGATTAGCATACAAAGATTACAGAAGATTTCGACCTCCTTTTGGAAAAGGCCAAATCGGTAACAATTCATGTGAGAAACATGCAGTTGCCAATGACAGAAATGTTCAAGACCAAACATGATCTAAATCCACCTTTCATGAAGGATATTTTTGGGTAACGAAACATCATCTACAGTCTAAGGCACGGCAATGATGCTCAACTTGCAAAAGTCCGTACTACAGCTTTTGGAATTGAGACCGTAGCCTTGATAATAAACTATGGCAGCTATTACCCCAAGAAACGAAAAATTCCGCTAACCTACACATTTTCAAAAAACGTGTTAAATATTGGAAAGATGACAAATACAACTGCAGGCTCTGCAAGACGTGTATCCCACAAGTTGGGTTCTTAACAGGGTACCTTATCAACTTTTTGCATCCTTCTATCCTTGTAGACATATTGTAAACTAAATTAGAATTAGATTTTTTGTTCCACTAGTTTAGGAGTAGGCCTTAATTAGCCATAATCTGGCTATTTCAATTTTAATTTTATATATTTAGCCTACTATAAATCAAGTATTGATGATGATGATGATGATGAAGTCATAGCAGGCCGCATTTTCAGCATTAAAAGCCTTTTCTTTTTCGAGTTTGGACATTTGATTCAAACTAAACTAAGAATTCGTGTTTCTAATACACCGTTACAGTCGCTGTTTCTTTTCTCTGTGGCACATTCGCTGGGGCAAGTACTGAGATCCCATTACCCTTCTTCCAGCCCCATAATTTCTTTATGGCACGCCGGAGATCAGAGAGCTGGTAACAAGTGATGCAGGCATTCAGCAATGAATTGGACATGGTGAGAGCCACGGAGCCGTATAGCGCAATGATAACAGCAACAGAACGGAAACCAGCCATAAGTAGGCCACGGACCAGGAAGAACGGAAGGTAGCAACAGCACATTGAAGCTAGTATCATAGCTCCAGTTATGGCCAGGTTCGACTCTTTCTTGCTATAGCGAGAAGGCTCGAATTGCTTTGCAATGTTGCTGATATCTCGACGAATCCTCCGGGTGAATCGCAAGATCCTGTAATAGCAGTAGATGTTAGTGACCGTGCCAATCACACCAGTGACTAGTATGCAGATGGTTAATGCCATCGGTGCTTTTGCTATCGTTGCGGTAATCACAGATACGACAGGAATCAGCCAGAGTATGATTATGATCACCATGGTAGAGCGAACGTGGGATTTAGCAATGTAGAAGTATGGCAGGAACACGGCAGTGTATCGATCTAATGCTATTGCAAAGACCGCCTGGAACGACGCAAAGCCGAGTATGGAGATGAACGGCAGGAGAACGACGGAGTACGAGCACGGGTCTTCTCCCTCGCTTAGCTGGTACAGCAATGCAGAGTTGAATGGCATGGCGACGTAGCCGGATAATGCATCGGTAATTACCAGGTTCAATAAGAATAGATTGCATGGCTTTGATCTTTGTTTGCTCATCAGGAGAACTATTATGAGGGATGTGTTAATCAGAATTGTCGGTAGCACCAGAAGCAAATTGATCCCGGCAAATACCTTGGTGGAGAGTTTGAATGCGGTGTGGTTCACAAAGAACACACCATGGTGTGCACAAGACAGGTTCATCTGAATGTTGTATTGTTGCAGGTGTGGGTAAGTGCACAGCAATGCTCAGCCAGTGATAGAACAGGGTCAGTACGAGTTCCAAAGCAACGCTGAAGTTTGTTTTTGATCAAGACTATGCGAGTTACACACTGAGTTGTGGCTGGAACGAAAGTGACCTGATGTTGCTGAAGGGACGTCTTCGTGGATAAGTGGCACAAAATGCACTTGACACAACGGCTTAAGCTTCAGGCTGGAGCAGAGGTAGCAGTTATAAAAATAACTCTTCCTTCAATCTGAGAGCAAAATTCAGCGTTTGACGCAATGATTCAAAGTCTAGAGCAATGTTATCTAAACACGTGCGACAAGTTTCTCCAACAGTCATAAATCCAAGATAATACTCGCAATGATGAGAGTGTTCAGTTAATCAACCTGTCCCGGATGTCGCATGAAAATACAGTTTTCACCTCAAAGTTGCGATGATTGTCGGTATTATCCTTTAACGTTCAAAAGATGAATCGAAGCTACCACCAAACTCTGCAACAAAGGAAATTAATGATTAATAACGAGACAATTCCTTCAAAATTAAAATATATTATAAAATATCAGATTACAGAAAAATTCCAATAATATCAGATAGATTTGAAAATACTTCTTCTTTGCTCTAAAAATATGTTATAGATTTGCTGGTGACATCAAGTATTTGTGAATTTTTGATTATGGATATCACTCGACCCGATTTAACACTAAGTACATCGTTATTTGTACTGAATCAAACGTATTTATATTGCTATGAAGACCTTAAACTGGATGGTGAAATTCTTAACGACTTCGTACCAAATCTAGCACAGAAAAACCTTTTTAGGCCCTCCATTTACGCGAGACTTGTTGATTCGTAACTATATAGCCTGCCAATTCGATATACCTTTTAGTTTTAGGTTGAACAGCTGAATTCACACCAATATCGATCCATATTATTGTAAATGAAGTCTCAGATTTCGTTCGCTCCAGCAAAATTCATTACTAAACTAGCACAGATAGAGCTTGAGTTTACTGGACGTCCGAATACCTGATCCTTTTGGTCTGCTACTAAGACCAAACTGGGTCTGCTTTTGTTTGCAGCTTTTCGCACCAGGGTCATTTTATCCGAGCCATCTCTTACATAATAGAGTCAATATTTTTTGTCTACGAGACTTAAGAGATTTCATTGTAAATCTTAAAAACCTACTAAATTCCAAAAACATAACACTACCAAAAAAGAAACCAAAATTTTCTACAAAACTCTGAATACATTTTCTTTTTTTAATATATATTCAAAAATTTCGCACCAAAATACTTTCCTTCCTCGTCCAAAAATCTATAGGTATCCTATAGCAATTGGCCAAAAGGTACTATGCTCATGCTTCGAACTCAAAATTTCTTACAAGTCCTTCTCTTACAAACCGTCTATCATTGACAGCAGTGATTAGAGGGTTCTATGGTTTACAGAAGAGTAGTTTTGAAAATACACCTTACGAAAAGAGAAGGTTACCAAAACATAATTACTATAGAAGAGCACGCCCTTGGTGCTGCTTGTGAAGAGTAGTATAATGCAGACTGTATGATGGCAAATATGTTAGAAAAACAGGATTTCAACATAATCTGAACTTCATCAATGATTTTTAATTTTCAACGTCATGCCAACATCATGTTAAATCTAGTACTTCAAAAATAAACCAAGCTTTTTAAACGTTTCGATATAATCTTCCTCAGCAAACTCAAAGTTCACTGAAGAAAATTATATCGAAACACGTTTAAAAAGCATGGTTTATTTTCGAATTACTCTTAATAAAATCTTACAAAATTAGGAAATGGGGCTCCGTATTATCATGTTAAATCGGTTACACAAGATTTCATGAAACAATCCACAGGTCTATTTTGTGGAGAAAGGTTTAATCTCGCCCTCGAGTCACCCAAATTACTCGGGAAAGTTTTTCCACACATTTACGCAAACTCTAACTTCTTCACTGCACAAGTGCAGATATGCACGTCTTGTTCCGGGTGGATGAATTGATGCTTAGAAAAAGTTTAACATGGTATGTTTTTGTTTCCTCTGGGAGTAGGGTGCTCCTGTATGTCAAGTAATCCTGTCCAAAAACCGAGTGTCTCAGCTAAAAAAAACTCGACCAGTCGATACAACTTTCCTCCCATGTAAACGAGATTTTTTGACTCAAACCGCTCATTTCAACCTACCTAAAGGTTTTCGTTGAACACGGTTAAAACCGGTCCAAGGAGATTACTCCTCTCTCAATAAAACCGAGTCTATTCTTCACGATAAATCAAACTAAAATCCTAGCAGACTATGATTCATGCTTCATTACCTTCTTTGTATCATCCAATTCATATTCTGTATTTTGACACTAATAAATCATAAACAACACCTAAAACTTCATATGTGATGGAAAAATATCATCAACCTTGGCGACTTGACAACTTCATGAGGGACCAAAATCATGATGGACCAAAGCCCTCAAATGCATACTTCCTGTTTTATTTTATAATCGATACCTACACATATTCATATTTTTACCGAATATTTCCTAAAGAACGCTGACTAAATACCTGAAAAGGCCAAAAAGAAACTTCTAGATCAACTTCTGTATAACTCTTTACTTGAAGTTAAAAACACACTTCTTGGCTTGCAAAATTGATGAAATTCAAACAACACCCATACAACTTTTCGTGCTTTGAAGACGTTGACCTGTAGGGCAGCATGGTGATAAACATCCGGGCAGCCGTGGATTTGTTTTATAATTACCGATGGAAAAGTCAGAGCAGCTGTTTCCACATGAAATCTTGATGTGTGCGTCCACTAATTGGTTTTTTAAGCCCATTAGACATTTCGTAACAAACTCTCTTCTCAACGTTATGCAAAAAGGCACGTAGTTTGAATTGCTGAATACATTATTGGAGGCTGTAGTAGATCTTTAAGAAACCACAAGCCTAAAATAAAATTTGGTACACAGCGTATGTAAATTGTACTCCTCGCATAAGTTTACGTCCTTGCACATTTTCAAGACACGGACGACATAATGAGTTCGGCAATTCAGCATAAATGCTTATTCTTCTCTAACTCTACTAGACAATACAGTTTCAACTCGAAATTACAACTCCATAAAGTTAGGCCCTAATTATCGATTTTTACACGAAGTCACTTACTCATCTTCAAAACTCTAAAACGAAACGACGTTGCTGTGCAGGAAAAGCCCAAAAATATCTTCAAAATATTATCCCGTGGCCTAATCATCTTGTAGTTGTAGGATATTTTATGAAAGAGCTGCTTATCTGAAATTTCCTCGATGTTGGGAGAAAAGAATCTAAAGAAAACCAAGTCAGTATTCTCTGTATTTACAATAAAAATAGGCATGTTATTAGTGCGATTTTTTGTATCTTTTGAATGTAGGAAATCCAATTTGTTCGCTTTTGGGAACACGCAGATTAATTCTACAGGTGCAAAGCTGCAATTCTTTAGGATTCAAGTTTTTATTTCATTGATCACAGAAAGGAGATTATAAATAAATGGATCGATTTATGTGGATGGAACAACGACAGGCCTACCTATCTGATGAAGAGACTAGTCCTATGTTTACTAAGTGCCTTTTTGTGCAGTGTAAGTGTAAGTCTATAAGTTTAAGTATCTATACAAGATTTCATAGGATTTCTAGTGAGTTATATAAAGAAATCATGCAATTTAATGAAACAAATAAACATCTAAACTAAAAAAAGCCAATTTCATGCAAGGAAGAACCGGCTATTGGTAACAAGCACGAGTCGATAGCTGTCACAATACTTGTTAAGTATCTTTTGTGACGAAAACAACTGATATCAATTTTATCGTTGAATTTCGTTTTAACTTGTGTAAATTTAGCATTTTAGGGTGGTATTGATCTCCAAAACTCCCCCCCCCCTTAAAGGTACACGTCTGTCAAACTGTATTCATTTATATAATTGTGGGAGAGAAGGCAGGGAACTCTCGATACAACAAAACTTAAAACTGACTAAAATCTTTGTATAACTAACTAAGCATATGTTTTCTTACATTGAAGAAGTAAAGTATCTTGGTTTTTGACAATCTACAAAAACATGTAAAGCTTCTTTCATCACTTTAATAGCTTTTTATAGTAATTTTTCAAATTTATAACATACTATCTATATTTTTGCTAACACCAGATTGAAATATGATAGAATCAAATGATACTGAATTTACATAAGAGATGATGCAATTTTTAACACCGAGTGCAAAAATGCAACTGCACAAACTTACTAGCAGCCTGTTTGGATAATCTAATTGGTTTTTAAAACTTTTTTGCAGTTTTTTAACAAGGTTTTCAATATCTCGGGTATTATTTATGATATCCAATTGGTTGAGGTTTTCCAACAAACTTTCTTCAAAACTATACACCCTCCCATATTGGTTAAGTCATGTATTTACGCACATATTTTTGACGCATTCACGCAATATCAAACTGGATTTTCTTGTAGACAAATCCAGAAGGTTTCCAAATCAACATTTTCTATCAAAAAGCCGAGTTTTAAAACATATCGGCGATTTCTATGGATTTCCAAAATAAATTTGAGGATTAACATTTCTATTACATAAGCCAGGAATATGATTCCTAACACTTGCTTCACAAATACAACTGCTCAAACATAAATACTGGTTGTTTGCATTTTAATCGGTTTCTCCCAAGCAAACATTTTATAATGAGATCATAGTTTTGCAACTTATAGTTGTAAGAACCGAAAGTAATATTTATCAACTATGAAATCAAATAATAAATTAATAAATTCCAAAGGGCATAAAAATGGACTACTTAATAATAGAAAAAACTCCAAATGTCAGATAATTCAAATATTTGATCAATGTCTTTTTCCCAGAGAATAAATTTCCATACTCAATTTGGAATAGAAAGCTTGTCAGATATAGTTTCTGCATGTTCGTCTGAATTATAGGTTTTTCTCGATGGTTAAAAGTAAACTGAATACAGAAAAGCCAGACTTATCGAGGCATTCGGACCTTGATCCTTCTTCTCAATGTAGTCTCAGCCTTGCGATTCCTTTAACCTGCCGAACGGCAATATATGATGCGCAAGTAGCAATACAACCTTATGATCCTTACGCCTATAATGTGGGTGGCCAGACAGGGAACTCTCGATACAACAAAACCTAGCTATAATTAACTAAAATCTTTGTTAAGTATCTGCTTTCCTATGTATATCATCGAAGTATAGTATCTTGGTTTTTGACAATCTACAAAAACATATAAAGTTTCTTTCATCCCTCTTATAGCTTTTTATAACAAGTTTTCAAATTTATAACATAAAACAGTCTTTGGATGGTACAGAACTTCAGTATAGTCAGAAATATCGGAAACATAGCGAAACGAACACATAGATTACTTAAGCTTTTCGTCTGACACTCAACAGAGTAATACGTCAGAAAGGGAACGAAACAGAACTCTAACTGATTTATATGGATCGAAATAGGCCAATCCGAAAAGAGGTGAATGATTGGTATGGTGTAGGAAAACCAATCAACACCCAAGATACAGTGAGCTGGCCTATAAGATTACTTTAAGAGTCCTAAGACGAAAACGAACTCTTTCTATCTATACAATAGGGAATCCCTGGTTTTTATGTAGACTGATTCCAAAATACCTAAGTGAAATGTAGATCTTGCTCTGCCAATTATTCGAAAACAATTCTAAATGTAGGCTTTAGCACACTTTAGGTTGTCGAGCAAATGTTGACCTATAGCAGAGTCATGTTTGAGTGATCTTTTTGGTTTTGAGCTGCGAGATGGTTGTTATCGTTGCGGCACAGTTTTGTGGCGTATGTTAGACGGCACGTGTTGTTTCATCCTGTCACATAACCGCTGAGATGTGCGACCTACGTACCTGGCATCACGCCGGCACGAGTATTCATATACTACAAGGCTGTTTTGTGTGATAGGCACACTATCTTTGCGGATAGATGGAACTATTTTTCTAGAGGAGAAGACGAGACGGGGGCTGAACGTGGCGTAGCACTTAGTTATGGCTTTCTTAATTTGTTTTTCAAACCGCATGGAGACGTTGCCGATGTAAGGCAATTTTAGATAAACAGGGCACTTTTGTGGACCAATCTTTTTGTCAGCCAAGAAACCTGCGATTTTACGAAAGCAAGCCGAAATGAGATCTTCTGGATATCCATTGTTGATGAGGGTAGATTTGATTTTTACCAATTCTAAATTGAGTTTTGGTTCGGAAGAGATCATAAGTGCCCGGTGAACCAAGGTGTTAACTATGTTGATTTGGATTGGTTTGGCAAAAAAGGAATCCCAACGTGTATATAGGCCGCTAAAAGTTGGTTTCCTGTAGACACTGGTAAGAAAACCAGGTTCAGTTTTCTCCACGGAAACGCCAAGAAATGGCAAGGAGTTGTTTTCTTCCTTTTCAAAGGTGATTTGTAATATCTATTACATAAGCCATGAATATGATTCATACAACAAACATTCATTGTTGATTCATAGGATAAACACTCGAAGAGTAAGAACTTTCCAATATGATTTCCCAAGTGCGTATGATTCAAAATGCACTTCGTGATGATATAAAAACTCCAAATGTCAAACAATTTAAAGATTTGATCAATATCCGGATGCTAAAGAAAACATTTTAATTTTGCAACAGATAACTTGTCAGATACAATTCTTAAAATTGCTGTATCCTCGTCTTAATTATCAGTTTTGCTCTGTCAATAAAAGCAACACTAATATCACAATAGAATACAAAAACAATAGGCAAATACAAATCATTATCTATCAAGTTATTGGTTCAGCGGTAAGGCTCTACTGAATACAGAAAAGCTAGACTAATCTAAGAATTCAGACCCTGATCTTTCTTCTTGATGTAGCCCCAGCCTTGAAACTCCTTTAACCCTTTGCTTTTGTCTTTTCGAAAGATAATACTGAAAAATTTTCCTCAAGATAAGAGCTTTAAACTGTAAATATCCATCTTCAAAAGAATAAGAAAAGCATTGAAAACTTACCTTATAGGCGAACGCCTAGCTGTTTAACTTTCTACCTGTAAATATTGAAACCGAGTTTTCATATAACAAAGACACAGAACTGTTGAAATTATAAATCTTATTTAACAGTCAATTTGATTCAATTTTCACAATAGATGAACCTTTCCAAGGAAACTTTATTTCATTTTGAATTTTCTGACTGGCAAAAGCCGCTGCTTGAATAGATATTCCACCTGCACTTAGTGAATAATTTATTTCTATTGAATATTCTCCGCACTTAAATGTTAAAGAATTAATCTTTATCTGTTAGGTAATTCTACATACTAATGTAAAATAAAACTAGGCTTGGTTCACTACAGGCAAACACTAGCTTGAAAATGCAAACTGATCTAATTTCATACCTGGTTAAAGCTAACCACAGTCAGAGTATTGTGGTGTGAGTTGTAATCAAGAAAGTTGACCAATCAATGGATATATCAAGATACGAAGAAAGAGTTGCAATATAATATGCTATAATTGTATTGTAATATATGATTCGTTAGTAGTAATAAACTCAAGAATCTTACCCTATAGATACATATCAACATACGAAGAAATAGTTGCAATATATGATGCCATAATTGCAATATATGATGCGTTAGTAGTAATAAACTCAAGAATCTTACCCTATAGATACATATCAATATACAAATAAACAGTTGCAAAATATGATGCCATAATGGCAATATATGACTAATTAGAAGCAATACTACTAATGAACCTTATTCCTATAGATACATATCAATATACGAATAAATTGTTGCAATATATGATGCCATAACGGCAATATATGATGTGTTAGTGGAAATAAAACCCCTGAATCGTACACAAATAGATACATATCAACATACGAATAAATGGTTGCAATATATGATGCCATAACGGCAATATATGATGTGTTAGTGGCAATAACACTCATGAATCTTACAACTATAGATACATATCAAAATACAAACAAATAAGTTTCAATATATGGTGCCATAGTGGCAATATATGATTTAAGTAGCAAAACAACCTTATAGACCTTACACCTATAGATACACATCAATATGGGAACTAATAGTTGCAATATATCATGCGAAAGTGGCAATATATGATGTAAGTAGCAAAACAACCTTATGGACCTTACACCTATAGATACACATCAATATGCGAACTAATAGTTGCAATATATGATGCCAAATGGCAATGTATGATGTAAGTAGCAAAACAACCTTATGGACCTTACACCTATAGATACACATCAATATTTACACTAATAGTTGATGCAATAATGGCGCCATTTGATGCAATATATGATTTTAGCGACTTTCATAAACAAGGTATCTAACAAAAATAAAAAGGTATTCTGAAATGATAGGTCTCTTAAGACTATTAGCTCTATTGAAGACTTGCTGACATGAAGGCTCGTTAACACTGCGTTGGGGCCTTTAAAAATCGGAAACAATAAAAGTGTTCGAAACCGAAAACTATCTACCCTTAATCACGAAATGACTTTTGTTCAGGCAAAGGTTTAAATCACTTACCTAAACCAAACCAAATGTAAGATGAAATAACAGCTTTCTATTATCAACTAGATATAAGTTGTGGGAAAGATCGGAAACGTGGAAAAAAGAACGTCACTACTACCGCTTTCCGCCTGAGAAGTACATTGTCATAAAGAGAATGAAAATGAAACCTGATGAATAGCAATAGCCTTAAGAAGCACACCGTAATTGGCCAATGAGGATAGAGGTGAATGATTGATTAGTGCAGAAGCAACCAATCATCACTGTCGGTCTAACGAGACGAACAACATATAATAATCTAAAGAGTCCTAAAGAATGAACTTCTGCTGGCTACACAATATGCTATCAATGATCATCCATTGCTCCATTCCCAATCCACCTAAAATAGGCCATTGCATTGAATTTTCACAATCAACCATTTCATTCAATAAAATCGTAATTTGAATCATCTGATCTACAAAATCAACTGCTCGAATATACATTATACCTGCCTTTTTAGTGAATGATTAATTTTTAAAGAAGATTCCACTGAGATATTCAAAAAGACATCTTTAATCCACTTCTGAGCATCACGAATCGTTAGGCTTATTTTGTTTTCACTCTGACATACTAGCCGATGAATGTCAAAGAAAAAGCTTGAATGGTAATGCTTTCCTATGTTTCTGATTTTGCTCGCAATCCTGAACTTCAATGCAAATGAAAGACATTAAAAATGAGGGTCTTGGTTCTCCTGCTTCCTTTGAAAATTGCAATTATTTTCCATTCTTTAATTTAAAATCTCAGCGTGTTTCCCTAAAAGCTGCATGCGAGTTGCTCTCTTCTCTCCTAATTCATGCAAAGTGCTTCTTGTTCGCTAAACCTCTTTTGGGGCTTGTTTACATGTTCCCAAAACACCTACACGAACCTCAAAACTATACGCACATTACTCAACTTCCAAACTAACATTAAGTAAGAGAAAATATCATACATCTCACCTCTTGGAATATATGGCAGTGTCTGCTAGGTGCGAGCTCATCTCACACCTTCTGATTCATGGCATTCCCGTTTAAATATGCTCACTACCGCAATGTGTTTATATGATAATGATAATGATAATGTTCGGACAGGCACGCCAATCAAATGATAAAAGCATCATGAATAATTGAAAATATTTGCAGATTCGTTTAAATTAGATTCATTATTTGGCAGGCTGGTTTATCAATTTCCAGCAAATATATTTGCAAAGGAAATCTTCGCAGGTTTGAAAAAAGATGCGATTCAAAAGAAAAAAGAGATCGATTTTAATAAGATAAGGGTGTTATTTGCACATCCCACGTGAGAACCATGAAAGAGAAAGCATTTGTAACGCCTTCTTCAAAGTTACATAATAGTGAAAATCGTTATGTAACAGTGGGTGCGAAGAAATCTTACTCGTCCTTTCCTGATTCCTATTTCCAGTTTTTACACTGATAACTTATATTGGGTAGCATAAGTGAGTTAGTGAGTTGTTAGAGTGATCTGAAGACATAATTTCAGATAGAGAGAAATTTATATACCATTAGAAACCTTTGCCTACAGTAACATCATCACATCAAATATCTATACTCTCTACATGGCACATTTCGCTCATTGCTCTTGTAGCAATTTGAGCACATTTTGGTTCTTGAATACCATCAATGTGTAAGGGTACATTGTATGCCCAAGTCCACAGGCTACAGCTGAGCAGTGTGGTGATAACCGGGAGGGCACATTGGGTCTCTTCATGATCACATAATAACACCTCTAAATAGCCAGAAATATCGGAAACATAGCGAAACGATGGCACACTTAAGACAACACATGGAAAACACAAGATTTTCGTCTGACACTCAACAGAGTAATACGTTTTCGCCTATAGACTCTTGAAGTAATATTATTGGTAAGCTCACTGTATCGTGGGTGTTGATTGGTTTTCCTACTTTACCTATCATTCACCTTTTTTCTGATTGGCCTATTTCCATGTGTTCGTTTCGAAATGTTTCCGACATTTCTGGCTATTTTGAAGTTTTGTATCATTCAAAGACTGTTCAATACCCTTCGTCATAAAGTTCATTCTTCGCACAGGTAGACTTTCAGAGAGAACACATATTTTTTGTTGGAACTCGTGAGTTTCAAACATTCATGCGATCTTCAGATTTTCACTATTCGCTGAAAACTCGTATTTATATGGTTCACTGTAAATTTACGACACGGGGTTTACAATGGTCATTGGGTAAAGGTGTTAATTGTTCTAAAGTTGGGTGAATAGTATTTGTTCTTATTTCCGCACTTTTTAATTAGTTCTAAGCTCCAAGTGCCGACGTATGACCCCGTTCTGACTGTAGCTATGAAACGTTACATAACTAATCCTGATTGTTCGATCTTCAAAGGCGGTACCAGTTAGTCAGGTAGCCGCAAAATTACCAAAGTGCGAACGGCAAAATACGAAACTTAACACATTGTTGCGTTTTTGCTAATCCCTCGAAGGCTCCGTCTAAGAGCTCCTGAGCTAACTATTCCATGAAAATCGACATGAATGAAAACGGAAATCTTACAATGTTTTATAGACTTGAAATATTTTCTTTAATTGATGTGAGAATGAAATATTTTACAAAATTTATCATCATCATAGTGCGAACGGGACCTATTTACGTGACTTTAGGACAATTGACAGACACCTCTATCCAATGCCCATTATAATTCTACTTTGCAAATTTTACAAAAACCTTATAAATACGAGTTGAGTTTTCAGCGAATAAAAATATCAGTTGTCTGATGATGTCATGAATGCGTGAAAATTAGAGTTGGATCAAATATTTATGTGTTCTCTCTGAAAGTTGACCTCTGGTGTATTTCAGACGGCCTAGTTTATAGAGTTTATAGTTTATAGATTTACACTGTATGTAAGCAGAATATAAAATCAGAATGATATAACTTTAAAATCACTGTGGGGTACCCAGGGTTGCCTAGGTTCTCGGCATAAATGTCGGAGCTGTAAATCTAGATAGAACGAACAGGTTTTCGTTCACAATAGAAGGTTGCCCTAGGCATACTGTGTAGGCTAAGCCGAAAACGTTTTTCTAGTGATGTTTTTGTTGAGATGTTTTTGTAGAGATGTTAAGTTCAACTCATTGTATATACTCAATTAAGAATAATTTGATAAAATCACAAGCCGCAAATATTGCCATAACTTAAGAACAAACAAAGGACTTTAGACCCCGTTTACACTGTACCGGTACAGGTTCGACCCGTCACACTTTAGTAACGGATCGAGTGCGTTTACACTAGAACGGATCAAGACCGTTCCGTTTACCAATCTCGTTTATACTGTACCGGCTCGCCTTTGTTTTTTAACTGAGCATGCGTATTTCAATTAAAAAAATTCCTCGTTGTGAATCCACAACGATTTTGTTACGGTTCCAGGTGTTTACACTGTGCCGGTGCGCCTTGGATCCGTAACGGATCAAAACTAGTTCGCTTTCCTAGCAGGATCAAAACCGTTGCGGTTAGCAGGATCAAAAGTTTTGCGGATCCAAAGTACTAGTGTAAACGGGAGGCCGATCCGTAACACTTTCGTTACTGATCCAAAGTGTACCGTATAGTGTAAACGGGGTATTAAACCACCCGAGACCAGCCATCCCAATGGGTTAAAATGTCCGGTGAAATCGGTTGGAAATTCTCAATTCGTTAAATCGGCTAAAATATCCCTAATAACGAAAAACCTTTTATATTAGGCTGAAGCTGAAATATAAAAGTTCTTAAATGTGGTTGTTTACTGTGCAAGAATTTTAAGAAATATCCAGAAGACTAAGAAATTAGTGTAAAGCAAGTAAAGTAGCAGAACAATGGAATGTCAGGCAGGTCAGGAAAGTCAAAATTTGTGATAATCAACACTACGGATAGCAAAAATTGGCTACCAATACATCATAGAAATAAGAATAAGTTAAATCCATCTTAGACTAAAATTAGTGGAATATTTAAGAACAGCCAGCTTATAACGAAATTTACTGGTTCATATAGAAGAAAAAGGGAGTAGCAAGAATGACTTCAACGACATATCCTATACTTAATGAGGGAGCAAATGAGAATTTCCATCATTCCGTAACACCTACGTAAAAGCATCATTAGTCACACTGACACTGACCCTACTTTTTGTGGTGCACCCGGTACAATTTCACAGGGCAATGTTATGTAACAAAAGTTCCAAACTGTTATATAACTTTGAAGAATTATCCATGTCCAAATAAAAACTGGGTCCTATTTAGCTCATTGCAATTCGCAATCAAACTGCATCTTTGTCTATAAGCTGAGCAAAATTCCTGTAATTTTAAATGATAACACGAGTCAGGATTTTTGCTTTAGATTAATCAATGTATTTCCAGGAGATTAAAAACCATCTCTGTTGGCTCGCCAGATAATTGATCGAGTTGAAATTCTTCATCCGTCATTTACTTAACTATTCATAGGACTTTCAATCACATATGGCAATTTTCTGAATCCTAATGGACCCCCAGTGGAGGAATCACCAGACTAAATTGATTTTCTATACTCTTGTCATGCCAACCTTAAATAAATGAATTATTATCATTATTATTATTATAGTATATGACGGAGGCTCAGTAACAGCTTCTTCTTAAAAAAGCCCATAAGCCCTGGATCATATTTTCGATGGGGGGGGGGGGGCTAAAACAAAAAATATTGGAACAAGCCCCACTCCGTATTAATACTACCACGCCAATTTCATCGTATTTTTGAAATCATTGAAGGAGCTAAAGCCTACCAATGGGTTATCACACTGTAAAGTATTACCACCTTCACCTAGAGGCAAGATATGAAAAAGGAACGTGGGTTTCATGGTTATTACTAAATTTCGTTTGAGATATAGCCTTGTTGTCATTCTTTGACGAGTTGATAACGATAATGTTATTATCTTTGATGTCAACTCTTGAAGAAAATGACTAACTCCTGAAAAGTTTTGCAAATTAGCCTCCCGGGGCTTATTCAAGGATTTACGGTATCTCAAAATTATACAAATCACATACATACTAGCGTACCCAAAGGTATACTAAGCATCTTTTCCCGAACCGTAAAAATGTCTGACCTCCCATCACTTATAATTTGGAGTCCCCCCTGCGGATAGACCCTACCCCACCTTACTAAACACGAACCCTAAACCTCTACAACCCTACTGATTCTCACTGAGCCGTAAATCTTAGTTGTCATCTTCAGTATCAAAGTTGTTAAAAAGCATCGGATTCAAGGGAACTCTCCAAATAAATACAACTACACCCAGCACTCTTTTGCTCATCTGAATCACCGACTTAATTACATCTATGCAAGTGTGAATATGCATTCTCTATGTTTTGTACTCTTGTCTGGTTGAGAAAAGTTCTAGAAACAAATAAAAGTATGTTGTTATCTATTGAAAAAGTAATATCACTTCACCACTCCCTGTGTCATTTTGTTTTACCCTTTCCACCCTCTAAACCCCCCATCCAAAGTTTCAGTGTGAGTCTGAATATTTTGTGATTGCATCAGTGATGGGACGATCTAACAACGCATGCGTGGAAAAACTACTGTGTCAATGATCAAGATGAATCTTTTCAATCTTTCGATGGGCATGTCTTAACATAATTAATGATAAGAACTAAAGTCAATACTTAAGACTGGTGGGTATATTTAAACAGGTAGGCATCGATCAGTAGATTCAAAATGAATTCATGACTTACGAATGCTGTCAGATGTTTTAAGAGGTGAGATTTTACAATATTTGATTTCTTAGTGTTAGTTTAGACTTGTGTGAATTATGTAGTTTTAAACTAAAAGGCGCCTTTATTGTGATAAGTTAGTAAGCATTTCTTCCTTAAAAAGGATCCCCATTAAACCTTTTTTTGCTTTAGACTTATCCTATCGATCTAAATGCACTGATTTTGAGATCGCTGTTTAATGCTGTAAATATTTCCAAATGTACTTAAAAGCAATAAAAACTGAGCAGCTTTTGGTTTTTTTTCTCTCTTCCCATCAAAATTTGAGTTTCAACAAGGAAGATTTCAATCCAAGGGCTGCTGAACAAAGTCCATTTTCAAGTATATTCCGCCTCAAATATCTTGAATATATATTGAAAATAACTGAATTATGCACGAGAGAATGGAGATCATTGCCACCAAAGTTTGTATGCCAGAGAATCTCCTGTATTCAATAAGTTGGAATTTCATAGCTAATTTCATAAATTGTTTCATAGCTTATTTCAGAGTTTCGAAGTCATGTTCTTCAACGCCCTTCAGATCAGCACTCATTGAGAATGAGAGTATCTCAACCTTTGTCTGAAACTACCTCATGTCTAAATATCATTCTGAACAACGATTTTTTATATAATATTCCCAGAAGAAATCTTGTTACGAATTGCAAATGCACTTTGAAAACCAATTAGTGAGTGCATACATGAATCATTTCTGCTTTAACAGTTGCTGGAATTTTTAAAGAGATGTTATGAAACAAGGTCCTGGCTAATGGATAGTGTAATACAATGGTCTATCAAAATTTCATATAGTAATGTATGGGGCATTATTTTTGAATATTGTATATAGCCTATGACAATTCCATATAGCAACATATGAGAAATTTGTTTTTAAATATTTTATATAGCCTTTGATGACTCCATATAGCAAAATATGGGACACTGTAACCTTATTTTACCTTACTTCCATGAAAGATAGTACATTAGATAGAAAGTTAAGATATTTTGACTCTCTTCAAGTTATCAGTGCTCAGTGGGAATACATTTAGCAGCCTTATATCATGTACCCAGTTGCAGTTGACAGTTTTTAGTAATACCAGATAAAGGCAAGTCCGAAAATATTAATCTTGAATACTAAATAAATAAGAAGTAACGAATATGTTTATAAATATTGACATAAAATATTTACATCAGTAAATGTAAATAAATATCTTCGTTACTTCTTACATATTGAGAATTCAAGATGAATATTTTCGGAAATTACTGCATGTCTAAATATCATTCTGAAAATAGTAACGTATGGGAAATTTGTTTTTGAATATTTCATATAGCATATGACGACTCCATATAACGATATATAGGACATTGGTTGTCGAATATTTCATATAGCATGAGACAACTCCATATAAAATATATGGGACATTGGTTTTCGAATATTTTATATATCATATTACGACTCCATAAAACGATATATAGGACATTGGTTTCCAAATATTTCATAAAGCCTGAGACGATTCCATATAGCAATGTATGGGACATTGGTTTGTGAATATTTATATAGCATATGACCATTCCATATAGCAATATATAGGACACTGGTTTTCGAATATCTTATGTAGGATAGGACGATTCCATATAAAAACGTATGGGAAATTGGTTTGTGAATATTTCATATAGCATATGAAGACTCCATATAACAATATATAGAGCATGGTTTTCGAAAATTGTATTTAGCATGACGATTCCATATAACAACGTATGGAAAATTATTTTCGAATATTTTATATAGCATATGCCAATTCCATTTAGCAATACATAGGGAATTAGTTTTCGAATATTTCATATAGCATATGACAATTCCAGATAGCAATGTATAGGGAATACGTTTTCGAATATTTTATATAGCATATGACAATTCCATATAGCAATGTAAGGACATTTATTGGTGAATATTGTATATAGCCTATGACGATCCCATATAGCAATGTATGCGAAGTTGGTTTTTCAATATCTATATAGCAAATGACGACTCCATATAACAATATAAAGGACATTGGTTTTCGAATATTTTATTCAGCATGACGATTCCATATAGCATCGTATGGGAAATTAGTTTGTGAATATTTATATAGCGTATCACGACTCCATATAGTAATACTATGGGTCATTGGCACTGAATAGTGTATTTAGACTATGATGACTCAAAATAGCAATAAATGGAAGACTATAACCATCTAGGATATCACTTGCAGGCAAGACAGTATATTGGATAGAAAGTTAAGGTATTTTGACACTTCAAGTTTTCTAATGCTCAATGGGAAGACTTTAAGCAGCCTTATACCACGAATGTATGTTATAGCAGGAGTCTGTGCTTCGATTTTTCCTGATACAGCACTCAGTACATACAAGTTGATAATAATATATATTTCGTGAAGAGAAGAGTCAAGAGACTAAACGTTTTCAAAAATAGAGTTTAATCTGATGACTCTTTTCTTCATAAAATATATAAGTTGATACTTTTACGTAAGTTTCATTAATATTTTCAGTTTCAAGTCATTAATATTAAATTGAAAAAAGTTGAAAAATTTAATTCCAATCGTGTTTCAATATGAAAGGGACTGGGCTCAAAAACCTTTGAGTTTACCTCAGTGTCTTTGGCAGAATTTAATAGATTTTTTGGATTTATGTAACATTCTCTTACTATTGTATTCAAATATCTTATACTTATTAACCATATTTTGTTGTTGAGTGAAAAAATAAATTTGAGTCAATGAATTTGAATTTAATTAAACAGATGCGTTTGTATATGGATTGTTAAAGTTGTTTTAGAATATTTGATTCGACACTGGCTTGGATAACACGTATGGTTAGCAATATGAATGAAAGTTGTGAAGGTCTATGCTTAAATTCTGCACGGAGATTCATTTGATTTTTTCTGTTGCAGATAGAAGACTCAACTCGTCTTTAATGCTACAAGATAATACTTTGACTGATTGCAGCTTTGAAGTGGAAACAAGCGAATTAAACTCAATTGAGACAAGACAAGCAGCTTTTTGTGGAAGGACTGGTTGTACTTCTTCGTTATTCTCGAGACATTTAAGGTGGCTTAACTGAAACCTGCATTTTCACAGCCTGACATTTGTCTAATCATCAACAAAACAGTAACCTTCAGTCCAAAAACCTTCAGACCCAACGGATCTATTCAGCAACATTCTCCGGTGCCCAGTAACTGCCCGGTCGTGCGTTACCCACGTTCAGTATACCTCACTACTTCACATCAAATACCATACGACACTATACTTCAGCACATATGACAGTTTCCACGCAAAATTATACTACACTTTAATTGGACACAAAACAATTTCAAACCAAGATGAATCCTTCATGCGTATTCCACGGAGTCTACTTCGCCAGCGAATATTCATTCAAATTCTCCACTCACATTCTAGCTTGGATCAACTTGACCCTACTACCACCAACAGTACTTCTAAACACATCCCTAGTTATCGCTCTTCTAGCTAGCAAACAACGATCAAAGCCATGTAATTTATTCCTAATCAATCTGGTAATTACAGACACATTATCTGGCTACATCACCATCCCATTCAACTTCGTGTTCTTTTACGAGTTGAGTAAGGGCAAAGATCCGTGCGCGTATTCTGTTTTTCTTTTACCGCTCGTCTTTCTGATTGCCTTTGTTTCATTTTTGGCCATTTTTGCGATAGCCTTAGAGCGATACATCGCCATATTCTTCCCGTACTTCTACCTTGCAAAAGCAAATTTACGCTCTACCATGACAATCATAACGATAATCTGGATAGTTCCGGTTATTTCTCTAATTGTATTGAAACTAACGGCAACATCGAGTATCTTGTGTATCTGTATTGTTGTCATCGGGGTGATCGGAACAGTTGCAAACCTATACTGCTACTACAGGATTTTGCGTTTCACACAGAAGATTCGCCAAGATATCAGCAAAATTGCAAAGCAATTCGAGGCTTCACGCTATAGCAAGAAAGAGTCGAGCCTGGCCATAACTGGCGCTATGATGTTGACTTCAATGTGCTTCTGCTACTTTCCGTTCTTCCTCGTCCGTGGCCTAATGTTGGCCGGTTATCGTTCCGTTTCCCTCGCTGTTGCGCTATACGCTGCCTTGATTCTTACAACGTCAAATTCATTGCTAAATGCCTGCATTACTTGCTACCAGCTGTCTCATCTTTGGCAGGCTATTAAGAAATTATGGAGCTGCAAGAAGTCTGACGGCCATCTTCGTCAACGTGTTATGCCAGAAGTGTGAACCAGAAAAGATACAGAAATCAAACCGAATGCAACAGATACAACAAGATATATCGAAGGCTCTTGAAACTTATTTAAACTTCAACCGGTACAGAAGTAAAGGATAGCGAAACTATTTGGGGCATGGCTGTGAAAAAACTCTCCTATGATATAAATAAAAGTGACCTTTTCAAACAGTTCAAATTGATTAATGTAGCCCTATTTCTTTCTACTCCACGCCAGGAAGCAAAAAATGTATTTTCTTTTATTTTTTTAGTTCATCAGCTGAAATAATTTCATATAATGTGCTTCCTAGGATATATGTAGTTTGTATTCTCACAAGTGAGCTCCAATTATTGTAATATGCCTCCATCAAGTCTCAAAATCGGGACCTTGCCCACCATAAACCCCATATTGCAGCTAGCCCCTGTCCTAAATCGGGTCAGTAAGTTAATGCTCTAGTTTTCAGGTTTATCTAAATCCAGGCCTATAGAACTGTCTTTGATCGGTACAAAAATTGGGTATAGTACACAATAATCACACCTGGGTATAATAATTCGGTAGCTTTTCGTTTCGTTCTCTTTCTGACGTTATTACTCTGTTGAGTGTCGGACGAAAAGTTTATGAAATCTATGTTTTCACTTCAATTTTCTGGCTATATCCAGGCTTATCCACAATTGAGGCATTTATCCAAAATTCGCGTGTGCAGATCATGACATATGGATTTACGAAATCATTCAGTAGAATCTACACTCATTAAGGAGACATGCTGATTTAATTTCTTTAAGGAAGGTAGCCCATACAGCAGATGCTGATTTGCAAGGCTCACAAGGTAATTGCAATGCTCTTCTCTAACTCTCGGTTTTGTGCTTGCGTACTCATCAGACAGACTTTGCCAATCTTCATCGCTCTAAACTCGCGTATATCAAGCACAATAGTCAGGATAAGCACGCTCTTCTTCAGTTATAGATTATTACCCATGACCCTGACGAAGGATTGAGTCTGAAAGACGGATTAATGGATCTATTTTGGATCGTTCTGGAGCTTATAGTGGGCAAGGTTTCGAGTTCGAGACCAGGTGACATATCAAATTGTAGTAGCCCTCTTGTGGGAATATTTACCCGAGTGTTCGACCATGCCTTATGAAGTTATGTAACTGTAATGTGTATGTTTGGGCTCGAGTGCACTTTAGCATGCCGAGTTTACATACAAAACGAGAACTGAATTTAACAGTTCTTTGGGTTTAGGGGGCTAGTGTTTGGGTATAGTTTTTAGGGGATTATGGTTGGGGGCTGGCGATTAATGATAAACAAACCAAACCAAGACCTTAAATTCTGCTTTTTTCGACAGTCAACTCTACACGCTAAAGTGCACCTGCATCCCTTGTTTGTTCTGGTTTCGTAAGTCTCAATGCATTATGGAAACACCAAGTAAGGCCTCGGACAGCAACGTCCCACTGAGGTAATGTGAGAAATGAAGAATAATAAGATAAGATAGGATACCAGAAAATAGGTAGAAGATCTCAAAAAGTCTTACCGTAAAGACAAGAACAAATTCACTAAAATGCATCTTTTGAGAGTTCGACCCGATGATTCTTCATCGAAAATGTCAGTCAAAGTCGAACCAAGAAGCTTCATATATGTTTAGCATGCCTGAAGTAGGCTTTGATTTTCATTTTTGAACTGCGAGGGTGTGAGAGCTTTACAACAGATAATTGCACTTCTGCTGCACACAAAGCAACGCCTGGTAGCAGCAGAGAATAAGCAGCAGGATGATGCAGGTGGCTAATTCGAGTCCTAATACCTGATGTGTTGTCTGATTTTGAGATAATTCGCAATCTGTTTTTAAGCATTTATTGATTAAAATCTGAAAATTGGCCTTTTATGTTATTATTTTCATAGCACATTACAATAAAAAGAGCTTTATGTTTGCTTATCATAAAAAAACAACTATTTGACTTGCTTTTTAAATGAAAAGAACTTTGCCTTGTAAAATGATTACGTAATTTCAATAAAGTTGAGAATATCTAGCATTCTCAATCCATATCATTTCATCCTGATTAAACTTTTCATGTATTATTGAGCATTTTCAAGTTTTTTGGCATTTTGCGCTCTATGCAATGTCATGCCCTTTAATTTAGCAAACGTAGTAAGCTAAATCAGCATTCGGAGATAGTTGTGTTTTGATATGATATTGTTTATTTTCCAAAACAGTTGAATTCAAAACAATTTGAAACTGTTTTTATTGCAGGAAAGTTGTGTTTTGATCTGCAATAGTTTATTTTCCAAAGTAGCTGCCTTCAAAGCAATTTGAAACCGTTTTTGTTGCAGGAAAGTTGTGTTTTGATCTGCAATAGTTTATTTTCCAAAGTAGCTGCCTTCAAAGCAATTTGAAACCGTTTTTGTTGCAGGAAAGTTGAGTTTTGATCTGCAATTGTTTGTTTTCCAAAGTAGCTGCCTTCAAAGCAATTTGAAACTGTTTTTGTTGCAGGAAAGTTGTGTTTTGATCTGCAATTGTTTATTTTCCAAAGTAGCTGCTTTCAAAGCAATTGGAAACCGTTTTTGTTGCAGGAAAGTTGTGTTTTGATCTGCAATTGTTTATTTCCAAAGTAGCTGCCTTCAAAGCAATTTGAAACCGTTTTTGTTGTAGGAAAGTTGTGTTTTGATCTGCTATTGTTCATCTTTTAGAAGGGCTGTTTTCAAACAATTTGAATCCGTTTTTGTCGCAGGAGAGTTTCGTTACGATTTACTATTGTTTATTCTCCGAAACAGTTACCTCAAAACCACTTGAAACTTTCTTCGTTGTACGCTAGTTGTGTATCGATCTGCTATAAAATCTGGGTTCTGAATGTTACCCATAATCTGAATAAAAACCTTCCTACACAAACAATAGCAGTTTCGCCTCTGAACTCTGATTGAGAAGTAAACGTTTTTCTGAATAAACTAGCACAAAAATGATGTCACTTAAATGTCTCTACGAAGCCTACACGGTTTCCTCCACGTGTTGATCAACCTCGCCTGTATTGTATTGGTGGTTTCGTGGTATTGGCGGTTGTACGGCTGCCTCAATTTCGTTTGCTTTTTTGCATCTCCATAACTTCAAAACAGCGCGTCGCAAGTGAGAGAGCTGGTAACAAGTGATGAACGCGTTAAAACACGAGTTTGCTGACGTGAGATTCCAAGTCCAGCACTGCAAATAATTAGATATGCTGGAAGTGACTCCTACTGCTACGATTGTTGATCTTATTACTAAGGGGTAGTAGCAGACGCACATTGACACCAGAATGAGGACACCAGTCAGAGCGAGGCTTGATTCCCTTCTGTTGCTTTGGCTACCAAACCTTCGTCTTGTAGAGTTTATCTCATCCCTGATTCTCCGTGTGAAGGTCAATATCTTGTAATAGCAGTAAAAGTTGAATAACGGCAAAATAACGCCACCAAATAAGATACAAATTTGAAAAAATATGATGTCTTTGGTCCACAACGTTGGGATGAAAGTTGCAATTGCTAAAATCCAGATTATGATGATGGAAGCCACTGTTGTGTGTGAGTTGACTTTCGTTTCGTAGAAAAACGGGTAAAAGACAGCCGTATATCGCTCAATAGTTAGTGCAAATATTGACAGAAATGATGCGTACCCAAGCATAGAGACGAACGGCCTAAGATACCTCGAGTAAGAGCATGGATCTTCGTTCTGACTGATTTGAAAGAAAAAAGCAGAGTTAAAAGGGAGTATGAGATACCCACACAGGCAGTCTGTTATCACCAAATTCAACAAGAACAAATTATATGGCTTTGACCGTTCTCTGTTTTTTAGTAGAACGATCATCAAGGGAGTATTAAGCAGAATAGTTGGTATTGACAATAGTAAACTCATCAATCCACATAACTTGATGTTCAGTAAAAATTCTTTGTCAGACTTCAGTGTTATTTCGTACAAACTGCAGGAAAAATTCATTTTGCTTGAAAAGCTGGAACTAGTTACTTTGTTGTGTGCAATTGATAATATGGCTTACATATCTAACAAAGGTTGATCATCTTATTAGTTCAGAAATTGCTTTTAATTCTGTAATTTCAAGTATCATTTTGTATACCAGCCATGAACGTCTCTTATACGCCATCTATCCTAACGTTGGTTTCCAATGAAAACTTTTTCTTCTCTTAAATCTTTCAATTGGAGAATCATTAAATTTCCAACAACCGTAGATTTTATCTTCCTTTACCTCGAGGTAATATTTCATTTGCACCATATCAAATTACCATCTCATGGGAAAATGTTCATGTAATTTTCTCTCGATGCTTGAAATACTGTTTGCAGCAATTTTTTGATGAGATGAGGTTCACGTTTTCATACGAAAGTATAATGACCGACTATTCGTGTCAACAAATTCCTTGATATGCTTTAGCTTGATCAACCTCTTTTATTCAAAGACAAATAACCCACTTTTCACACATTTTATCCATAAAAAGCCAACTCTATCATCTATTGAGCATTAACTCTCAAATTCATCCAACGTCTTTCCAATAGACTTGCTGCCACTCGCAGATTTTCAATTTCCTCATTTGTTGTCCATACTTTTAAGTAATCTTTTTAATTTCTGAATATCCAATATCTTTTTGTTTCATATCTACTAATTTCCGTTGTTTTCGTTTGTTAGTCACCGCCTGTTATCAATGTAAGGAGAATGTTCCTATATGTCAATTAAAATCTGTGAATTCTAAAGCACTTTCCATTAAAAGTTTTCATCGGTATCTGCATCAACGGAACAACTTCGATTATCATTTTATCATTCCAGCATTTAGCTTTTCAAGTGCTCTTTTATTGTAGCATTCAGACCATCAAAGATTCAGATATACAAGATATTATTCAACAGGAATTATTGAATATTCAAGATGTTGAATTCAAAGATCGAATTTCAATCGATTTCAGATAATCATTGAGCAGAAATTCAGCTAACAAATCTTCGTATTTTAATGATTAGATTTCAGCTTTTTAACAAACCAAGCGATATCTTTCCTTAATTGAGAATGATTCTCGGAGACTACTGATAAAATGTTTTACCAATTTCCTTTCTTACCCTAAAACTTGGAGCAATTCCCCTTTTTTCTATCGAGTGGCCAAGCAAATAGTTTAGTGCTAAGTTATTTTCTTTATCGATAATCTGCAGTCTTCTTCAGAATATGATCAGCTACTATGATGTCGATAAGAGCTTGATTTCTCACTAATTTCCTTTGCCTTCCTTTCATTGAAGTAATTTATTTCTTCACCAAGTAACTTATTAGATCTCTAATTGTCAAATATGGTTTATGTTCACAATATTCTGCAGTCTTCTCCGGAACTTGATCAGCTATAAGTAGGTCGATTTGAGAATAATATAATTCTTCATTTCCCTATCCTAAACTCCAAGCCAACTCTTCTTAATAGCTTTCAACTAAGCTATTAGATCATTCAGCATCATACATGGTTTACTTAATCAATATTCCGTAATATTCTTTAAGAACATCATTTGTATTCCGTAATCTGCTTCAAAACGTCATCTACTTTGAATATGCCGATACAAAATTGATACAATTATCACCTACATTTCATCTTCTTTCACCTTGAATTGAACTCCTCTATGCTGCTGTTAACTTGATCTACCAATTCTAACCTTCTACAGTATAAATACATTTATCAAACACAAAACAGAATCTCCTGAATTAGTTTGGATTGAGAGTTGTTTTCAACGCCGAGCTTGTTAGCCTCAATGCATTCTCTCTTCATTATTCATGAAGAAAAGCTATTCCAGCGTAGATGTATAGAAAACAAAGAATATAGTTGAATATATATATTCATCTAAGAAGACGGCAAACAATATTTGAATATTTCAGAGATCACGTAAACTGTTATATTGTTTTATGTATGTATACATTTTGCCTTTGTCATGTGTTTTAATTGCCTTTCTCGTTATAAATCATTTTTATTCAAAGCATACCGGATACAGAGATACCTTTTTGAAACCGAAACTCGTTAGAAAAAACCTAGCAAATATTGGGAATGATCAGGTGAAATTCATATCAAGCTACAAACAATGGGGACGTTTATTGACGGTCCTCTGAAATCCTGAGGATGTAAATATCAGCGTCCACTCAAACTGTTTCACGACTTTTAGCAATCATGCAGCTGGCGCAAGAATGCAGCCCATGCAGCAAAGACACCTGGCGTAGAGATGCAGATACATGCAGCTGACCGATAGAGATGCAGAAAAATGTAGCTGGTGTAGAGATGTAGACAAATGAAGCTGCCTGATAGAGATGCAGATGAATGCAGCTGGCGTAGAAATGCAGACAAATGCAGCAGACCGATAGAGATGCAGACAAATGCAGCTGACCGATAGAGATGCAGACAAATGCAGCTGACCGATAGAGATGAAGACGAATGCAGCTGACCGATAGAGATGAAGACGAATGCAGCTGGCGTAGAAATACAGACAAATGCAGCTGACCGATAGAGATGAAGACAAATGCAGCAGACCGATAGAGATGCAGATGAATGCAGCTGGCGTAGAGATGCAGACAAATGCAGCAGACCGATAGAGATGCAGATGAATGCAGCTGGCGTAGAGAGGCAGAAAAATGTAGCTGCCTGATAGAGATGCAGATGAATGCAGCTGGTGTAGAGATGCAGACGAATGCAGCCTGCGTAGAGATGCAGACGAATGCAGCCTGCGTAGAGATGCAGACAAATGCAGCTGACCGATAGAGATGCAGAAATTGAGCTGGTGTAGAGATGTAGACAAATGCAGCTGACCGATAGAGATGCAGAAAAATGTAGCTGGTGTAGAGATGTAGACAAATGAAGCTGCCTGATAGAGATGCAGACAAATGCAGTTGACCGATAGAGATGCAGAAAAATGCAGCTGGCGTAGAGATGCAGATGAATGCAGCTGGCGTAGAAATGCAGACAAATGCAGCAGATCAATAGAGACCAGATGAATGCAGCTGGCGTAGAGAGGCAGACAAACACAGCTGACCGATAGAAATGCAAACAAATACAGATGACTGATAAAGATTTTGATTCATGAAGCCGGCGAAGAGATGCAGACAAATATATATAGCGTAGAGATGTAGATGAATGTAGATAGCGAAGAGATTTAGAAAACACACCTAGTGTGGAGATGCAGCTGCGTGCTGTAGCCTCATTAAGAAACTCACTACTAGTAACAATTCAATCACCAGTCAAATCTCATTTCTTTTAACCTATCAAGCTGCAAAGCATACAAGAAAGAGAGCTATATGCAAATAAAGCTTTGGCGGGAAAACAATAATATCGAATAGAAATGCAAACGGTTGGCAGCTACCGAACATTTAAAGTTTTTACCGATACATGGTACCATTGAAAATATGGAATTATTGTAGCATGTAACCATTTCGGATCTGTTGCTATCTGAAGGATGCTTGAAACTTTGATATTGGGTGATCGAGCTTGCTTTCCGGAAAACATTGAAATGAATTCATGGGACTGCTTAAAGACTTCTAGAGCCTAAACCTGCTATTTCTCATACAAGGAAACGTCAACTAAGGTATTATGTATTATTAATAACTCTCAATCCTGTATTGTTTATTACTAGATAAAATGTAATAAGTGTATCAAGAATAAGCTACAGCTATTTGTTTGTTACTTCATAATGGTGAAGGAATAACGCTGCTGAATGGACTAAAGATAGAGTAAATAGCTCGACAACTGGAACAGGACTCATTAAAAATTGTATTTAGGCCTCCCTTACAGAAGTATTTGGAAGACAATTTCTTGGAAGAGAAGTTACTAATAAGTAAAGGATTTTTAAGAGTTGAGTCGAGCTCAGTTAGAAGCAACTTTCTATAGACGAAAGACTTTACAAAATCGTAGAATAACAATCTATACAGTATCAATTCAGATTTGAAGCAATTTCATATTGACTTGAGGACTCTCATTCAACATTGATGCTTTGCAGTCCCAAACAAAGGTTTCTGCTATGCGAAAACCTCGAGCGGTTTTGGGGTGCAATCTTTCTTGCATATTCAACAATTCACAAGAAGAGAGAGGAGTTAATTTAAGTCTTTCAAATATATTAGATTCGCCTTCAAATTATGAAATACTTTGGAGGAACGAGCAGGGCAGGCCCTTCATCTTGATTGATAGCCTTTAAGGCTTTTTCCAATCACACGATCATGCAGAAGTTAGGTCCAGGTGAAATGTAGTTAATTTACTGTTGACAAAGTAATTACAAAATCACAGAATAACACATAGCTGAGCCGAAAGTGATTTGCTATTGACTCAAGGTTTTATAAAATCATGCAATAACTCAAGAGTTGAGTTCAGGAGAAATTGAGATAATTTGCTATTGACTAAGGACTTTATAAAATCACAGAATAAGCAACCAGTAGAGAATATTATTTGAACATTCAATCACCCTACCTGATGCTCGTTGGGTTTTCCAAAGAGCTCAGCTATAAAACTAAACAACGAGATGCTTAGTCACTTGCTGCTATTCTTGTGTCAGTAAAGAGGAGTTTCAAAACAGTTGATTCAACGCTGTTAGATAACTTTAAAGTACACTTTTGGAAACTTAGTTATACAATTGGTTGCTCAATAGAGGATGATGAAAACTGAAGCTAAAAGAAGACATGAAATGTAGTCGATTTGTGCTGGAGGTGATTTATCAAAACTCTGTAAAATCACAGAATAACTCTACGACTCAGTCTAGATAAGTTAGAGGTAATTTACTATTGACGTAAGAGTTTACAAAATCACATACAAGGTTGTTAGATTACGATTGAGTAGCTATAATCTTGGACACTGGTTTGCTGCATGCAAAATGATGGAGAAAAACTGCATGAATGTAAAGAAAGCCATCGCCGTCGGCCTGATTTATCGATGGCAGAAAGACGACAGATCGGTGAACGTAAGAAAAGTACATGTCCTATAATAAAGATTTCATCAAGTTACTTCTAACCGCAAGATCAGCAACATTGTTCGTGATAAAAAAATAAAAAACAGAGAATCTAAACAGAAGCACAAAAAGTAGGATTAAAGACTACGAAATAAGTAGGAGAATATAGAGAGAAAAGTATTTCCAGAATAGAATATATGCAAAAGAAAAAATTTGTCCTAGTTCCTTAACAAAATGAATTTCTCTTGCCCTTTGTACGAAATAACGTTGAAGCCTGACAAAGAATTTTTACTAAACATCAAAATATGTGGATTGATAAGTTTGCTATTATCATTACCAACCGTACTGCTAAACACTTCCCTGGTAATCGTTCTCGTAAAGAGTAAAGAGCGCTCAAAGCCTTACAATGCATTTCTGCTGAATTTGGTCGTTGCAGACTGTCTGTGCGGATATTTCATACTACCTTTCCATTCTGCATTCTTCTATCAGATTAGTGAAAATCAAGACCCCTGTTCCCACTCTAGGTTTCTCAGGCCCTTTGCGTCTCTACTTGGAGCTGCATCATTTCTATCGATTTTTGCACTAACTATCGAGCGATATACGGCTGTCTTCTACCCGTTTTTCTACGAATCGAAAGTCAACTTCTATACAACAGTGTCTTCAATCATCATAATCTGGGTCTTATCAGTTGTGAGTTTTATTCCTTCGCTGGTGACAAAAGAGATCATGTTTTTTCAAATTTTCATCTTGTTAGTTGGGTTCATTTTACCAATATTCAACTTTTACTGCTACTACAAGATATTGACCTTAACTCGTAAAATCAGGAAAGAAATTACCACAACAAGACGAAGGTTTGGTGGCAAAAGTGACCGAAGAGAGTCTAGCCTCGCTGTGACAGGTGCCCTCATTCTGGTGTCAATGTGCGTCTGTTACTACCCATTAGTCATAAGAGCCACTATCGCAGCATCAGGAGTCACTTCCAGCATATCTGATTATTTGCAGTGCTGGACCTGGAATCTCGCGTCAGCAAACTCGTGTTTGAACGCATTCATCACTTGTTTCCAGCTCTCTCATCTACGACGCGCTATTTTGAAACTATGGAGATGCAAGAGAGACGAAGACAGTAAGGCAATTGCTGAGCAATTTTCAATGTCACAAAATAACCAACATAAAACAGAGGATGTGGGTAAAGATGTGAAGAAAATGGCTGGATGTGATTGAAAGCCTTGATAATGGTAAAAAACAATGCTCCTGCTCTTCTTTTCATCACAAAGCATGAGCTATGTGTGCTTTGTGAGGAATACAGTCTGAGAAGAAGTCAAAGCAACAAAGAACGAGATGAAAGAGTAAGTGCATACTCTATCAAATGTGTTTAACAGCTCTATTTTAAACAAACTATATGTTCAGTACTCCTCATTTACTAGGTCTGCTTTTAAGTCGATGTTACAGTGCGAATAACCGTATCTGTAGTGTTATGAAACCTTTCGTCTTGCTCATAACTATTGATGTTCCTTTCGCTTTCTTGATTATAATGCTATATGGCGATACAGCTAATTTATTTAGGCGTAATTTGTGTATGACAAGTTCTCGTATGCCTCTTCCAGCAATGTAACGCCTAGTACAAAGTCCTTTCAAAGGACAGTAGAGCAATTTGTGTGTACAACACGATCATATATATCCTACTAGAGCTGTTACCTGATCTTAAATGTGAGACAGTTAATACAATATTGCTAATCGAAGCATTGAAACTCTACAATAAGAAGAATGTCAGTCATGTTGAGATCTCCTATGACCTTATCTAATCTTCGATTAAGAAAGCAGCCAGATGCTAATTTAAATTATCCATGCTGCCACGTTTGCGGTTCTGGGACTTCTGACTAAAGCCAAAAACATGCGTACTAAAACTAATCTAGAATTCAAAATAAAAAACAATAAAATCTACGGCTGGACGTTTTGGTGTTTAAAATGTATAGAGCGGCATAACATACATTAATCAAGAACAGTAAAACAAGGAGTTATGAAGATAAAAAGAAATGGGAATATTTTTGAAGCTTTTTTGAAGCTATTTCCTTTACACTTCAGTAGTTCATATTGAAAAAGGACTGCCAGACACACATTACAGTTAACACATTGCCATCAATAATTGACCAATCCTCACCAAAGCAATGACATTAATCATTTAAGGAAAGCTTTTCAGAATTAGATCTTAGATATAAGAAGATTGAGAGGAGATATAAAATTTAGGAGATATAAACAGATGGAGAAGTGGAGGAAATTGAGAATCTTTTGATAAATGTGATAAATTTATAAACATCACATTTAGTTCTCAAGTGATAAAATGGGCTGATTGATACGGAATAAAAGAAAGATTTGACCAGATAAATGTAAACAAAGGGAGCTTCGGAGCTCAAGGGCATTTGGTAAAAGTTGAAAGAAAAGATTAGGGCAAAAACACAAGGTTATGAAGATCGAAGTTTAAAGAAGAGTTTCTACAATCTCAAGTGCATAAAAGAATGGGAAATGAGCGGTTGAGTTAGTCCATTGATATTGGTTAAAGATGAAATTACTTAAAGTCAAAGAAAACAAGGAATGTCCCGTCGATATGAAATTACAGGAGATCCAATGATAGATTCGCACTTTAAAGATCAGTATCTATAAGGCAAAATAACCTCTGTTTATACCAATATTGTTAAAACGAGAAAAAGCCATGTTGTAATGGCATGCAATCCAGCCAATCAAATAATACAATATTCTGTTGAAGAATATACAGAGTAAAGAATCGAGTTAAAGTAAACATAAAACAGCTACCAGCACAGATCTGACAACACAATGAACTTCTCCTGCTCCTTATATGAAATAACATTGAAACCTGACAAAGAATATTTACTAAACATCAAAATATGCGGATTGATCAGTTTGATATTGTCACTACCAACCATTCTACTCAACACATCTCTGATAATTATCCTACTAAAAAGCAGAGAACGATCAAAGCCATATAACGTTTATTTACTGAACCTTGTGATAACAGACTGCTTGTGTGGATATATCATCCTTCCTTTCCACTCGGCATTTTTCTATCAAATTAGTGAAAGACAAGATCCATGCTCCTACTCGCGATTCCGCAGGCCAATCGTTGCAATACTGGGCTATACGTCGTTTCTATCAATATTTGCACTAACTATTGAGCGATACACGGCTGTTTTCTACCCGTTTTTCTACGAAACGAAAGTCAACTTGTCCACAACAGTGGCTTCCATTATCATCATCTGGGTGTTATCCATTGCAAGTTTCATCCCGACCTTGTTGACTCAAGACATAATATTTTACAGATTCTGTGTAATTTTGGGTGGGTTTATTTTGCCGTTATTCAACTTTTACTGCTATTACAAGATATTGACCTTCACACGGAGAATCAGGGATGATATAAACTCTACTAGACGTAGGTTTGGTAGCCAAAGCAACAGAAGGGAATCCAGCCTCGCTCTGACTGGTGCTCTCATTCTGGTGTCAATGTGCGTTTGCTACTACCCATTAGTAATAAGATCCACAATCGCAGCATCAGGAATTACATCTAACATATCTGATTATGTGCAGTGCTGGACTTGGAATCTCACGTCAGCAAACTCGTGTTTGAACGCGTGCATCACTTGTTACCAGCTCTCTCACTTACGACGCGCTATTTTGAAACTATGGAGATGCAAAAAAGCAAAGAAAACTGAGGCAGTCATACAGCTATCAATACCACGAAACAACCAACACAATACAGGCGAGGTTAATCAACACGTGGAGGAAACCGTGCAGACTTGGTAGAGACATTTAAGTGACGCCATTTCTTGTGCTAGTTGACTCGGCAAAAACTTTGGCTTAGTCTTCCATTGCAATAGACAAAGAATAAAACAAAATGGTGGATCTCTTTTCATGCAATGCATGATAGAAGTATTCCTCTTTGCAACGCATAGCCACTGAAATTGCCAAGGCCTAAATTACTCAAAACTATGGTGAATCTGGAGTCATTAGCTTCGGTAGCTATGCATTGCTAAGAGACATTTTCCCATCATGCATTGTGTAAAATAAGGCCCATCATCTTTTTAGGAATCGTCTATTCTAGAGCGCAGAAGCGACTTTGTTATCATTTGCCGATGGGATAATTTCATTCAGATTGGCTAATTAATTCGATGAAAAATGAATATATTGTCCTGTTAATACGTCCTTAATCGTTCGGAGAAAGGCAACAGAGAGTTTGAAAATCAGCCTAATGGCTGAATTATATCTATTAAAGAATGAATTTGACGGCACTTTAGTTTCCAAGATAATAAAGGCGCCGGCATAGAAATATTTTACTGGTTGTGATGATAGATATAAAATGATTCTTTTGACTGAGGCTAAGACATATTTTAAAAACTAAATAATTCAAAGGCAAGAGACCACGAATTCAAAATCTTCCAAATCAGAAATTCTTGGCCGCATGTGCAGAAAAACGCGTACTGAATCGATGACAAATATTGAAATTAACACTAACAAAATAATATCACTGAATAACTTTCAGGGTGTTTTTAAAATCGTTAATATCAATAAGTTTTGATGAGTGTTTTTCAAACACTACACATGGAGTAATTCAGATTCCTATCCATCGACCATTCCTACTGGAAACATTCATTGCTCGTCTCACTGAACTCCCACTGATGATAGTTATTTCTCACTATACCAATCATTCACCTTCTTTCTGATTGGCACATTTCGACATTCCTCTGGGTATAATATTTCACAAGGCTTCATTTTCGTTCTATTCCTGACTACTTGATGAGTTTCAGACGTAAAGCATTAGTAGTTATTATGTTTCGCTGTGCTGCTAATTTTTCTCTCCATTTTCAAATTCTACTCTCATCAGTGTCAGAAGTAAAGCATTAGTAGTTGTCATGTTTCGCTATGCTGCTAATTTTTCTCTCCATTTTCAAATTCTACTCTCATCAGTGTCAGAAGTAAAGCATTAGTAGTTGTCATGTTTCGCTATGCTGCTAATTTTT